>NIVC01000027.1:27500-70000 GCA_002269645.1 Macrostomum lignano
GGTGAGCGAGTAAATAAAATTTGAAGTTTTTAAATATTTATTTACCGCACAATGAAATGAATTGCTGGTATCTAGATGGAGTTCAGCAAACTCGTTGAAATGCATGAGATATACTGTGTTTATAGTTCCTAGAATTACTACGAATTTTTATCGAAAGAATCTAATATACACGCAAGCATTATTTGGATTCAAAAGTACACAGAATGCTAGCTCTCAATATATATTCCTAAACCTCATTGAATCACCTTGACCCATCGCATTCTCCAGCTGCCGTGTCCCTGCTCGACCAAGCGAACAAATTGACCCGCAGTCGTTCGCTTATAAGATTGAGCTGGAGACTACTCAAGCTAAAATTTCTATCAAAGAGAAATATAGAGGCATAAGCTTTACAAGTAGGATTAATGCCTTTCTGCATCCTTAAAATATCCTGTTGGTCAAGGACGGACGGACACCAAAAATACATTGCGATCCAGGCCTACATAAGACTATGGGTTTGAAAAAATAATTTACGAGCGTATTATGCCAACGCCAGCAACGTAGTTAAGCTAGTATGGTACAAAGGAGGCGCCAGCTACAGAGAGGGCGTCAGCTACAGACGAGGCGCCAGCTATAGAGGGGGCGCCAGCATTAGAAGGGGGCGCCAGCTTCAAAAGGGGGCGCCAGCTACAGAGAGGGCGTCAGCTACAGACGAGGCGCCAGCTATAGAGGGGGCGCCAGCATTAGAAGGGGGCGCCAGCTTCAAAAGGGGGCGCCAGCTACAGAGAGGGCGTCAGCTACAGACGAGGCGCCAGCTATAGAGGGGGCGCCAGCATTAGAAGGGGGCGCCAGCTTCAGAAGGGGGCGCCAGCTACAGAGGGGGCGCCAGCATTAGAAGGGGGCGCCAGCTTCAGAAGGGGGCGCCAGCTACAGAGGGGGCGCCAGCATTAGAAGGGGGCGCCAGCTTCAGAAGGGGGCGCCAGCTACAGAGGGGGCGCCAGCTACAGAGGGGGCGCCAGCATTAGAAGGGGGCGCCAGCTTCAGAAGGGGGCGCCAGCTACAGAGGGGGCGCCAGCTATAGAGGGGGCGCCACCTACAGAGGGGGCGCCAGCTTTAGAAGGGGGCGCCAGCTACAGAGGGGGGCGCCAGCTACAGAGGGGGGCGCCAGCTACAGAGGGTGCGCCAGCTTCAGAGGGTGCGCCAGCTACAGACGGGGCGCCAGCTACAGATGGGGCGCCAGCTATAGAGGGGGCGCCAGCTACAGAGGGGGCGCCAGCTACAGAGGGGGCGCCAGCATTAGAAGGGGGCGCCAGCTTCAGAAGGGGGCGCCAGCTACAGAGGGGGCGCCAGCTATAGAGGGGGCGCCACCTACAGAGGGGGCGCCAGCTTTAGAAGGGGGCGCCAGCTACAGAGGGGGGCGCCAGCTACAGAGGGGGGCGCCAGCTACAGAGGGTGCGCCAGCTTCAGAGGGTGCGCCAGCTACAGACGGGGCGCCAGCTACAGATGGGGCGCCAGCTATAGAGGGGGCGCCAGCTACAGAGGAGGCGCCAGCTACAGAGGGGGCGTCAGCTACAGACGGGGCGCCAGCTATAGAGGGGGCGCCAGCTACAGAGGGGGCGCCAGCTTTAGAAGGGGGCGCCAGCTTCAGAAGGGGGCGCCAGCTACCAAATATCACCAATGCGAAAAGGAGAGATGACCTGCCTGAGTAGAGTAGAGTAGACTTGAACAATCGCACTCACAAATAGAGGCATACATATAATTTAGCAAAGCTACGAGTAAAAGCTTTCTATCAGCCACGCATAGGTGGTCATATTTCATCTCAGCGCAGAATTAGCAATATATTAGCAATTCATTGTTTCCAGTTGTACATGTGCATCTAAACTAATTAATCTATAGACTAGATAAAACTATTTTAATAAAGTCTACTCTGTGTAGGCCATTCATTTTAATTATCCTGCTAGTATATCTAGATTTTTTAAAGCAAGCGGGACTAAAATGATGCATTACTGTTTTGGGAATAACTAAGGTAATTACTTTCAAAGGTATGCTCATATCTGCTACAATAGTGTGCTCATATCTGTTACAATAGTGTGCTCATATCTGTTAAAATAGTGTGCTCATATCTGTTACAATAGTGTGCTCATATCTGTTACAATAGTGTGCTCATATCTGTTACAATAGTGTGCTCATATCTGCTACAATAGTGTTCTCATATCTATTACAATAGTGTGCTCATATCTGCTACAATAGTGTGCTCATATCTGTTACAATTGTGTGCTCATATCTGTTACAATTGTGTGCTCATATCGGTTACAATTGTGTGCTCATATCTGTTACAATAGTGTGCTCATATTTGTTACAATAGTGTGCTCATATCTGTTACAATAGTGTGCTCATATCTGTTACAATAGTGTGCTCATATCTGCTACAATAGTGTGCTCATATCTGTTACAATAGTGTGCTCATATCTGTTACAATAGTGTGCTCATATCTGTTACAATAGTGTGCTCATATCTGCTACAATAGTGTGCTCATATCTGTTACAATTGTGTGCTCATATCTGTTACAATTGTGTGCTCATATCGGTTACAATTGTGTGCTCATATCTGTTACAATAGTGTGCTCATATCTGTTACAATAGTGTGCTCATATCTGCTACAATAGTGTGCTCATATCTGCTACTATCTATCTAGAATTTTAATAACAATTAGAACACGAAAAGTGAGCTGCTCACCCGACTTCATTAGATTCACTTGCGTTGTTCCCGAACTTAGCAGAAGCAGAATCGCTTCCAATAGGGTTAAAATATTAGACAACATTTTCTTTGTCAGTTGTTTTCGAAGGTTCAATTTGGTTCGAAGTTGGTTTCCCCGAAAAGAGTAATGCGTTCAGCATTTCAGGTATTCTTTTTTATAAAACTGGCGGCCCGATAGGTAGACCCCACTATATAGAATTCTGAAATCCGCAATCTGATTGGCTGACCGAACCAACTAGCCAATCAGATTCGTCCGACAGGATCATCATTGAGACTGCATAATGTCCCATACAGAGCCTATCCAATTCAATTGGAAATCGCGACTGGAGCCTCACAATGCCCTCGAGGGGAAGTGGATACCCATCAGAGTTCGCGATGTCAAACCTCGAATGTAAACCTGTCAGATGTTTTGTCATACGTAGTAAGGCCGAGGGGCTCATTAGCATATTTCAGCAGGCTCATTAGCAGTTGACTTCTACATGTGCATGTGTATACACGAACTCTGTAACGCACCAATGATTTTTGTTTTAATTAGCGTCAGAAAAGCATGTGACTATTCATTGTGGTAAATATAGTATAGCTACGCGGCAGTACTGCGCAAGGCCAAAATATTAATACATTAGTAGTTTTGAATTCCAACATGTAATAAATTGGTACACATTTCTATAGAAATATTCGTAACATGCTTCTTTCTGTATTTACACCTTTCAGTCATACTCTTTTTACTTCGCATTCTATTTTCCCTACTGCTTCTACCTATTGATACGACCAGGTATATCTCTACTCCTCACCCTACTGTCTCTATCCCTCGACCACACTATTTAGTGTCTCCCCGCCATCCCATAGAATCGTTGCGTTCAAACAATGCGCTGTTAAAAAAATTTTAAAGCTTAAAAAAGTTTTTTAGACAAAAAGCTTTTCTTTAAAACAATGCAGATTTGTAAAAGCGTATCTAGCTTTTTGTAAATATCTGCTTTCTGCATTGTCACTGATTCAAAAGTACATGGCCAGGTAGAGCATCACCTGCTTCTGCTACTCTAAGGGTATAAGGCGCTATAAATACGACTTTGTTACTTTGTACTTTTAGATATTGTTATCACAGGGGCGCCCACCAAGAGGCAGGGGCGCCCACCAAAAGACAGGAGCGCACACCAAGAGACAGGGGCGCCCAACAAGAGACAGCAGCGCACACCAAGAGACAGGGGCGCCCACCAAGAGACAGGAGCGCACACCAAGAGGCAGGGGCTCCCAACAAGAGACAGGAGCGCCCAACAAGAGACAGGAGCGCCCAACAAGAGACAGGAGCGCCCAACAAGAGACAGGAGCGCCCAGCAAGAGACAGGAGCGCCCACCAAGAGACAGGGGCGCCCAACAAGAGACAGGAGCGCCCAGCAAGAGACAGGAGCGCCCACCAAGAGACAGGGGCGCCCAACAAGAGACAGGAGCGCACACAAAGAGACAGGGGCGCCCAACAAGAGACAGGAGCGCACATCAAGAGACAGGAGCGCCCACCAAGAGACAGGGGCGCCCACCAAGAGACAGGGGCGCCCAACAAGAGACAGGAGCGCACACCAAGAGACAGGAGCGCACAACAAGAGACAGGAGCGCACACCAAGTGACAGGAGCGCACACCAAGAGACAGGGGCGCCCAACAAGAGACAGCAGCGCACACCAAGAGACAGGAGCGCACACCAAGAGGCAGGGGCTCCCAACAAGAGACAGGAGCGCACACCAAGAGACAGGAGCGCACAACAAGAGACAGGAGCGCACACCAAGAGACAGGAGCGCACAACAAGAGACAGGAGCGCACACCAAGAGACAGGAGCGCACAACAAGAGACAGGAGCGCCCAACAAGAGACAGGAGCGCCCAACAAGAGACAGGAGCGCCCAGCAAGAGACAGGAGCGCCCACCAAGAGACAGGGGCGCCCAACAAGAGACAGGAGCGCCCACCAAGAGACAGGAGCGCCCACCAGGAGCGCACAACAAGAGACAGGAGCGCACAACAAGAGACAGGAGCGCACACCAAGAGACAGGAGCGCACACCAAGAGACAGGGGCGCCCAACAAGAGACAGCAGCGCACACCAAGAGACAGGAGCGCCCACCAAGAGACAGGAGCGCACACCAAGAGGCAGGGGCGCCCAACAAGAGACAGCAGCGCACACCAAGAGACAGGAGCGCACACCAAGAGACAGGAGCGCACAACAAGAGACAGGAGCGCACACCAAGAGACAGGAGCGCACACCAAGAGACAGGAGCGCACAACAAGAGACAGGAGCGCACACCAAGAGACAGGAGCGCACAACAAGAGACAGGAGCGCACACCAAGAGACAGGAGCGCACAACAAGAGACAGGAGCGCACAAGAGACAGGAGCGCACACCAAGAGACAGGAGCGCTCTCCAGAACACCAAATAATTGGCGCTCCTTAGGGTGCGGTTTTTACTCTTTACCCTTTACCCCTCTAATTTCAATTCCCTAGATAGATACGCTCGTAAAAAGACGCTGAAGAGTCAGAGACTCTTAGCGCTCACACGCCCGCAAAAAAGTTCAGAGGGGCAGGAAGTGGCCTCGCCTCAAGCGGGTGAGGTGGATGGCCTGAAGGTCACTAGCAAAAGTCTTTAGAAGCGTCTCAGTGCGCGCATGTCCGCAACGATATGGGTCGCACGGCGGGTTGAGCACGACACCTGCGAAGGGGCTCATTTCCCCGGCCCCGCGTAGCACATGGCCGAGAGGTCGCTGTCTCCGCGCTCTAAGGATGGAGCTCACTGGCGGGACGCCGGAGCGAGCAGCGAGCGCGCGGTTTGACAGCCTTTCAGGGTAGCGGAGGTCGAGAGCAAACCGCAGCAAAGCTCTGAAGGTGGCGTCGAGAGCCTGCATGGTTGCGAGATTCCGTGACCGGCAGAGATTCGAAACCGTAATGGAATATCGGCTCCACGGCAGCTCGAAAAAACCTGATTCTAGTAGTTCAGGCACGGGCGAGCTGAAGATGGGACTCAGTTGCCGAGCAGCTCTCCAGACTTGCGCGGACGGTCGGTGACGATGTCGTCCGGAGAGACCACCAGCAAGCCGAGGTAGCGGAAATCCGAGCAGGAAGAGATTTCGTCGCCGTTTGGGAGGGTGAGAGCAGGTGGGTCGCTGATGCCGACGTGGAGCACCTCGGTCTTGCGGGCGTTCACTTCGAGGCCGACTCTGGCGCCTTCCTCACAGATCCTGTTAAGGCATGATTGAGCGGGCGAGGGGTCTCTGTACACCCAGTGCAAATGTCGTCGGCAAAAGCGAGGGCAGCCAGTGTGATCTCAGGGTAACGCGAGCTGCGGCGCCGAGCGACAACGAAGCCATCGTCTTCAGAGAGGGTGCGGCGCAGGACATAGACATCGGACATCAATTCCCTAATTAAGACTAATTATGTATTACCGTATGTCACACGCTAAATGAAGCTTCTAATAGCTCCTACATGCTAAACTTGTAAGTTATGAAAATTAATAAAAAAACAAAAGGTAGCGAAACACATATAACACATATGCATGTCAATATAAATGTCTCTACCGGTACAGCTATACGATGTCGGCGACCTCGCTGACAAACTCGTATATGTACTTTTGTATTACACTAGCTGACGGATAATAAATTAGACAGGTTATTAACGAAAATTGGCGCTTGACTGCGAGAAAGACGTCATACGTCCACACTGAACGTCGGGTGTGTAAGGTCCATGTAAAAGTACATTGTTCGCAACGTTGATTTTAGAAGTCGGGAAAATTGACCAGCGGATAAAGACTGCATATGCATGACTATAACGTACTGATCACGTCAACTAAAAAGGTGTTTCACCCGTGAAAAAGGTGAAGAACTCGCCAGTCGTGCTGGGGTGGAGATATGCACATACCTAATTATTTATCTACTATTTTACAGTATATTGTAATAAAAATCAAATAATCAAATCAAAAAATAAAATCAAAATCAAATAAAATCAAATAATTTAACCTGCATGCTTTACTCAATTAGATTGATCTGCATGTTGATGCGTCTGCATTGTGCAGCCTCACAAACTACTTAAGTGTAGTCTACTAAAAGTAGTTCATGTGCAGCCTATATTCAAGAAAGATCAAACATGTAAATTAGGATCTCGGTTTTACACGTTCACATGCATGTGATGGGTTTCGACCTTCGGGCTCCTTGTTAGGGAAGCCTTCGGGCCTCAGGCTCAGAAATAAATCAATTAGAGACCTGGCCCCCCACTCCTGTCAGATGGTCAGCCCCATGGTAGCTTGATCGTGTGGCGAGCAGTCTAGGTCCTATAGCTAAGAGAGGGACAGCGAGAGACGAGCAGGGAGAATTTTGAAAGTAGAAATTAGCTAATCCGCAGATCAACTAACTTGCTGCCACCAGCCCGTGCGCCCTGGCTCACCACACCGGGACTCTCGAAATCGGGCTTCCGACTAGAAGGGGCTTTGCACTTACCTGCCAACTAGTGTCTTTTTGCTGTCAATCTCGAAGTCATAGCCGATGATAAGGGACACTGCTGGGACTAGATCGCATTGGCCATGCAGGTACAGAGGGGACTTGTGCAGGGGATTCTTGCGGTGGCGATCGAGTCTATGGGGTAGCTACATGTACTATTACATTGCTAAATACGAAGATATGTACTTTTGGCCTTCAACGCGCCAACTAGCCTCTCATAGCGCTGATGATAGGCTAACTCGAACTTCAGAGACCGCATGATTCATTTACCCGAGCCGCTTGGCTACCCTAGAGTGCACAAAGTACATCTCTGGCGCCGATTCTGCACTATTGGCGATTTTGCTCACTGATTGATAGATTGATTGACTGAGAACTGCCTTGCCATTGGTCCACTGTGACCGGCGCCTACTAGCTTAGCTACTCATCTGAGCCATCGGCGAACAAAGAAATCAAACCGATAAAAATAACTGTTAGATTTAACCTTCTCCTTAGTTCACTCCACACTTCAGATTGAATTGGAGTCTTAGACTACTAGCAGTATTATTGAATGATTTCTGCCTCAGCAACAGCACTACTAAACAAAATGAGCAAAAGTGTGCGCCTAATTCAGCTACTGCAACAGGGGACAGATAAGGGATCACCCAATCAAGCAAGTCCAGGTAGCCTCTCACCCAACCAATCAGAAACTCAACAGCCGGAGACCAGGTAATCCACAGTGACCGAATCGGCTCGATGCTCTGCAGCTGTAGACTCGGGATGATGCTGTCACACTCTTCGCTGTTAGCTAGCAGGTGATGCTCTTAACTTGATGTTCGCTGCTGTCGACCGGGGGACTCGTCCTTGATGATGATGGGGGAAGTCGCAATCCGGGGATCAAGAAACGACGGTCGTGCTCTTGGAACCAGAAGTTGCGCGCTGGGCCCGAGCCAAAGTTAGTAGAAGATGTGTCCGAGCGGGCCAAAAACTCCGGTTTAAATAGCCGCCAACTGGACCGCAGTTTGTTATAACGGAACACGTCGATTCTGATTGGCTGAGCCGTTTTGTTAAAATGAGCGCCGAATTTTCTGATTGGCTAAGCTCGTTGCTACCCAGAATCACGTGACCGAGAGATCCTATCAGTTCCCACAGGGTCGTAAAAAGATGACAGGTGCGGCCACAAATCACTCAAAATCGCAACAAAATGATTTATGACTTTTCGCGTAGGATTGACAGAAATTAATGAAAAAATATACATTAGAAAGCTCTTATTAAATAGAAAGTGAAGATAATGAAGAGAAATCGCTAATCGCTAATCCCAAGGTACTTTTAGGGGTAAAACGCATAGCTGTCAAAGCTGTCACACGCTTGAGTGAATCCGAACAATAGGCTCTGACCTCATAAATCTTGATGGCCTGTCAAAATGATGAGAAAAAAGCTACCGCCCGCATCCTCTCAGACCATCTGGCGCCCGTCTCAACACTGAGTGAGGCGCAGGTGGCTGTCAGACCAACTTCGGAAGCGATGATTTACGACCCAAAAAGCTACGCCTATGTTATTATGACTACTAGTATGGCCAGACATTATATCTAGTATAGATCTTATGACAATTTGCAGAAAAAAGATAAAAAATGCCCCTTGCCCACTGTTAGTAGGCTAGTAAGTTTCGAGCCCATGTGCTAGCGCGGGATTTGGGAAAAAGTGCGTCCTCATTACATGTACAAACATTTATTGTAACGCATGTATAGCGCCGCACATTAAAAAATTGAAGGACAGTTTGATAGCATCCGTCTGTTAACGAATGTTGAAAGTCTTTTGATTCGGAGTGAGTTGCAACGGATATGAAAGAAAATTTCTACTTGTAATGTTAATGGCCTATGGCAGCTAAGCTCGGCAGTATGTTCGTTATGACAAAAAATAGTAAATTTAAATGTTTTATTTAAAGAAATAAGAACTTGTTTGTTGCCTGAAATTAGGTAACATTTATCTCTCACAGAGAAAGAAAAAAACAACTTTAGCTATGTATTTATCGCACGAAATTGACTTTCCTCTCGTGTTTTTTGTATAAATGACCATTACCATTACCAATACGGATTCATACCTATGCCTTTTAGAGGAATTAATATTTATATGTTTACACAAATTATTTTAGGTCAAAATTTATATGTTCTCTTAAATGTATGTGAATTTTTTGTGCGCCTAAATTTTTACGCCAAAAAATGGCACGAATTCGTATGCAGAATGTGTAGTGTAGTGTATACCAACTTTGACCTTGACTCTTTGAGACTGAGACTGAGTCTCTGAGACTAGTGATGTTAGGCCCTAGTCATTTTTAACATTTGTACACAGGATATTTCTAGCATACATGTAACTTTCCTAATTGTGGCCTTTATGCTTGGAAATATAAAATATCATACTCTATAGGACTATAGGCCCCATAGTCAGGAAGGTGTCCAGTGTACGCCGGAATGAAAATTAAGAAAAAATGTTGTGTACGCCAAAATTGAAAAGCCCTAAAAAAGCGCTTTTTGACGTACGCCAAAATTTGAATAGCCCAAAAAAGCGTACGCCAAAATTTGCAACTTAAATCTTAACTTACCTGTATGTCATCTGTTGTAACGTGAAGAAATCTAAAATACTAAAGTAATTATTGTACAGAATTAGTTAATAAGTTAAAATAAATAACTGACTTACACAAAACTTTAGTAAAGTTTTGTTAACAATAAATCAGATTTAAAATTTACGTAATTTCAGCGTTTTAAAGATGAAAATAGATTTACCAATTCACTAAAATTGAACGATATACAATACTTTGTCGAAGTAATTGGGTTGTTTGCAGGTTTTTTAAACGTTTGTTCGTACGCCAATCACATGCAAATATTGTAGGCCGATTTTTGGACAGATTTTTGCATGCGAAAACTGTGTTGTGTACGCCAAGAACTCTGTACGCCATTTTTCGGACCGCGTGTACGCGAAACTGTACGCCATTTTTTGGGGGGGGGGGCTGATGTACGCCGGAAAATTCCGGCGTACGGACACCTTCCTGACTATGGTATAGGCCTACTGTTATGGCAGTCCTTAGCTTATAGCCTTAGCTGGAATTATCCTTGGACTTTTTCTTTTAGGCCTATGCTTTTGCATTTTTAGTCTGACAGCCATAAAAATCTATATTGGGGCATTATGACCCTTGACCAAATTAAAAGCTAAAATCATTTTTATAAACAATACCTCAACCTATAGTATAGGTGTATAGCTATATTGGCTTAAATTCATTTTAGGAAAATTATTGGCCTAATATAATCTTTAAAAGTCTAGGGCCTGCATTATAAGCAGTGTTGGGTACCATTAATGAAAATCTTAACTTCTATTAATGGCAAAAGCATTAGCATTAAAATAAAAAATAGTAACTTAATAATTTTTAATTTTGTTAAGTTAACTAAAAGTTAATTGATAATCATTAATAAGCATTAATCCATTAAACTTAAAGTTAACATAGAAAATATAGAAATCTAGCACTTTTTACAAGACAGACTTTACAATGCACTGTCTTTGCTTTGCAGCTTTTCCATCTTTTTAATAAAATATAGAGGTCATCTAAGTGATTTACAAGCTAAAAAGTGATAAATAATAATTAAAAAAACGTGTACATATTATACTACTAAAAGTAAACATAGGCCTACTGTAAAAGAAATAACTTATTTATTTGAAACTTGAAGCTAAATAGTTAATAATAAAATATGAATAGGAAAGTTGTTTTAGTAGCATTAGTAAGGCAGTAGGCATAGTAGAAAGTTACAAAAGATTAGAAAAGAAGTGAATAAAAACAATCAATGCTCACACTCAAGCAATAAAGTTCACAATTGTAATTCATTTTTAAAGTTCATTAGTTAATAAGTTGTTAAATTTGCATGATCATTGTCATAAACAAAGAGTCAAAAGAGATTAATTAGGCATTTAGGTAAATTCAAACACATTTATAATGTTGTAACTTCTCTTCAGACTTATATTTTTTTTCTTTGCATCTTTGGTCATTGACATTACCATTAACATTAATGATGAATTTGTCATTAACTCACAAAATTATTAACATAAATTCATTAATCTGTTAGTTCAAAAAATCCTAATGGCAGTCTATTAATGTTAATAAAAAATCTTAATGCTTATTAATGCTTATTAATGGATTCTTGCTTATTAATGGACTGGTGCCCAACATTGACAGTAAGCAATAAATATAAACAAGGAGAAAAAGGATAAAAGCTGTTCTTAGTCAGTTAGTTCACTATATAGCCAATAGGTTAATATAGAACAAAGTTATTAGATTGCAATAATTTTGAAATGTTATAAAAAGACTAAAGTCAAGATGCTTAGTTTAGTAAAATTCCTATAAATATTCAATTTAATTTAATACTTAAAACTTAAGCATTGATCTCTATTTTATAATGCGGAACCCTATTGGAATACAATTTCAGATCCAGCAGATGCGGAGCATAGGGTTCATACATGCGCAACCTAGGGATTCGCCCGGCCATTTCTATTGGCGACACACACATGTAAGTCGCTATTGGCTGAGAGCAGTCACGTGCCTACTATTCCGTCCAATAGCAACTTACATGTGTGTGTTGCCAATAGAGATGGCTGGGTGAATCCCTAGGTTGCGCCCAAGCATGATAGGGTTAATAAATATTAAGCTTAGGCATAATAAATCTTATATATAAATATAATTAATTTTACAATCCATAGTATAGCTTGGCACCCAGGGTCCAGATTGTTTAGTACTAGTATACATAGGAACAAGAATCCTATATCAGGTAAATGTAGGCCAGTATACACCAAAAAACAAGCCCTAAAATGTAAGCCAAAAATTCTTCCTAAAAAGTCATTTAGTTTTCACAAGTTGAGTTTCCTAAGAAAGGCTTTTGTATGAAAAGTCTTTTTAAAATATTATAAATATCTTCATTTTAAACAAGGCTCATTCCATATAAGCATGGTCGTAACATGACAGGTTATTTTTACTTATAAAATGAAATCTAATAATAGAATAT
Source organism: Macrostomum lignano (assembly GCA_002269645.1). Classification (NCBI taxonomy): domain Eukaryota; kingdom Metazoa; phylum Platyhelminthes; family Macrostomidae; genus Macrostomum; species Macrostomum lignano. The sequence goes on from NIVC01000027.1 coordinate 39,713, forward strand.
ACTAAACCAATATTTTAAATGAAAGATTATTTTGTCTAGAATATATTTATAGAGTTTCATATAGATATCATCATTAGTATAGATGCTATTAAACCTTAAATGACACTTATGGTCGTAACGACAGGATTTTTGACATATAGAAACTAAAAGGTAAAAGTCTTATAACATTTTTCATTTTTGATATTTTGCAATACATTTTTTAAATTTGACTAAGAACATCTTTAGAAATCATACTCTTTTATTAGAATATATAAACTCAAAAGGCAACAAAGATACAAAAGAAAAGGCAGCCTTATGGTCGTAACATTATGGTCGTAACATATTTTTTTCTGTCAATTCAGTAACTTTGAGGTACTAATACATTAAAAATATAATAGATTATTTGGTCACCAATGCTTTTATCTGATGATGCAAGTACTATACTTTTATCTATAGTTTGTTTCAACCTTCAAAAGCTTTCTATTTGTTTTTAAAAGGTACAAAATCTTAATGATGTCTTTTGCTTCGAAAAATGTCCAAATTTTTACAAAAATGACTTTTTGCCAATTGATAACATACTAATCCAACATTTTACCATTCCTTTATTCTTAGATTGTATATATTGCACAATATAAACATTTGGTAAAAAAATAGGCTAATTAGGCAATGGCAAGCAAAAATATTGACTTTTTTCTATTTTCCAAATATGTCCATCTTATATGGAATGAGCCACAAACTTAAATTATACCTATAGAAAGAATGATGAAAAGTGTACGTTTTTAGCAATAAGTTCTACTATTTTTATTTACTGTTAATTTTAAAGTAGCAAAAAGTTTATCATTGACTTTTTAGGCGTTATTCCTTTATTTTACATTCTTTACTTTACTTTATTTTATATTACTTTTTGGAATCTGGCTTATTTTATATATTATTTTTATTGTTATAAAAATAAAGCAAAGAAGAACAATTTTTAACCATAATTAGTGTAGGTAAAACTTTTGTTTTAAAAGAATATACTATAAAAAGTAGGCATATTTTAAGCAGCTTTATTTTTATATCATTTTTAAAAAGTTAAACTGAAGTTGAGAAATTTTTATTGTAGCTCTTGATTCTTAAATATTGAGTTAAGTCAAGTAGTTAATAAGAATAAATAGCAGTAAATGTCTTTCAAATGTTTCATTATATTTACATTTTATGTTTTTAAATTATATATTTATATTTATAGGTTATAACATAAATTATACATAAGCATTGCGCATAAGCATCACTTTGATTCATTTTCTTTTCTAATATTTTGTAACTTTCTACTGCACTTGCTAGTGCTATTGAATGAAATTTCCTGTTCATATTTTATTAGTAATTAATTAGCTTTCTAGTTTCAAATAAATAAGTTAGTTATTTTACTTTATCTTTTCTTAGTAATATTTTTATACACATTTACTTTTAATTTGTTTCTTTTTAGCTTGTAAATTGCTTGGATGACCTCTCTGTTTTGGCTAAAAAGATGTTAAATGTAGTTTGCTATTATGAAGTTTGCTTTGAAAAGAAGGGCAAAATTCCCATACTTTCTATGTTAAGATTAATGTATTAATGCTTATTAATGATTATCAGTAACTTTTAGTCAACTTAAATGAAATTAAGAGTTAACAAGTTAAGATTCTTTGTTTTAATGCTAATGCTTTTGCTCTTAATGTAAGTTAAGATTTTCATTAACAGTGGTTATTATTACTCAACTTGATCTTAGGTTAAAACTTTGCTTTGTTTTGGATTCTAAAACCTCATGCTAATATATAATACCTAATACCTAACCTAATCGCTCATGATAAACCCTAACCCACTAGACAATAAAAAATGTGCAAACACCATAATAATGCTTGTGGAACTAAACTATAGATTCTTATAAATGAATATTCTATTTACACATCGGTTTATTTTTATACTGAAGACAGATTTTTGGTCCAATATGCCTATGTTCAGAAAGATTGTGTTTAGAAATTGATTGTTGCTTAATTGACTTATTCTGTATTTGACCAGATCTAAGATCACAATCAATAGTAATTGTATTTTAATCATTCTACGAGTATTTCCAGAAACCAATCAGATATTACAGACAATATCAGTTATGCCTGCAGAGATTCAAAAAACTAAAAAGCCACTCGCTATAAAAATGACTGAAGCACATTCTCTGCTAGAGATACAGCGCACAGCTGCCGCTGAAGCTGAAGCTAAATTAGTAGAAATAGACAGTCAGCTGGAGAAATATTCTGCACTGGAGAAGCGTCTTGCTGAAGTTTCAAGCAGATTTCGCTCTGAACAATTATTAACATTGTCGCCTGGTTGCTTAGCTAAAGGCACAGTGCTGCACTGTTGCGAAGTTACTATTCGACTTGGCTGTGACTATTATGCTGAGACTTCTGCAGTGAATGCATTGAAAATTGTTCAACTAAGATGCGATCGATTGAGAGCTAGCAGGAATTTGTTTCTGGTGCGTTCATCTCTTTGTTTCTTTTGTAATTTAGGGTTTAAAATAGCAAGCACAAGTTACTGCTAATATTAAATTCGTGGTCATCTGATCTGACTGAGTCATTCCTCTTGAAAATGGTAGATTTGGGCTGATATTAGGCAACGATGGCACCTCACTTGCACCTGACTTGTCCCGATTGGCCGAGCCCTAGCTCCTAACTCTCACTTCACCTTAAATTACATGTGTGCCATTTAAAAGTGGCTGGGTGATTCTGAAAACTGATCATGCCGCACAGGGAGCCCGAGAATTTCCAGAAGACAGATGTAGCTCACAGATAAACCCATGTATGTAAATATAAATAAATAACATACAAGCATTTAATATGCAGTTACCATCGAAACGTTTTGATGGGGTAAATCTTTTATTAAGACACTAAGCGTTGGGGGGGGCAATGCAGAAAAAATCTACCTCATGGCAAAATGACAAATCTTGGCGGACAATTCTCATGGACCCCGCCATACATGCATACTATTCTGACCCTTAACTAGAATGCTGTGAAAACTCAGATACGTTAACTCAAGCGTAAACAATTAACAACACAAAACGCAGGCTCGCCAATCTAGCGCGATGGAGAACTGTCGCCTACTAGAAGATCTAGGCGCCACAGAAGCTGGCGGCGATATTCGAGAACAGTGGACAAATGAATCTGAAGCCGATTGGGCTATCAAGCATCGTCAGGCAGTTCGACAACAGAAAATTGAAGAGCGAGAACAGCGAGTGAAAGATTGCGAAGCAACCGGTGCAGTTGATGATGCTAAGATTTGGGCCCGTCTCGACGAACTTGAGCTTCAAGAAGCGCTAGAAGAGCAAGGATTAACAGACAAGCCGATTAGTAAGTTGAAGTCAAGCAAGTCGGTTAGTTTCGCCCAGCCAGACGAGAATGATAGTCTGACTTACCGGCCTAGCGAGCCACCTAATGCTGAAACTATGCGTCAGAGGACAATCAATTTTAGACACATTGGAGTAAGACTTGGTCAGACTAAAGCTGCCGACTGTGATGATGCTGACTCCCCTGGCGATTGCAGCGAAGCGTCAGTCGCGCCGCTGTACACTAGTCCAGCCGATATTGGTGCTCCTGAGCGGCTGAAACGACAAGCCTTAAGTCAGAGTCAAGCGCCGGCAGTTAAAGATCGAGTAGTTGAAGCCAATATTGCCACTGCTGCTAATGCTCATCAATCAATTTCCGAATCCAATAGCCAACGCCCAATGTCGAAATTTCGACAGCAACGTTTGTTAGGGAAACGTTGAACTGAGTGTAATTGACTGAATTGATTTATTTTTGTCTGTTAGCTACTGAATCCGTTGTATTTATGTAATTATTGGAGCGCATTTTAAGACGATTGAAACACTTTCTTCGTTGTTTGTTATTAAATAAATGTTAAGGTGATTGTGTTTGCTTTTTGAAAGATTTTCTTAGTTACTCTTTGTATCAATATTTTCCGCGATATAGCGTAAAAAAAGATAATAGTGCAACTTGTAATGACTCAGGAGTCAGGCAGTGTTTGTGGCGTTCAAGAAATAAGGTGTTCATCCTCCAAGTAGGGTGAGACAATATTTGTATGTTTAGAAGCGATCTGATTGCAACGTGCACAAGAGCTGCGTGCCTTACGTACATAAGTTGAGTAGCAACATGTACTTACTAATACAATGTACAAGCTTGCACTGGCCAGAGTGGCATTACACAACTTTACTAATAGCTCGTTTTAGTTGTAGCAAACTGCATTTTTTAGTTTATTGGAGTTTGTCTTGTATTATTAAATAGTTTTGTAACTAACTGTACAAATTTATCAAATCGATTCTTTCAGACGATGCATTCAAATGGAGCTTAAAGTGCACTATCAAAAGTTACAGGAGAGATTTGGAGACAACGATTTTGTTAAAGCTTTAAACGAAGGCTACTGCACTCTGTCGGATGGCTTCCTTACTAGAGAAGTTCGTTTTGTGCTTCAGAAATGCTTGACTGCGGAATTTCTCAACAGCCTCAATGAGCTAGACTTTAGCGATAGTTTCACTGCCGCCTTCATCTTTCAGCAGGACTGGCGTATAGGCGATTTTTTTGACAAGTTTAATTCCGAATTGAAAGCGTACTTCGACAAAGAAAGTACCATACTGTCCGGTATTAATCAAGACGGTGCGGAGAGCGAGGTGAGGCTCTACGAAGTTGAAGATCGGTATCATCGGTTGTCGAAGGAGTTTTCTAAGTACTATAGTCAAGAATTGGATGGAAGATGGAATTTTTTAAAACTGATTAACAATGTTTTCAAGTTCGAATCTCAGCTGTTAAATTCGAGTCGCGACGAATTGCAAAGTCGATCAGCCAAGAAGAGGCATGTCTCATCCGCTCTGTCCAGCGATTCGAAAAGTCTTGTAGCTAGCAAGGTTGCTCGGCTGTGCGAGCCTTGTATGGTTGGCAGAGGCCCACAGCTAGAAAAAACGTTGGGTTACTTGAAAACTGTTTGCCTCACGCCAGACCGAGCTCAAAAGCAGATTGATGGAGTGTCAACTCTTGTAAATGAATTTCTTGCTTTGTCTCATCGCGTTTCTGCTATCAACAATTGCTTGGATTATCAGAATCTGTTAGAACTGGAGAAGAAAGCTCCATTGGAGCTTGTTTATCGGACCTGCTCACAGTTTGAGCAAAGTGGTATGCTTAAAAAGCTTGCAGACCCGATGAAGAAATTGCTACACAACTCCCTAGTGATTGAGGAACATGCTCGAGTGGTCCGAGTCGGGTCTAGCACTGCTGGTAAATACTTAAAGCTCCGCGTGCGACCACTCTTTGCCAAGTTCTTCCAAGTCGTACTAGGCGTTGAACGCGACGGTGATTTGCGCATCGCTGTATTGTCTGCTAAGACTGCGCATAACTTTGAAGACTTGTCGATGGAGGCCTTGTGCAATGCGGAGCAGTTAACTAAAAATCTACTGGGTTCCAGCTCAATTGACTGGGATGGAAATACTGCCAAACTGTCGCTTCGCTTCGAAAATCGGCCGCAGTCATCTAGCAGCGGATCAAAGCCTACTCAGGCCTTTGTACTTTGCGTATTTTTCTTGACGCAACCAAACCCAGGTGGACTGTTGCCGGAGCAAACAGTCGTCTCGTGCTTGTCCAAGCCAATCGTTTTCATTACGAACGACATCCAGCGCTCGGAGGCTACGGCCGCTATTGAATGGTACGCTTCGGATCGTCCAGTCTACCCAATAGTTGCCGGAGCTCCCAAGCCATTGACGCTTGATGAAGTAGTTTATCTAATCCAAAATTACATCCTTCGAAAAACTAAGCATCAAATCAATGCTGATAGTATTGCGTACTTCCGTGAAAAATGCCGTCTATTGTTATCAGCCGGCGATAGAGTAGTATTTAAAGATTTTATTAAAAAACCTATCATTGGAAGTGTGAGCAGTGGTGAGATCAAGCCTCGGTCACTGTGGGAATTCGCATTCTGTTGCGTGAATTTTGTCTCAAATAGCAAATATCTGTGCAAGGCGATGTTCTCTAACGGACTCGTGTATGGATTTGTAACGCGAGACAAAGCCGATGAACTCCTGAGATCGAATCCGCACCACCCGAACTCGCTTGCTCTCTTACGGTTCTCAGAGACCATGGCAACCGTTACCGTGGCGATATGGCGTAACGGTGAAACAATGCACGAAGTGCCAAAGCCGAAGAAGCATTTTGACAATACTTCGGTGCCTGAGTTTTGTTACACTCCGATTCAACAAGAAAGCGTGCTCAAATATGACGGCACGTTCGCTACCCCGCATGAGCTGAGCTCGTACTTTCCAAAGGATAGCTATATACCTGGCTACGTTGCGATCAGCAGAGACATGGACTTATTAAGCCTTTGCAGCGGTGAAATACCTGATGATTATATTTTTAGTACTTGACTTGGCTTATCAACAATGTTGAATCGTTTTAGTAAGCCTATTTTCGTATGAAAATTGTTTTACGAGCGTAAAAGGGTTTTGTAAATCGCATTGATGAGAACACTTAAAAGTTGTGCATTTCTCTGCCTATATCTGCTCACAACCAAATTAACTCCAAGTCAGTTCAGAGCATACAATTGTCGACTCTTCGGGGTTTTTAATATATTATTTTCTACGTATCAAGTCTAATTACGATTTTAATTTCATGAGTAAAACTACGAGTATTTCAATTTATTAAAAAACGGGCAAAAATAGAACCATTAAAGTGTTATTCAATTTCCTTTTTCCAACAAAACCGAAGTGCAACTCTTTGTAATGTACTTTGCATGATTCATCATCACACTGTACTAATTTCTCATAATCGTTCAAAACTGCCGTTGTGCCGTGGAACGGAGATCATGCTATTGTATATGTAATTAACTTGGCTCCTATTTTAAATTTCTATATGCTGCTTTTCTAATCACGAATATCATCTTCTAATCACGAATATTGTGTTCTAATCACGAAAATTATTTAATCACGAATATCATCTTCTAATAGTAAGTATTATCTTTTAATCACGAAGATACGGCTCGTAATTTTCTAATCACACGATTTTCTAATAACGAATATAACCATTTAATTTTCTAATCGCAAATATAAAATCCTAAATACGTTTTTTTATCTTGGTTCACACTTCGCAAAAAACTGAAAAAGTCTTAACTTAATCCGATTGCCCAGTTAACTTATGCCCCCTCCACTTGTAAACTGATTGGTGCTTTACAACTTTTTTGAATTATACTTAAAAAACTTTATTACCAGGGACTAATAAGATTCTTATCGTTCTTATCGACTGTCGTATCTAAGAGTTGTTTTATTTTAATATATTCAATTCTAATTACGACATATGACATACGATGCGAGTGATACTTTATGCCTGCTACCTGTCGTTGGTGAAATTTTCTTGCGTTTTCTAAAAGTTTTTTGTTACATTCTCAGGAGTTATTTAATTGAAGCAGTTTAGACTAACTTTTTACGAGCTAGTATATTGGAAGTGCTCGGGGTTAGGGTTTCGGTATAACTTAATACTGCCCCTTATCACAGTTCCCCCTTCTCCAGTGCCCCCCAGTCTCCACAGTTCCCCCTTCTCCAGTGCCCCCCAGTCTCCACAGTTCCCCCTTCTCCAGTGCCCCCCCAGTCTCCATAGTTCCCCTTCTTCAGTGCCCCCCAGTCTCCACAGTTCCCCCTTCTCCAGTGCCCCCCCCCAGTCTCCACAGTTCCCCCTTCTCCGGTGCCCCCCCAGTCTCCACAGTTCCCCCTTCTCCGGTGCCCCCCCAGTCTCCACAGTTCCCCCTTCTCCGGTGCCCCCCCAGTCTCCACAGTTCCCCCTTCTCCGGTGCCCCCCCCAGTCTCCACAGTTCCCCCTTCTTCAGTGCCCCCCCCCAGTCTCCACAGTTCCCCCTTCTCCGGTGCCCCCCCCAGTCTCCACAGTTCCCCCTTCTCCAGTGCCCCCCCCCAGTCTCCACAGTTCCCCCTTCTCCGGTGCCCCCCCGTCTCCACAGTTCCCCTTCTCCAGTGCCCCCCCCCAGTCTCCACAGTTCCCCCTTCTCCAGTGCCCCCCCCAGTCTCCACAGTTCCCCCTTCTCCAGTGCCCCCCCCTAGTCTCCACAGTTCCCCCTTCTCCAGTGCCCCCCAGTCTCCACAGTTCCCCCTTCTCCAGGGCTCTTCTCTTCACAGTGCCCCCGTCTCCCCAATGCTCTTCTCTTCGCAGTGCCTCCTTCTCTAGTGCTCTTCTCTTCGCAGTGCCTCCTTCTCTAGTGCTCTTCTCTTCGCAGTGCCCCTCTCTTCACATTGTCCCTCTCTTCACAGTTCCCCTCTCTTCACAGTGCCCCTCTCTTCACAGTTCCCCTTTCTTCACAGTGCCCCTCTCTTCACAGTGCCCCTCTCTTCACAGTGCCCCTCTCTTCACAGTTCCCCTTTCTTCACAGTGCCCCTCTCTTCACAGTGCCCCTCTCTTCACAGTGCCCCTCTCTTCACAGTGCCCCTCTCTTCACAGTGCCCCCTTCTCTAGAGCCGCCTTCTCCACAGTTCCCCTTTTTTACAGTGCCCCGTCTCCTAAATGCCCCCTTCTCCTCATGGCCCCCTTCTCCTCATGCCCCCCTTCAACACAGTGCCACATTCTCCCCAATGTCTCCTCTCTGCAGTTGTTTGCAAAGACGGAGCCAAATGCCAAATGACACTATTTATTTTTTCTATCAAATTTTCAGCCATGGAGCGAGTTGCCTACATGCCGTTTCAAGTGACCTCGGATCACGGCGACACGCGTCGCGAAGAGTATCTAATGTCAACACTGCGCATCAGCGATCAAGATCCTGCACTGTTTAATTGTTCCTTTAGAGGCCGGCCGATCAGCGGTAAGACTATTCGAGAATTACCCCACGGATGCGTGGGTCATCTGGTCACCCTGCTGCCCAGACCCAGCGATGCCGAGGTCGTTATTGACGACAACAAAAGCGATGGTCGACAAGTTCGCGTTGAAGAGACTTTTTCTAGCATGTCTGTGTGCAGTCTGGGCAGCAGGCACCATCACACGGACAAATTGTCCCAGGCTATTACCAGCTGGATGAAGCTTAGCCGCCTGATTCACGATCCCATTGATAAAGACAGTGTGAATGCTACCACTGCTAATGATGATACTACTGAGAATGACAATGCTAAGTAGTTTAATTAATAAGAACTCTTACCTAAATTAATGCATGATGATAAATGACTTTAACTTCAGCGTTACCGTTGCAATCTCTGTAAATTTGTTTCTCCATTGCTGTACTTTAAAAAGTCAATTATGTTCTATATAAATCGTTAAAAAATCAAATCATCTCATAACGGTTTTGTTTTAACTTTCCTATTATAATATTTTACATGGGCATAGTTGCATTTTAAAATTGATAACTAATCTATAAGTACATTGTGAAACTTGCATTTTTCTATAATGTTGCTTTTTATCGAATGATCTGTTGGTCAGTTAAACGTATTCTGTTTAGCTTTTTTATTTTTCGTTTGCCACATGTTAGGTTAAGCTATAGGAATTAGTTAAGGATAGGCATTAATAATGTGTGAGTCTGACCCTTAGGGCACAAAGAGTGTCCATCCCTGACAATTAGAAAGTCAGGGTCGTTGCACACACTGTGTGAGCGTGTGTGTGAGTGCGTGCTTTGTGTGTAATTTGCCGCCAGCGCTGGTTGTTGTTGGACGCAACAGTCTTGTAAATGTTTAGATATTTATTATCTTATTTATACTGCTTTGCAAACACATGCATGCCATTGTTCCAGCCTAATAATGTATCAGCGTCTCTATCGATCCGTCCGATTTCTCTCTGGACTCGCCGTTCAACGGCAGCAGCAGTTGTCTGCTATCAGCAATTTGACTGGCATTTCTAGAAGCTCTCAACTTTGTAGTCATCGATTGATGTCGTCTACTTCTTCGGAGGCCGACGCTGGCGCTCCTGGAGTCGGTGGCGAGGCTGATGACGCCCAGAAGCTGGAGCAGCAGCAGCAGGAGGTTGCGGCTCTGGCTAAACGTTGCTCGGAATTACAAACAGCTATGGATCAGCTGCAGGTGAAGCTTATTTAATTGTTTTTATTGAATTGAATTAAAATTCATGAGAGTCAGGGCCGCCGTGCGAGTGTGCGTCCCTGTGCGGGCGTGTGTCTGTGTAAATATTCTTGCTTCAATACCTTTCAGGGCCATATTAAACACTGTTGCAGTGTATTCTACTTCTGCAGAGTAGTAGTATTAGAACATTTTTAAAAATAGTTTGTTTCGTAATCGTATCTAACTTTGAACAGGACAAGTACGTTCGCGCTCTAGCCGAAAGTGAGAACACCAGGCGTCGATTGACTAGACAAGCCGAAGAGGCTCGGATATTTGGTATCTCCGCATTCTGCAAGGATCTCCTCGACGTTGCCGACGTTCTGGCTAAGGCGAACGAGACCGCGCCACCTGAGGCAGATCCCACTCTGGTGGAGGGTCTGCGCATGACTGAGGCCCAGCTCAAACAGGTGAGTAACTGGCTGACTTTGTGGAGTACCTTTGTTCTTGTGTCCTTAATCAATTGTGATCGTGTCCTTGGTTGGTTGTGAGATTGTGTCCTTGGTTGGTTGTGAGATTGTGTCCTTGGTTGGTTGTGAGATTGTGTCCTTGGTTAGCTGTGAGATTGTGTCCTTGGTTGGTTGTGAGATTGTGTCCTTGGTTAGCTGTGAGATTGTGTCCTTGGTTGGTTGTGAGATTGTGTCCTTGGTTAGCTGTGAGATTGTGTCCTTAGTTGGTTGTGAGATTGTGTCCTTATAGTTGGTTTTGAGATCGTGTCCTTAGTTGATTGCGAGATCGTGCCCTTAGTTGGTTTTGAGATCGTGTCCTTGGTTAGTTGTGAGATTGTGTCCTTGGTTGGTTGTGAGATTGTGTCCTTGGTTAGCTGTGAGATTGTGTCCTTAGTTGGTTGTGAGATTGTGTCCTTAGTTGATTGCGAGATCGTGCCCTTAGTTGGTTTTGAGATCGTGTCCTTGATTGGTTATGAGATCGTATCCTTAGTTTGAGATCGTGCCCTTAGTTTGTTATGAGATCGTGTCCTTGATTAGTTATAAGATCGTGTCATTCCTGGCCACTTCAGGTGTTCCGACGTCACAAGCTTGAGCCAATAAAACCCGACGTTGGCGAGAAGTTCGACCCGAATCAGCACGAGGCCCTATTCGAAGTGCCCGTTGCCGAGAATTGCCAACCAGGCACTGTTGCCGTAGTTACAAAGGTTGGCTACCGTCTGCACGAGAGAACCCTTCGTCCAGCTCTTGTTGGCGTGGTCAAATACACCTGAACATTTTAGTTACACCAATAGTTCTAACGGGGTGTTTTGATCGTATATATTATATAGTGTTTGCAATTAATCTGTGCTGGGCTATTTGTTAAATAAATGAGCTTTTATAAAAACCGTGTGGGAGGAGTATTGATCAAGCACCCTGTCTATTTAGCTTTTCTTTAGGTAAGAACTTAAGTCTAAAGAGTAACTTTTGTCTTTGCATTACTACTAGGTACTAACTATGCACCCCTCTGATTCAGTAGTATCGTTCGAATGACGGAAGATAAGAAAGTTGCGCTTCTTTGCCATCTCATTGTACGATCCACTTGCAACTTATACGCCTTTCGTTGCGTACTGATCGATATATTCAGTCTGTTCTGCATACGATTGTCAAGGTCGTTTTGCCGGTTATCCTTTATTTTTAATAGCTAATAATAGGATTTGCATTTGCTCTTGTATGGAACATGAATGTTACTTTGAGCAAATAAACTGAAGCAGCAACGTACGTAAGAAAAAGACTTACTTAAGTTGCTTCTCGTGAAGTTATTTGATTGTAACTGCAACGAATCAGTTTTGGTTGTTTAACATTTTTCTTCATTTTAATTGAATAAATAAACTACTTGACGGCTTGACAGGCACAATATGATTTAAATGTACTGCAACAAATACAAATAACCTGAAAATGAAGGAATGATTGCTCAGAATCTCATGTAAGCTCTTTCATGTACAATGTTCAATGCATGTTAGAGTACATACATCGTGCATCTCGTCTCTTGGTACATCTTTGACTTTTTCTGAGCTTTCACAATTTTTATTCCCCTTAATGGTTTAATTGACGTTTTGATACTACAAAAGTATACAGGCTTTTTCATTAAAACCCGAAATACCCCAAGTTGGCAATGATTAAGATTTGTTAACGGAGAGTTACATATTCAGCTGAAAATAGCATTAAATACCCATGTAAACAGAAAATTAAGACTGCAGACAGTTGTTTCGTCAATAATTATAATATGCCAGTACGAGCTACTATATAATTAAGGTATTTATGAAGGACAATTTACGTACAAGAGCAACAAGCTTTTTGCTGTTGAAAGCTAGCTATTCCCTAAAACTGGGGTTGTTGCTTCGCCGTTTGAATTGAACGTGCGTGGGCATGCAGACCCAAATCTAAAAATAACATTTTTACACGCCTCAAGTAGGCGTGTTGCTTTCGCATAAGACCACGTCAGCCTTAGGGAATTCCTAACGGAATCACCCAATAGTGTCATGGCAACTGTCTTGCGCCGACCAATAGAAAGCGACCACATCTAATTGCGTCTTACTAATCTGCTTTCCGCGCCAATTTAAACACGAACGCAAGAAGAAAACTTTCTTTTAAACTGTCTTTCTGACTAGTTAATTATATTACAATTAAGTTCTCATTTTGTGTTTCCTGGCTACAGAAGCATCTTTCACAATGCAAAGAGGATACTTCTACTTTGCATTTACCTTGCTGCTTGTCTTTGGTAAGTGAACCACTGCTCATTTAATTAGAAATATATCAATTGTAAATTGTATTGACATTGCAAAAATGGTTTCCTGTTGCCTGTTGGTTGGGTCGGGTTTCTTCATTGCTAAAAATTTCTGTGATGTGCTCTGCAGCTGTTTTTTGTCAAATAGGCCTAGCTATTTTCATAAAACATAATGTTTGCATTAATTAGTTAGCTTAGTAGCTCTTTAAGAATCAGATTTTTTATTTTAATTTCTAATACTGTCTTTGACTCTTAAATTCTCATAATTGCCTTCTATTGTCAGACATTGACAACAAAAGCCAGTGACAATTTTAGGAAACAGGAGGCCAAAGGGCATGCTATTATAAGATGTGGCCAAAAATTCTATATCTTTGATGGCATGCCTCTTTTGATTATCTAGTTATAGGTTGCTGCTTTCATTTTTATTCATACCTTGTCTTAAGCAAAGCTATTATACTAGCTAATCTAAACTAATTGATTTTGAAAGTGTTTAGTTTAAAAATGAATTCAAAAGTAGTTTTCAAAATCTTTTTTGGCTTGGCTAGACAAATAATAATCTAAAAATGGCTTTCTTTTAAAACTATCAGTATAAAAGTTATCAATTATTGCCTAGTAGTTGCTATATACTAATACATATGATTTATATAAATGGTTTATATACTCACCAATATTGAAAAGTCACTTATCCTATATGCCAATAGGCAATTTGTCTTGGACTAGTCCGAAATAAAAGATGCTAAAAAACTCAAGGGTAGCTTTAATCTATTCAACCTTTTTGCATACTTATCTCCCATTCCTCCTATTTCATTTCTTTACCCAAGTCTATTGCAACATAGCTAAGTTGTGTCACTTGCAAATATTGGAAGACTTGACCTGCATTCTCAAAACAACAAAAGTGGCAACTATAAATAGAATCTTCCATGATGGCACTTTTTAATAATGTTGCTAAGTATATAATAACAAAGTAATGTTTGTTTTCCATTTTCAATATATATGAAGCCAAGCAATAATACAATTCTGTCCTAATCTGCTTTCTTACCTTGGATTTCACCTGCAGGCATCCTGTCCTCGCTGGTGCCCCCGGCCCAGTCGTCGCAGCAATCTGACGATGCCAGCAAAGTGATGGAGCCAACTGGTAGCGACAAAGTTGGCTCCAAAACTGACGACCGCGTGGTCGAACGCGAGGAGCAGGCCATCAAGCTCGATGGTCTCAACGCTGCTCAAGTTAAAGAGCTTCGCGAAAAGGCCGAGAAGTTCACCTTCCAGGCTGAGGTTGATCGAATGATGAAGCTAATTATCAATTCGCTCTACAAGAACAAGGAGATCTTCCTTCGCGAGCTCATCTCCAATGCTAGCGATGCCCTGGATAAGATCCGCTTCCTGTCTCTCACTAACAAGGAGGTCCTGTCTGCTACCGACGACCTCAGCATCCGCATCAAGGCCGATAAGGACGCGAAGACTTTGCACGTGATTGACACCGGCATCGGCATGACCAAGGAGGATTTAGTGAAGAATCTGGGCACAATTGCCAAGTCGGGCACATCGGAATTCTTTAATAAATTCAACGAGGCCAAGTCTCAGACTGAGATGACGGATTTGATTGGCCAGTTTGGTGTTGGATTTTACAGCGCCTTCCTTGTCGCAGATCGGGTCACCGTCATTACTAAGAATAACGACGACAAGCAGTACATCTGGGAGTCCGATGCCAGCAGCTTCTCTATTAATGAGGATCCTAGGTGAGAAAATGACTTTAGAGTTATCTTTCAAAGAATTTAAAGGATTTCTAGGCCAATTTAAATGTTTAATAGTCAATTAGACTAGGTAGTAGAGATTTGTAACAGCACACTCAGATAAGTAAGAAAGCGGTAAACTTTCGTGCTTCAAAGGGCCAGATTGAGAACCTAACATATAATTGCGGGCCAGAGGAGGGGAGAGAGGTAATAGAGAAGATAGATGGGAGGAGAGCTGAGGGAGAGGAAAGGAGTGAGAATAGAAGAGAAGGAGAGGAGAGATGAAGAGAAGAGAGAGAAAAAAAGGGGAGGAGAGAGAAGAGAGGAGACTGGAGAGGAGAGGAAAGAAAAAGAGGATATTAGAGAGAAGGGAGCTGAGAAGAGACAAACCTTGAGCAGGCCGGATTGCTATTGTGAAGTTTCAATGGACCCGAAGACCGGATAGAGAGGCTTTGCGGGGGGGAGTTTTCCGACCCCTGCTCTAAATCCTACAACTGCAGGCAAATCACCCGCTTTGCAGAGGCAACACGCTGAAGCGGGGCACCGAGATCATTTTGCACATGAAAGATGAAGGCCTGGACTGGCTGGAGCCCAGCAGCCTGCGCGATCTCATTGTGAAGTACTCGCAGTTCATCAACTTCCCAATCTACGTGTGGGAGAGTCGCACCGAGACAGTTGAAGAGGCAGCCGAGAAGTCCGAGGAGAAGAAGGAGAAGAAAGACGAGGACGCCACGGTAGAGGAGGAGAAAGAGAAAGCCGAGCCGAAGAAGGTTGAGAAGACTGTGTGGGACTGGCGCCTGGTCAACGAGAACAAGCCCATCTGGACCAGGAAGCCGGCCGAGATCACTGACAGCGAGTACAACCAGTTCTTCAAGTCCTTCACGAAGGCTAGCGAGGATCCTCTGGCCAAGACTCACTTTGTTGCCGAAGGCGAGGTCACATTCAAGAGCATCTTATTCGTCCCTAAGACTGCCGACTTTGACGCCTGGTCGAACTTTGGCAAGAAAACTGACAACATCAAGATGTACGTTCGACGAGTGTTTATCACCGACAACTTCGAAGAGATGATGCCAAAGTATCTCAGCTTCATCAAGGGCATTGTTGATTCGGACGATTTGCCATTGAACGTCAGCCGAGAGACTCTGCAGCAGCACAAGCTACTTAAAGTAATCAAGAAGAAACTGGTTCGCAAAGCTCTCGACATGATTAAGAAAATCGAGCCGGAAAAGTACAAGGAGTTCTGGAAGGAGTACTCTACTAACATCAAGGTTGGCATCACGGATGACGCCGCTAACAGGACTCGGCTGTCTAAGCTGCTGATGTTCTGGTCCTCGAACAATGACAAAGAGCAGGTGTCTCTGGCCGACTACGTGAGCAGGATGAAGGAGAAGCAGGAGAACATCTACTTCATCTCTGGACAATCTCGCAAAGAAGTTGAAACTTCGCCGTTTGTTGAGAAGCTACTGAAACGCGGCTACGAAGTCCTGTACCTGCTGGAGCCAATCGACCAGTATGCCATCCAGTCCCTGCCCGAGTTCGAGGGCAAGAAGTTCCAGAATGCCGCCAAGGACGGCTTGAAGATTGGCGAAGAGACCGCCGAGGTCAAGGAGCGACGCGAGGCCATGGTGAAGGACTTTGAGCCGTTGACCAAATGGCTGCAGGAGACCGCTTTGAAGGACAAGATTGAGAAGGCTCAGATCTCCGACAGATTGGCTTCCTCCCCGTGCGCTCTGGTGGCCTCCCAGTACGGCTGGGACGCCGCTATGGATCGGGTGATGCGAGCTCAAGCCTACCAGAAGGCTGGCGATCCGTCTCAGGTAAGTTCAGATTGGGATTAGCGGTTTGCTCGTATGTTATGGGCCATTAAATTTCAAAAAACCTTTCTTGATGCTCAAAATATCAAAATTCTCAAACGTCCCATTGACACACAGGGCTCAAATATCCGATTGACACACAGGGCTCAAATATCCCATTGACTCAGTGCTCAAATATCCCATTGACTCAGTGCTCAAATATCCCATTGACTCAGTGCTCAAATATTCCATTGACACACAGGGCTCATATATCCCCATTGACACAGTGCTCAATATCTCATTGACACAGTGCTTAAATATCCCCATTGACACAGTGCTCAAATATCCCCATTGACACAATGCTCAAATATCCCATTGACACACAGGGCTCAAATATCCCCATTGACACAATGCTCAAATATCCCATTGACACACAGTGTTCAAATATCCCCATTGACACAGTGCTCAAATATCCCCATTGACACAATGCTCAAATATCCCATTGACACACAG
This sequence comes from Macrostomum lignano, assembly GCA_002269645.1. Lineage (NCBI taxonomy): Eukaryota > Metazoa > Platyhelminthes > Macrostomidae > Macrostomum > Macrostomum lignano. The sequence goes on from NIVC01000027.1 coordinate 56,515, forward strand.
TGTTCAAATATCCCCATTGACACAGTGCTCAAATATCCGATTGACACACAGGGCTCAAATATCCCATTGACTCTGTGCTCAAATATCCCATTGATTCAGTGCTCAAATATCCCATTGACACAGTGCTCAATATCTCATTGACACAGTGCTTAAATATCAACATATATCCCATTGACTCAGTGCTCAAATATCATTGACACAGTGTTAAAACATTCGATTTAGTTCCTAAAAAGTAAAGGCATTGGGATAGTACTGTATAAGGTACTCAATTAGTCCCTGCCACCACTCATTAACTCTACGTCACACCCTCAAACAGGTGCACTTCGCCTCCCAGAAGAAGATTCTGGAGATCAACCCGCGCCATCCGCTCATCAAAGAGCTCAAACGTCGCAGCGCCGATTCCCCAGACGACAAAACCGCCAACCAGCTGGCCACCATCCTGTACGAGGCCGCCACCCTGCGCAGCGGCTACGCCCTGGAGGACTCGTCAGGCTTCGCTGAACGTCTCGAAGCCATGCTGCGTCGTTCGGTGAACATTCCCGAGTCGGAGACAGTCGAAGAGGACGACCTGGACGGCGCCGCCGCTTCCCCACCGTCGACAGACGAGACGGCGAAAAAGACGGACGAATCTGCGACGGTGAGTGTTTGAAATTTCTTCTATATGACGAAAGATATTTTAGTCTTGTGAATTTGGATCATATTTTAATTCATTGCCACACACTTATTTTTCTCCTACATACATTTTATATTTCAGAAAACCGAGTTGTAATATGAATAAAACAAAGAACTGAAAACATTTATTAGTAAATCAAAATCTTTATAATATTAAAGTTCTATATTTGAGTTGCTCCGGTAATGTTAGACTAAAAACATACAGTAATTTAATTTATTAATAATCAGTTGCAATATGCCCGCACCCTGTGTAACTGAACACTTCACCAAAATCGTTTCATGGTTCACTTATTTTCCTAGCTATACTTTGTAGTTTGAATTTGTTCAAATTTTCTCTCTTTTATGTTGTTTTACTGTTGCCACGTTTTCTTCTGCTGTGTGTTTGTGTGTGTGTGTGTGCGTTTTTTGTGTTTCCTTTCTAGCGTCAGTGTTTTCCCTCACCTTTGTTCGATTGAAAACCCGATTTTTTGTCCTGGTGCATTTTGCCGCGCTGTCTTACATAATAATATATACTTAAGTCTTATTCAATATGTCCTTAAATTGTTTGCCAATTGATGGATTTTATTTGAAAAATAAAACACAAGCTAACTACAGAGGCGGGTACTGTCGCCTGAACATTAAACCATTGTTCAGAAAGAGAGAACTGCTGGGAAATTTCTTGCCTCCTTCATCGAATAAGGAAAACTTGAGAATTATTGATTTGATTTGATTTGAAGACGCACGCATGAGATTCCACGTTTGCCAATTTTAGTAAATAGCGCGTTCCTATACTCACCTCTGCCTGCCTCCTCCCTTCATTATATTCGTAGAGACTTATGACTAACATACCGATAATTAATCACCTTTGAGCAGCCAGCGTCTTTATTTCAGTTATTTTTATTTTTGTTTTTTTGCTTGCGTTTTTCCTCTAACCTCTACCTAACTCTTCACGACACCCCCTAATGGATGCATTAAAAGCCGTGTCGTCAGTTATAAATTTCGCTCATCTATTTAATGTGTCGTTTTTGCATTCGTTAGAATTCGAATCGAAAAGAAAATTATATACGTGTCCTGAATAGGTATGCTACTAGCAGATATCCAAATTTAATCAGTTAATTATATTAAAATATTGCATGATTGACTTTATTTGTTGTCTTTCTTAATTTTTATCTTTTTAGTCTACTCTTATTTATTGAACGTTGTCAACCCGTATTAACCCTTATCCTGCTAGTTCCTTGTTTGACAATTTTGGCTCCAAAAATTAAGCAGACTAATACCGATAACCTTAAATTTGAATTACCTACCTCACCTATGCTCTGTATCACTCAGTCCTCAGAAACCTTTCAAAATAATTTATTAAATTGCATGCTGCATGCATGCATGACAAGGTTCCCTATAATGCATATCGATTGCTTTTGAGCAACTGCAGCAAAAAAACCTTGCCAACATCTGGTAAGCGAGAAGTTCCCTAACTGACCAGTGAATAATACTGTGTATTTAATGTCTGAGTGTCTGAGCAGATTGCAGCGCTGGCATGACATGAGAATTCACCGCGTGTTTGCAAATACTAATCGGGTTTTAATTCCTCTCTGTGTAGATAAGGATTGGACTTATTGATTTCCCATGGCTTTGGCTTGATTGTCGCATGCAAGCACGAGATTTTTCCTGCACCCTGAGTGAGCAACTTAAGAACAAAAATTTTCGTTTTAATTGTCCATCTACTACATGTAAGCGCTACTATTAGTAATACATTGCAGATGCTAATGCAGAAACAAACTTTTGTTGCATTTGTAAACAAGACCGTCTCCTAAAATGACCCCGTTAAGTTTCCCAGAATGTATGCTAGGAATTGTACTCTAGGAAAGTTACACTACATGTAATTCTTTATGACGAAATGTAGCGATTGCAAGGAAGTTGCTCGATGAAGCTTTCATTTGTTGCGCTAATTGAACAGCCTTGAAAGCTGTGTGTGTTTTGTGTTTGTGTACACATCCATTGAAAGACAGCGACTGCTGGAATACGGTAGTCACCCATGTAGTGCAATTTCCAAGTAATCTTGGCCTTACATTAAAGTAGTGCGTTATCTCCTACCAGAGCCAGGGGCGTCGCCACCGGAGGAACATGGGGCCTAGGGGGGGGGGGGGACATCCCCCCAGTTAAAGCTACATGTATATGGGAGTCCCCCCTCATTTTCCCCCCTCACGAGTGCCTTCGGCGCCAAAATGAGTGTCTGCAGCACCAAAATGAATGTCTGCAGTGCCAAAATGAGTGTCTGCAGTGCCAAAATGAGTGTCTGCAGTGCCAAAATGAGTGTCTGCGGCACCAAAATGAGTGTCTGCAGCACCAAAATGAGTGTCTGCAGTGCCAAAATGAGTGTCTGCAGTGCCAAAATGAGTGTCTGCAGTGCCAAAATGAGTGTCTGCAGCACCAAAATGAGTGTCTGCAGCACCAAAATGAGTGTCTGCAGCACCAAAATGAGTGTCTGCAGTGCCAAAATGAGTGTCTGCGGCGCCAAATGAGTGTCTGCAGCACCAAAATGAGTGTCTGCAGCACCAAAATGAGTGTCTGCAGTTCCAAAATGAGTGTCTGCAGCACCAAAATGAGTGTCTGCAGCACCAAAATGAGTGTCTGCAGCACCAAAATGAGTGTCTGCAGCACCAAAATGAGTGTCTGCGGCACCAAAATGAGTGTCTGCAGCACCAAAATGAGTGTCTGCAGCACCAAAATGAGTGTCTGCAGCACCAAAATGAGTGTCTGCAGCACCAAAATGAGTGTCTGCAGCACCAAAATGAGTGTCTGCAGCACCAAAATGAGTGTCTGCAGTGCCAAAATTAAATGAGTGTCTGCAGTGCCAATTAAATGAGTGTCTGCAGTGCCAAAATGAGTGTCTGCAGCACCAAAATGAGTGTCTGCAGCCCCAAAATGAGTGTCTGCGGCACCAAAATGAGTGTCTGCAGCACAAAAATGAGTGTCTGCGGCACCAAAATGAGTGTCTGCAGTGCCAAAATGAGTGTCTGCAGTGCCAATTAAATGAGTGTCTGCAGTGCCAAAATGAGTGTCTGCAGCACCAAAATGAGTGTCTGCGGTGCCAAAATGAGTGTCTGCAGTGCCAAAATGAGTGTCAGCAGCACCAAAATGAGTGTCTGCAGTGCTAAAATGAGTGTCTGCAGCACCAAAATGAGTGTCTGCAGTGCCAAAATGAGTGTCTGCAGTGCCAAAATGAGTGTCTGCAGCACCAAAATGAGTGTCTGCAGTGCCAAAATGAGTGTCTGCAGTACCAAAATGAGTGTCTGCAGTTCCAAAATGAGTGTCTGAAGCCCCAAAATGAGTGTCTGCAGCGCCGAAGTGAATGTCTGCGATTTTACACGTCAGAAGATGAGCTTAGAAGGCTGTTACCGCCGGATGTGTGCCAGAAGCTTTACTGCAGTAACTGCAGCTTAGATTATAAAGTACGTTCATGGAATGGCACAACGAGATGAATTAGACAGTGCATGGGCGTTTGCTATTTAGCGTGTACTGGTGGTGCTCAACAAGGAACAAGGAAGTATCAAATAACTAATGCATGCATTTTTCTCTTGTGTTGTCATTTTTTAATTTCTAAAAATGCATTTCAATCCTGCACCTATATGATGCATTAGATCTATAAAGGAGTTTTTACCATAGAAACAATCAATTCTACACGCTCAATCGATCCAATAGAAATTATGGATCTTATGATCTTTGATCGATATTCATAATCTGCAAAAACACAAGAGACAGGAACAGTTTGGTAGATTGTGTAAATAGTTTACATATACATGTACCTTGCCCAGTGCAGCCATGAGGCATTCAAGCAACGTTTGGTTTTAAAGCAGTGCAAATACACAAACCAATATTTGTTGTCGCTCGAGGTTGGCCCCAGGTAGCGTACCCGCGGTCTCTGATAAAGAAAGGGCAGTGACAGTGACAGACAAAGTGCTGAGAATCTTCATTGTTGTATTCGCAAAAAGGGCAAAGTTCAATCTTTAAATCGCCTCGGAGGAAGCCGCGCCTGGCGACCGGTAAAGGTCATGACATGGCAAGGACTCGAATATCCTTCTGGTTTTGGTTCAGAAGGACGGTGACAATGGTGACAATACAGGGATACAAGATTTATCAGCTGAATCTCAGATATGCAGCATTTCAACAGACAATACACGCATTGTTTTTCTGCTTGGTTGACGTCCTGGTCCTGAGTCACTCTCTCCAGTCACTGTTTCTTCCCTCTCCAGTCACTGTTTCTTCCTTCTCCAGTCACTGTTTCTTCCCTCTCCAGTCACTGTTTCTTCCCTCTCCAGTCACTGTTTCTTCCCTCCCCAGTCACTGTTTCTTCCCTCTCCAGTCACTGTTTCTTCCCTCTCCAGTCACTGTTTCTTCCTTCTCCAGTCACTGTTTCTTCCCTCTCCAGTCACTGTTTCTTCCCTCTCCAGTCACTGTTTCTTCCCTCTCCAGTCACTGTTTCTTCCCTGTCCAGTCACTGTTTCTTCCCTCTCCAGTCACTGTTTCTTCCTTCTCCAGTCACTGTTTCTTCCCTCTCCAGTCACTGTTTCTTCCCTCTCCAGTCACTGTTTCTTCCCTCCCCAGTCACTGTTTCTTCCCTCTCCAGTCACTGTTTCTTCCCTCTCCAGTCACTGTTTCTTCCTTCTCCAGTCACTGTTTCTTCCCTCTCCAGTCACTGTTTCTTCCCTGTCCAGTCACTGTTTCTTCCCTCTCCAGTCACTGTTTCTTCCTTCTCCAGTCACTGTTTCTTCCCTCTCCAGTCACTGTTTCTTCCCTCTCCAGTCACTGTTTCTTCCCTCCCCAGTCACTGTTTCTTCCCTCTCCAGTCACTGTTTCTTCCCTGTCCAGTCACTGTTTCTTCCTTCTCCAGTCACTGTTTCTTCCCTCTCCAGTCACTGTTTCTTCCTTCTCCAGTCACTGTTTCTTCCCTCTCCAGTCACTGTTTCTTCCCTCTCCAGTCACTGTTTCTTCCCTCTCCAGTCACTGTTTCTTCCCTGTCCAGTCACTGTTTCTTCCCTCTCCAGTCACTGTTTCTTCCCTCTCCAGTCACTGTTTCTTCCCTGTCCAGTCACTGTTTCTTCCCTCTCCAGTCACTGTTTCTTCCCTCTCCAGTCACTGTTTCTTCCCTCTCCAGTCACTGTTTCTTCCCTGTCCAGTCACTGTTTCTTCCTTCTCCAGTCACTGTTTCTTCCTTCTCCAGTCACTGTTTCTTCCCTGTCCAGTCACTGTTTCTTCCCTGTCCAGTCACTGTTTCTTCCTTCTCCAGTCACTGTTTCTTCCCTGTCCAGTCACTGTTTCTTCCTTCTCCAGTCACTGTTTCTTCCTTCTCCAGTCACTGTTTCTTCCCTGTCCAGTCACTGTTTCTTCCCTGTCCAGTCACTGTTTCTTCCTTCTCCAGTCACTGTTTCTTCCCTGTCCAGTCACTGTTTCTTCCCTGTCCAGTCACTGTTTCTTCCTTCTCCAGTCACTGTTTCTTCCTTCTCCAGTCACTGTTTCTTCCCTGTCCAGTCACTGTTTCTTCCCTCTCCAGTCACTGTTTCTTCCTTCTCCAGTCACTGTTTCTTCCCTGTCCAGTCACTGTTTCTTCCTTCTCCAGTCACTGTTTCTTCCCTCTCCAGTCACTGTTTCTTCCCTCTCCAGTCACTGTTTCTTCCTTCTCCAGTCACTGTTTCTTCCTTCTCCAGTCACTGTTTCTTCCCTCTCCAGTCACTGTTTCTTCCTTCTCCAGTCACTGTTTCTTCCCTCTCCAGTCACTGTTTCTTCCCTCTCCAGTCACTGTTTCTTCCCTGTCCAGTCACTGTTTCTTCCTTCTCCAGTCACTGTTTCTTCCTTCTCCAGTCACTGTTTCTTCCCTGTCCAGTCACTGTTTCTTCCCTGTCCAGTCACTGTTTCTTCCTTCTCCAGTCACTGTTTCTTCCCTGTCCAGTCACTGTTTCTTCCTTCTCCAGTCACTGTTTCTTCCCTCTCCAGTCACTGTTTCTTCCCTCTCCAGTCACTGTTTCTTCCTTCTCCAGTCACTGTTTCTTCCTTCTCCAGTCACTGTTTCTTCCCTGTCCAGTCACTGTTTCTTCCCTGTCCAGTCACTGTTTCTTCCTTCTCCAGTCACTGTTTCTTCCCTGTCCAGTCACTGTTTCTTCCTTCTCCAGTCACTGTTTCTTCCCTCTCCAGTCACTGTTTCTTCCCTCTCCAGTCACTGTTTCTTCCTTCTCCAGTCACTGTTTCTTCCTTCTCCAGTCACTGTTTCTTCCCTGTCCAGTCACTGTTTCTTCCCTGTCCAGTCACTGTTTCTTCCTTCTCCAGTCACTGTTTCTTCCCTGTCCAGTCACTGTTTCTTCCTTCTCCAGTCACTGTTTCTTCCTTCTCCAGTCACTGTTTCTTCCCTGTCCAGTCACTGTTTCTTCCCTGTCCAGTCACTGTTTCTTCCTTCTCCAGTCACTGTTTCTTCCCTCTCCAGTCACTGTTTCTTCCTTCTCCAATCACTGTTTCTTCCCTGTCCAGTCACTGTTTCTTCCCTGTCCAGTCACTGTTTCTTCCCTGTCCAGTCACTGTTTCTTCCCTGTCCAGTCACTGTTTCTTCCTTCTCCAGTCACTGTTTCTTCCCTGTCCAGTCACTGTTTCTTCCCTGTCCAGTCACTGTTTCTTCCCTGTCCAGTCACTGTTTCTTCCCTGTCCAGTCACTGTTTCTTCCCTGTCCAGACACTGTTTCTTCCTTCTCCAGTCACTGTTTCTTCCCTCTCCAGTCACTGTTTCTTCCCTGTCCAGTCACTGTTTCTTCCCTGTCCAGTCACTGTTTCTTCCCTGTCCAGTCACTGTTTCATCCCTGTCCAGACACTGTTTCTTCCCTCTCCAGTCACTGTTTCTTCCTTCTCCAGTCACTGTTTCTTCCCTGTCCAGTCACTTTTTCTTCCCTGTCCAGTCACTGTTTCTTCCTTCTCCAGTCACTGTTTCTTCCTTCTCCAGTCACTGTTTCTTCCCTGTCCAGTCACTGTTTCTTCCCTGTCCAGTCACTGTTTCTTCCTTCTCCAGTCACTGTTTCTCCCCTCTCCAGTCACTGTTTCTCCCCTCTCCAGTCACTGTTTCTTCCTTCTCCAGTCACTGTTTCTTCCTTCTCCAGTCACTGTTTCTTCCTTCTCCAGTCACTGTCTCTTCCTTCTCCAGTCACTGTTTCTCCCCTCCCAGTCACTTTTTCTTCCTTCTCCAGTCACTGTTTCTTCCTTCTCCAGTCACTGTTTCTTCCTTCTCCAGTCACTGTCTCTTCCTTCTCCAGTCACTGTTTCTCCCCTCTCCAGTCACTGTTTCTCCCCTCTCCAGTCACTGTTTCTTCCCTCCCCAGTCACTGTTTCTTCCTTCTCCAGTCACTGTTTCTCCCCTCCTCAGTCACTGTTTCTCCCCTCCTCAGTCACTGTTTCTTCCTTCTCCAGTCACTGTTTCTCCCCTACCCAGTCACTGTTTCTCCCCTCCTCAGTCACTGTTTCTCCCCTCCTCAGTCACTGTTTCTCCCTCCCAGTCACTGTTTCTCCCCTCTCCAGTCACTGTTTCTTCCTTCTCCAGTCACTGTTTCTTCCTTCTCCAGTCACTTTCTCTTCCTTCTCCAGTCACTGTTTCTCCCCTCCCAGTCACTTTTTATTCCTTCTCCAGTCACTGTTTCTTCCTTCTCCAGTCACTGTTTCTTCCTTCTCCAGTCACTGTCTCTTCCTTCTCCAGTCACTGTTTCTCCCCTCTCCAGTCACTGTTTCTCCCCTCTCCAGTCACTGTTTCTTCCCTCCCCAGTCACTGTTTCTTCCTTCTCCTGTCACTGTTTCTCCCCTCCTCAGTCACTGTTTCTCCCCTCCTCAGTCACTGTTTCTTCCTTCTCCAGTCACTGTTTCTCCCCTACCCAGTCACTGTTTCTCCCCTCCTCAGTCACTGTTTCTCCCCTCCTCAGTCACTGTTTCTCCCCTCCCCAGTCACTGTTTCTCCCTTCTCCAGTCACTGTTTCTTCCTTCTCCAGTCACTGTTTCTTCCTTCTCCAGTCACTGTCTCTTCCTTCTCCAGTCACTGTTTCTCCCCTCTCCAGTCACTGTTTCTCCCCTCTCCAGTCACTGTTTCTTCCCTCCCCAGTCACTGTTTCTTCCTTCTCCAGTCACTGTTTCTCCCCTCCTCAGTCACTGTTTCTCCCCTCCTCAGTCACTGTTTCTTCCTTCTCCAGTCACTGTTTCTCCCCTACCCAGTCACTGTTTCTCCCCTCCTCAGTCACTGTTTCTCCCCTCCTCAGTCACTGTTTCTCCCCTCCCCAGTCACTGTTTCTCCCCTCCCCAGTCACTGTTTCTCCCCTCCCCAGTCACTGTTTCTCCCCTCCCAGTCACTGTTTCTCCCCTCCCCAGTCACTGTTTCTCCCCTCCCCAGTCACTGTTTCTCCCCTCCCCAGTCACTGTTTCTCCCCTCCCAGTCACTGTTTCTCCCCTCCCCAGTCACTGTTTCTCCCCTCCCAGTCACTGTTTCTCCCCTCCCCAGTCACTGTTTCTCCCCTCCCAGTCACTGTCTCTTCACTCTTCTACACTTCCTTGGCTACTCACCTTCTCTATCACTAATTTGTTACCTCAGTATACATGTACGTACTATCTTTGCTTTACTCTACAAACTCTTCTGTAGGTATCCCCTCTCTATCCCAGACTTCTCGGCTTTTATCCTTAACACACATACATATAGTACAGCAGCTGCCAGTACATTATGCATACGCGAGCGCGAAGCTGGGCACGCATAAAAAAGTACATTTGTACGTACGGGTAGACGCGATAGACGTACACATAAATGCTATCTAGACAATTTCCAGGAAACTTCTCTGCAGTAAAGAATGTATGATTATAATAGAACTCTGACCATGTAGCTCGTACATCTTGACAATAAAGTACAGTTAATTTACCATCACAGAGCATCTCCCACAGCATTTGCTGGTTGAATACAATTGGCCCGCTCTGTGGAAGTTTATAGTTTTTTATGAATCGGGCAGAAAGAAGAAAGCACAGACCACACGTATATTAATATATACTAATGCAGCGATTGCACATTTACAGTTAGAGTTTTAATTAGAGTCTGAGCTCGATATCTACTGATTACTGATTAACTCATTCATTACCACATGCGAAGCTTCTACCTGTGCGGCGCCCAGAGCGTCGGCAAAACGACCCTAATTAGGGAATTGAACAGGCGGCCCGAGCTGGCAAGTCTCCGGATTGAAGTTATTGACGAGGTGGCTCGCAGTTTGATCAAACAAGACGGCATCGATTTGAATGTGTTCCAAGACTACAGGAATCACCAGGAGCAGTTCTATCAGTTTAATGTGAGCTTTCTGTCTTTTACGGCTTCTTATCAACCACGCAGAAATTTTATTTTATTTTATTTAATATTATGATTTAGAAAGAGGCGCCTAAAATTAGATAATGAGGCGCCTAAAACTAATAGATAATGAGGCGCTTTAAACTTGATAATGAGTCGCTTAAAACTAGATAATGAGGCACCTAAAACTAATAGATAATGAGGCACCGAAAACTAATAGATAATGAGGCACCTAAAACTAATAGATAATGAGGCACCTAAAACTAATAGATAATGAGGCACCTAAAACTAATAGATAATGAGGCACCTAAAACTAATAGATAATGAGGCACCTAAAACTAATAGATAATGAGGCACCTAAAACTAATAGATAATGAGGCACCTAAAACTAATAGATAATGAGGCACCTAAAACTAATAGATAATGAGGCACCTAAAACTAATAGATAATGAGGCACCTAAAACTAATAGATAATGAGGCACCTAAAACTAATAGATAATGAGGCACCTAAAACTAATAGATAATGAGGCACCGAAAACTAATAGATAATGAGGCACCTAAAACTAATAAATAATGAGGCACCTAAAACTAATAGATAATGAGGCACCTAAAACTAATAGATAATGAGGCACCTAAAACTTATAGATAATGAGGCACCTAAAACTAATAGATAATGAGGCACCTAAAACTAATAGATAATGAGGCACCTAAAACTTATAGATAATGAGGCACCTAAAACTTATAGATAATGAGGCACCTAAAACTAATAGATAATGAGGCACCTAAAACTAATAGATAATGAGGCGCCTAAAACTAATAAATAATGAGGCACCTAAAACTAATAGATAATGAGGCACCTAAAACTAATAGATAATGAGGCACCTAAAACTAATAGATAATGAGGCACCTAAAACTAATAGATAATGAGGCACCTAAAACTAATAGATAATGAGGCACCTAAAACTAATAGATAATGAGGCACCTAAAACTTATAGATAATGAGGCACCTAAAACTAATAAATAATGAGGCACCTAAAACTAATAGATAATGAGGCACCTAAAACTAATAGATAATGAGGCACCTAAAACTAATAGATAATGAGGCACCTAAAACTAATAGATAATGAGGCACCTAAAACTTATAGATAATGAGGCACCTAAAACTAATAGATAATGAGGCACCTAAAACTTATAGATAATGAGGCACCTAAAACTAATAGATAATGAGGCACCTAAAACTAATAGATATTGAGGCACCTAAAACTAGATAATGAGGCACCTAAAACTAATAGATAATGAGGCACCTAAAACTAGATAATGAGGCACCTAAAACTAATAGATAATGAGGCACCTAAAACTAATAGATAATGAGGCACCTAAAACTAATAGATATTGAGGCACCTAAAACTAGATAATGAGGCACCTAAAACTAATAGATAATGAGGCACCTAAAACTAATAGATAATGAGGCACCTAAAACTAATAGATAATGAGGCACCTAAAACTAATAGATATTGAGGCACCTAAAACTAGATAATGAGGCACCTAAAACTAATAGATAATGAGGCACCTAAAACTAATAGATATTGAGGCACCTAAAACTAGATAATGAGGCACCTAAAACTAATAGATAATGAGGCACCTAAAACTAATAGATAATGAGGCACCTAAAACTAATAGATAATGAGGCACCTAAAACTAATAGATATTGAGGCACCTAAAACTAGATAATGAGGCACCTAAAACTAATAGATAATGAGGCACCTTAAACTAATAGATAATGAGGCACCTAAAACTACGCTTCTAGATAATGAGGCGTCAAGGTTCCAAATGATGATGCGCCACAAATTAATAATGATTGGCAGCATTAAAAGGCTTTGTTTATTCGTGAGGCTTTAAAACAAAGGACTTCAAATTAAATTTACGTCAAGCCAACTGACTAGCAAGCTAAAAAACTTTGCCCATTTGAAATGTCACAGCTGAAGCTGGTCAGCCGCTATCTGGACATGGCTCGACAAGACCGACTTGATGACGAATCTAGCGACAGACTGAAGCTGTACGACAGATCTGGGCTTGACGCTGTCAACTACATCTGCACTTATCTGCCTCATCTGAGCCATCGGATGCTGGGGGAGGCGGCTGTGCAGCATCTGATTGACGAGTGAGCGGTGATTTGGTATTGATCTGTGATGGAGAAAAGTACATGTAACACATGCTGTTAGCTCGTTGACTTAAGTCACTGACTTACTCATCGGGCCACTGGTTCACTACTTGTGCATCACTGGTTCACTACTTGTGCATCACTGGTTCACTACTTGTGCATCACTCGTTCACTACTTGTGCATCACTGGTTCACTACTTGTGCATCACTGGTTCACTACTTGTGGATCACTGGTTCACTACTTGTGGATCACTGGTTCACTACTTGTGCATCACTGGTTCACTACTTGTGGATCACTGGTTCACTACTTGTGGATCACTGGTTCACTACTTGTGCATCACTGGTTCACTACTTGTGGATCACTGGTTCACTACTTGTGGATCACTGGTTCACTACTTGTGGATCACTGGTTCACTACTTGTGGGTCACGGGTTCACTACTTGTGGGTCATAGATTCACGAGGTTACACGGATTCATGTGGCATTCCTAATCTTTTGATTCACAATTGGTATCCCTTGATTCCCAGGATATTACAGATTCACAGGGAATCACAAATTCACGGGTATCACAGATTCACGGGTATCACAGATTCACGGGTATCACAGATTCACGGGGGTATCACAGATTCCCAGGGAAGCACAGATTCACGGGTATCACAGATTCACGGGGGTATCACAGATTCACGGGGGTATCACAGATTCACGGGGGTATCACAGATTCCCAGGGAAGCACAGATTCACGTGACATCACAGATTCACAATACGCTGATCAAAAAAAATTTCCCGCCGCTGCCGAATGCACAGATACTCCAGCAGTAGCGCATTCGTATCGTTCATCGTGATGGACCCCCAAGCAGAGTTTATCGAGCACGACAACGTGAGACTGCCGCCTCAACTACCAGAGCTGCAAAAGTACACGGAGAACTTGAAGCAGCTACTCGAACAGCGGGGCATCCCGAGGGTCGACTTGCCTGAACGCGATTTGGATATTCGAGTGCAACGAGTTTCCGAACTGTTGCTTAACAGGGACGGAAATGGAAAAGAACTCGACGATTGACTAACTACTGAAGTTTCAGTAGTACCGTCTGACCACTAATTTCCTTGAGTAGTATTTATTTCAAACGTTTATTAAAATTGTATACTTTACACTCCAAATACACGTGTCATACCGCTCTTTTATCAGATAAGTTTACTTAAATATACAACGTAAAGTTTTGCATGTAAGCATGCCAATAAAATTGCATTAGATAGACTCCATAAAGTGAAACATAATTGTAACATGTAGATAATGGCTAGTTACTAAATTTACAAAAATCAAGGCTCTAAGCACTGATCAAGGATA
>NIVC01000027.1:75000-352500 GCA_002269645.1 Macrostomum lignano
GCCTCAACCAGCAGGTCCGTCACTCCGATGTAGTAATAGTCAAGCCAGTGATTGACGGCTCGGATGGCAGTCAGGTCTATCAGCAGCTCTCCGCCGATGCCCAGGCACAGTCTGGCTGCGTCGCACCAGCTGGAAACGCTGGGGTTGTCGCCGATGTAGAGGCAGCTGCCCAGCCTGTCGATGAACGGAGCGACGCAGAGTCCAGTTGCTATGGCAACGAGGCCGCCGCCGAACAGACACAGGAATAGCAGCTCTTTCGGCATCTTTCGACAACGAGAATTAAAGTACGTAGACTCAAACGTACGAGCGTAGCTGCTATATAGCATTCCTCAGCTCTTGAGACCCCCAATGGCAACTCGGGTTTTTCCGCCACTAATTGGCGGGAGAAAAATGGCAATGCTAAGGTGCTTAGCAATTGCATTTCGCATTGTTTCATAGGAAGTCAGCTGCGCGCTCCCATACAGCTAGGGGGGGGGGGGTTTACCGGTGCGTTTGTTCTCGCATAAAAAATGCACAAAACTTCTCAGCGGCTGCTGCCAATGTTTTTTCTTAATTATAACGAGCAAATAACTTCGTGTGTCTTGGCATCTGGGCAAAAAGAAGGAACTGTCTATATTTTACAGAAAAACCTACATGACTTGCGGGAAAGATTAAATTATTCAGCTCCTGGTGTAGTCTGGCTGGTACAAGGACCGCTAGAGATGCATGGATTGGACGCTTTATTTCATAGAAAATCTTCGACTCCCTCAGTCACGACCTTCAGTTATGTACCAGATTATAAGCTCAAGCCAAACCTGCAGTTTCCACTGTGGCACAGGTGAGGACACCTGGCCGACAGCTTGGATCATGTCCATGGCCTGCTCAGCCACCCGGCTGGCATGCTCCGGAGTGGGGTCGGGCACTCCGGCCGCCACCATGTACGCGTCGCCGATAGTCTCGACTTTGTAGACAGAGTTCGCCTCTGTGGCCGCGTCGAACCGAGAGAACAGGCAGTTTAAAAGTTCCACAACCTGCATTGGCGAGCACTGGCCGGCGAGGACCGTGAAGGACACGATGTCCGAGAATAGGATTGTGCAGTCGTCGAATATTTCTGGAAGAGATTTGCAAATAATATTTGTTAAATAGCTGACAATGAGAACAAACTACAAACTACAAAGACCAATATTAACGGTATTAGTTGACAATTTGAACAAGCTACAAAGAGCACTATTTATTGGTTGACAATGAGAACAAGCTACAAAGACCAGTGTCTAAGAGTTGACTATGAGAACAAGCTACAAAGACCAGTGTCTAAGAGTTGACTAGGAGAACAAGCTACAAAGACCAGTGTCTAAGAGTTGACTAGGAGAACAAGCTACAAAGACCAGTGTCTAAGAGTTGACTAGGAGAACAAGCTACAAATACCAGTGTCTAAGAGTTGACTAGGAGAACAAGCTACAAAGACCAGTGTCTAAGAGTTGACTAGGAGAACAAGCTACAAAGACCAGTGTCTAAGAGTTGACTAGGAGAACAAGCTACAAAGACCAGTGTCTAAGAGTTGACTATGAGAACAAGCTACAAAGACCAGTGTCTAAGAGTTGACTAGGAGAACAAGCTACAAAGACCAGTGTCTAAGAGTTGACTAGGAGAACAAGCTACAAAGACCAGTGTCTAAGAGTTGACTATGAGAACAAGCTACAAAGACCAGTGTCTAAGAGTTGACTAGGAGAACAAGCTACAAAGACCAGTGTCTAAGAGTTGACTAGGAGAACAAGCTACAAAGACCAGTGTCTAAGAGTTGACTAGGAGAACAAGCTACAAAGACCAGTGTCTAAGAGTTGACTAGGAGAACAAGCTACAAAGACCAGTGTCTAAGAGTTGACTAGGAGAACAAGCTACAAAGACCAGTGTCTAAGAGTTGACTAGGAGAACAAGCTACAAATACTAGTGTTTAAGAGTTGACTAGGAGAACAAGCTACAAAGACCAGTGTCTAAGAGTTGACTAGGAGAACAAGCTACAAAGACCAGTGTCTAAGAGTTGACTAGGAGATCAAGCTACAAAGACCAGTGTCAAAAAGTTGACTAGGAGAGCAAGCTACAAAGACTCGTGTTCAACAGTTGACTCTAGGCTACAGGCACTGGAGCACTACATATAAATGAGTGACACAGGGAGAAGACAGCATGTTTAAGCTGTTTACCTGCGGCAACCTTCTTGCCCTGCAACAGCTGGTCAGCAACTTTATCCGGCAGCAGTTGCGTCAGCAATCTTCGAGTTCGCTGCTTCTCCTCCTCCAGAGCTTGCGCCATTCGACGCATCTCGCCAGAAATTTCGTCCAACCGTTTGGACACTTGAACCTCGGACACTCGCTGCTGATTAACCTGGAGAAGCTCTCTAGTCACGTCGTGAATCGGCAGATCGGACATGCACAGACGTTTCTCCATCATCTCGCCCAGAGTGAGAATCCGCGGGAGGAGATGAATAGAAAGAACTGAGTGTCCTCGAGGTAGATCATCTGACCTGTTAAGGCCAACGGCCAAGTGCAGTGTTAGAGATGATTGGTACGTACGTACGCTCGTACTACAGTGCACGCGCAATAGCTTAACGACAGAGACCGAGAGCACTTAACTGGAAATCAAGGCCACTGGAAATCAAGGCCACTGGAAATCAAGGGCACTGGAAATCAAGGGCACTGGAAATCAAGGGCACTGGATATCAAGAGCACTGGAAATCAAGGCCACTGGAAATCAAGGCCACTGGAAATCAAGGGCACTGGAAATCAAGGGCACTGGAAATCAAGGGCACTGGATATCAAGAGCACTGGAAATCAAGGCCACTGGAAATCAAGGCCACTGGAAATCAAGGCCACTGGATATCAAGGGCACTGGGAATCAAGGCCACTGGAAATCAAGGACACTGGAAATCAAGGGCACTGGAAATCAAGGGCACTGGAAATCTAGCTACTGGAAACCAAGAGCACTTTACAATCAAGCTACTGGAAATCAAGGGCACTGGGAAATCTAGCTACTGGAAATCAAGGGCACTGGGAATCAAGGGCACTGGAAATCAAGGACACTGGAAATCAAGGGCACTGGAAATCTAGCTACTGGAAACCAAGAGCACTTTACGATCAAGCTACTGGAAATCAAGCCATTGTCAACGAAAATGGAAAAAGCAATATGAAACTCGAACGACTTTCCTTTTGGCTGAATTAGAGAGATCAATATTTGACATTCAATCTTAAATTTATTAGAGCAGCAACTTCTGACGTTTAGAGAGACATGTAAAAGTGACCCATTCTCGCGAACCTTTCAGCAGCAAAGAATTCTCGGGCTCTCTGCTGTCCGGTCGCTTCCTTAGCAGCACAGTGAACGAAGAGTTCAGAAAGCGTTTGATATGCCTGGGCGTGAATTTAATTGGCGGATTAACCAGATCGAACGCTTCGGTCAGTTTGACCAGCTTGTCCGAGCTGCGCAGTGTCGGACAGAATTCTTGCACCGCAATGCCGCATTGTCGAACCAGCATTAGCTGGTCGAATAGCACGTGATAGGGAAAGCAGTGCACGAACGCCTCGGTGCTGACTAGGCTGCAGTCGGGATACGACGGTTGGAAATAATCTCCTACGTTCACGGCCAGGGACGCTGTTGTTAGGAAGGTCACTCGAATTCTGGCCAGACTGCGGAATCGGCTGTTCTGAGCCAGCTCGATTGAGTCCGATTCAGAGCCTAACAGGGTCATGCGAATCTCTGTGCCGAATATCTCCCTAGCAACTGTGGTTAGCATGCCTGCCAATTGAACAAATTGAGATTTTGAGCATATATATAGTCGTTCGGTGCATGATGAACGCCTTAAGCAAACTCGTTTCCGTGAGTAGTGTGGTACATACCAACTACGGCTATGTGTTAAAGATAGGACCATTGGTGTAGCATTGAGTTAAATATATCCTGTTCTAAGCCTTTGTATGGTTTCTCCAGAATGCAAGCACCCGCGATAAATGTAGTCAAGAAATACATATTTATTAGAAATACATAAAGAACATTTTTATGAACTACATACACGAATGCGGTGTAAAAGTGCAAAGCGACCCTAACTTTCCTCGACCCTAACCCTCGTGGGGCGAGAGCTGCACGATAAGCTTCAGAGTCACATATTATTGTGACCATGAGGTTTTATACCCGTTTCAGCATCGCTTCCTGGTGGTATATGAGCAAACGAAGAGACAAAAATATAAAAAATGGCAGTTATCATCGCAACCGTTGTATTACCTATCACCCAACCGTTCAAACCTCGTCTAGAGCTGTAATAATTCAATATCATTTCTCCGGATGGATCGTAACTGTAGCTGAAAAAACAATTTGCAAGTAAAATAGAAAGCATTTCACGAAGTAAATCTAAAAAAACTATTGAACAAGCAATAAAAACAAAGACCTGAACGATGGAGGCACCAAGTCTTTGTTATCAACTTGCAAATAATCGTGCAACGAGTCCAAAGAACCGATAAACTTTTTCAAATCCTGGCCCAATGTGTAGATCATCTTGTCAAAGCCGTGCTTTTGAAAATAGCGAAACAGATGGCAGCCGAACATTTCGAACATGTCGTCCATTGATTTGTCTGCGAGCATAGGAGGGAAGAACTTGATTCAAAGTTTCTTTTTCCAGTTATTCTGAAGCCTGAGAGTGATTCAACGCTCGAGAGAGTGATTTCCAGTCTCAGCACTGCACCAAAACCCGAGAGAGTGACTCTTAGCAATACATCAACTCCAAAAAGAGTGACTCTACGCACTGCATCAACTCCCGAGAGAGTGACTCTCAGCACTGCACTAACACCCGAGAGAGTGACTCTTAGCAATACATCAACTCCCAAAAGAGTGACTCTACGCACTACATCAACTCCCGAGAGAGTGACTCTCAGCACAGCAACAACTTTTGGGAGAGTGACTCTCAGCAACTTATCAACTCCCGTCTCCCGAGTGACTCTCAGCACAGCACCAACCTTCGAGAGAGTGATTCTCAGCACTGCATCAACACATTAGAATTAGTATACAGTCAACAAAAGATACCACGCCACAAAATTCCATGGTTCCCAAGAACGAAAAACCTGCTTAGAATGCGTACTAAATGAAAAGAAAACTGAATTTTTTTACCTTTAAACTCAAGCTTTTGAGCGGTCTCCATCATTTTGAAAAACATTGCATCGGGATAGCTGTGAAACACCAGAAAATCCCGAGTTTCATCCAAATTGCACGTTTTTCTGCAGTTGACAATAAAGTTCATTTTGGCTTGGATTAAGAGACACTATATATACTCAGCAACATTGAAAAGTCGCCACCTTTTGCCCCAGTGAGTAGTGTCTATCACCTGACCAACCACTTTGATATTAAAAAATTCTTTAAAAAAAACAATGAAAACCGGGCGTAAGCTCCAATCCATCTTATTTTTGCCCTCCGCTCTTCCCAATCTCAACTCTGCGAGCAAGTTGCGTCACTCAGAGGTCAATACTGAGCTAGAATTTACCGTGAGCACTCTCAAAGGTGGCGACTTTTTAATGTCGCTGAGTATATTTCTATTGTAAAGAATAAAGATTACCGTTCGTATAAGAATGAACTTACGCAATTCGTTCCCAGGCCTCAGGTGGTAACAGGTTATTGATCATATCTTTGAAGTTTACGTGAATATGACCGTACTAAAAAATAGAACGAATCATTTCAATAAATAAAAAGTAGCTAAGATTAAGCAGGAATTAAGAAGGGTGTAACCAAGAATTTTGTAGCCAAACCAGACTTAAGCCACATAAATTTGTAGGAGATATGACCCTTAGGTAGGAGTTAGGAGAGTAAACTGTGCTGGCAGCCCACCATGAAATCGATAAGCTTTACTTCTTTTTACGTTATTTTACTTTACAGGTTTACTTCATAAGGTCGATTTTTCACAACGTCGAAAACTTATTATAATTATAACAAGAACCTTGCAGTAGTTTTTGACGTGAAATTTCGACCATGTGAAGCTTTGACAAGTCTTCGACTTTGTGCTTGCAATGTGAAATTTAGAGTTTTGTGAACTCCTAAAATAGGCGAGCCATGAAATTGATTGGCTTTCTCTCTGCTAAGTACGCAGGCAGAGACAGCAATTAGCACATTGTACAGCTCTAGGGGTTATGAAAGAATGTGTGGGCCTGATGGGCAAGCCACAAAATCGATAATAGCCTTCACCCAAGAAGGCAGTCGAGTCAGAAAGACAGCAGCAATAAAATGGTAAGGGGTCATAAAATCGATGCCTGTTTCACCCACCCAACCCCAAACTGGCGGACGGAACGACAAAATAAGTGTCAGATAAGGGGGTTGAAGAGGGATTGAAGGTTGGACTGACAACATTTTAACACCCGTTAAAAAAAACCGATGGCCTGAACACCCACCCCAAACGGACGGATAAAGAGAGCAATTAAATCGAAACATCTGATAAAGATAAAGGATAGAGAATAGTAATAGTGGACCGCGGGCCAATAAAATCGATTACCCTAAATGTAATTTACGCTTGGAAGCGGACAAAATGGCAATACTCGTAGGTTTCTTTTATTCAGAGCAGGTTTTAGTGAGGGTATCAACTATCAATCAATCAATGCGTCAAAATGATACACACAAGTACAATCAGTTTAGATTATTTGACCAAACCGAGTGCTTACCATTGCGACAAATTCGTTTTATTCCGTATCTTGTTGGGCACTATATAAAATATTGTACGACCTGTTTTAAGTAATGTTTTTAACTGAAACCGATGAACTGAATCAAGATTATGCGCTGCATGATAATGCAAATATACGAATAATACGAGCTGACTCAAACGAATTAGGGAAGATCCCCCAATGCAGGGAGTTCTAATTGGTCAATTTCTCCACCCTCTTCTCTCTTGCTCATCATTCGCGGGGGTCAGTTAGAGGTTAATAACATGCCGGAATTAATTCCAACAGCCTCAAATCATTCGTTTGCCAATTAATGCAGCCATGCAGCCAAGTAAAGAGGGATCGGGATTGAATTAATGAGAGAATTATACTACCGATCAGGTCCGCTAATCAGATCAGCTAGCTGCATGTTCGAGTCGAAAAAGAGCGAATACGAAGAGAAATATTCCTGATCACAGCTCGAAATGCTCAACGCGACCGCCGTCCCGTGAATGCAATTCATGGAATTACTTTTACTAACAAGATCAGTCTGATTCAGTCAGTCTTTTAGGGTATTTCATCTTGGGCCTCTGGATGCTTTTTTAACTCAAAAATGTATCATTGCAAGAAATAATCGCTTGAAGGTTTTATAGACGGGAGTAGGGATTGTAATCCCGGGATCCCGGGATCCCGAAATCCCGGGATTGGGCCTAAATCCCGGGATTTCCAGACCCAGGATTCGAGACCCCAAATCCCGGGACTAATTTTTGTTAATATTTTTACAAAAAGTGCTGTAATAGAAACATAATTAGGCCCACAACTAGTTTATTATACTGCGCTAATTTCCGTTAATTGCCTCACCTCGTGTGGCACCTTTTTAAACCCCGCATTACAGATTTAAATGTGAAATTAAATTTTGATATGATTTGCTTCTTTACTACTAATTAGTACATTTATACTACTTACTTCAATCGGTCACAAGATAATGCTGTTTTTCATCTTCAAATAGATCATTATCTCTATAACAATAAAAAAAGTAAGCAAAAAAGCGTTTAGCGCTTATTTTGCCTTAAAATTTCAACCTAGAAGCATAAAAATATGTATTATTCTGATCCCGGGATTGGCCAAATTCCGGGATCCCGGGATCACAAAAATCCGGGATTTTGCAATCCCTAGACGGGAGACAGGATCGCTTCTATCATGGATGGACACATATAGGACAGATTTCATGAAGCACTGGTAACTTCAAATAACTGCTGCTAGTCGTATTTTTGGTTTCATGGCGAACCTTAGCTGCAGCTAACTGCTGTGTCGTGGTTTCACGAGTGCTAGTGTACGCTCTGCGCGGTAATAAAGTACAGCTGGCTTGGTCGATGAATTCGTATAGCAATCTTATTATTACGCAATACTCTCGTACCTATAAATATATTGAATTGAGCAGTCGGCTCATTTAAGCGCATCGTTTCGCTCCCCAAAACTAAATAGCTAGTCTGAGTCATTACACATTGTAAACGCAAAGATGCAGCTAACAATGGTAGATTGTATACTATACAAGTGCATTGTATTTATACTTTCACTCAGCGCTCAGTCATTATTCCACACTTTTTTCGCCGTCATTATTCCACACTTTTTATCATGCTTCAATTGGCTGTTTTAGGAGTTGTTTTACCCATAGACGACTGAGTTGTGTGGCTTAGTTTGACGATGGACAACACTGTGATGAGTGCTGATTTTGCTTGCGTCTTGCAAGAAATCAGGAAAGCGAGTAGTGGGAGAAAAAGCTATTTGTCTTGTCAAACAACCGTGGCTGGTGCATCTCGTCAAACAGCCGCGCTTATTAATTGGAAAAATCTTCCTGTCGACGACTGAACGAACCGTGCGGCGCTACCTAGGAAGAAAACGCGACCATGCAGTCTTCAACGCCTCGACGGCTATAAGCGATGCCTCAAAGCGGCTAATAGATTTAGTCGAGCAGCCGACAGTCCCAAAGAATCCCAGCTTGGATACTGCGGTACCAAAGAAGCCCATCAGACGAAGCTTATCAGTCGCAAGCCAACCAAGACGTGCATCTTTCAAATGGTAAGTTAGGCAACTATACTTAAGCACCTGTATTTCTCTTTATAGAAAACATTCAAAATAGACCAACTCCTTTTGCAGTGCCAAATCATCAGGCTAAAGTGTCGAGCATCTTTGGGAACTGCGGCTTTGAGAACTGCATGTTTCACTTTGGGTGACAAATTGATTTTCACATTGTCAAATTTCGATTACAAACTGATGAACTGCACTAGCTGTGACATTTATTATGAACTCTTTTCGTGTAGCTGGTATACTTTAGTTTTAATGGTTTTTCCTTTTTGTTCATTTACTTCTAGTTGTTCTGTTTTATTAACAAAAATACTGTGCGATGATTTTTTCAATCCAAATGTCTATGGTACACATCAAAACTGTGGAATAATGGCCAAAATATTTTGTTATTGCGTCTGGGTAAAAGTATAATTACAATGGGTTTTAAAATGTTTAGTCTATGGCTTAAAGTATAGGGTTGTCCGTAATGCTACCGGTTGGTTTCACAAGCATGAAAGCTCTGCTAAAATATCCGTTACCTTGATGGTGAAAACTTATATAGCATCCTAAATACACTCAACATTAAAAAGTCGCCACCTTTGAGAGTGCTCAGTATATTCCAGCTCAGTATTGACTTTTGAGTGACGCAACTTGCGCCACGCGACGCAGAGCTGGGCTGGGTGAGGGATTGGGAAGAGCGGAGGGCGAAGATTGGATAGATTGAAGCTTCCGCCCGGTTTTCATTGTTTTTTTCAAGCATTTTTCAATATCAAAATGGTTGGCCAGGTGATAGACGCTGGTCGAAAGACACTGCTCACTGGGGCAAAGGGTGGCGACTTTTCAATGTTGCTGAGTATAGGTGGATAATAACATGGCACTGTCCATTTTCGATGCGCTGCATTTGCTCCAGGAGCATCCTCGTCAGAGGGAACTCACGACTACGGCCCTTCTCTTTCCATCCCAAAAGATTTGTCTATGGCACTTCTTGAAATTATACTGCTAAGCAGATTAGCAGCTGTGGACATTAACAGCGGATTATTCATCAGTTTGTTTATGAAACCTACATGTACGAGCTACTTTTGGCAGACTGTTAACCTCTACGCAGTTAATATAGCTGCTTGCTGCTAAGTGCAAGCTTACAATTGCTTCATGAAATCGGTCACTATGCATGCTCATTCATTTGGGGCTTGTCGTGCGATTCACAGCCACGAGGGCCAAGCCCCAAGGCACAGAAACTGTACACGCTAGGGTTTGCAATCTGAATTGAATCCCGGGACTAAAATATGTTGGGATTTACCGGGATTGATAATCCCGGGATTATCCATGGCCGGGATTCGGGATCCCGGGATTAAAATCTGTGAACAGAAGGAACAGACACTTTCAATTTTAAATTTTAATCATGTATTTTTCAGATCCACTTCACTTTACAATGCAATTTTTTAGAATATCGTTTAGTCATCCAAATAATGAAATGTGTGAATCGTAAAATTGTTTTCTAGGAATGAATTCAAAACTGTTTTGTATGAAAATTGAGGTCCCGAATCCCGGGACAAATATTCGTTATTATTTTTACATAAAGTGTTGAAATATGAACATAATTGGGTCCACAAGTACTGCGCTAATTTCCGTTACTTGCCTCACGTCGCGTGGCACCTTTTTTAAACCCCGCATCAGATTTAAATGTGAAAGTTATTCCAATTTAAATTTTGATATTTTATTTGCTTCTTTACTACTAATTAGTACTTTTATACTACTTACTCAAATACGTCACAAGATAATGCTGTTTCAAAAATGGAAGCAAAAAATGCTTAGCGCATATTTTGTCATAAAATTTCAACTTAGAAGCTTAGCACTCAGGAGTCAGCGGAACGGGCAGAATTGCCTCTACACCGGTTGTGGGACGTTGTCGCCGAAGACGTTACGCCAGCTGACTAAAAAAAAAGTAGAAAAGCAAATTGTAAACAATTACCTGGCAAAACTAGGCGCACAGAGCACAGTTGTGGCAAAGCATTGATCATATAGAAGTATATATATATATATATTATATTCATTCACTTCTGACACGTATTTACCAAGACAATTTTACATTTCACTACTATAGTACGAGTACATCAAGCGGTCTGCTCAGATCTAAGCTAAAACCAACTCGCAAACAATTGCAATAGATACAAGTTAGTGTGTTAATGAAAGAGAATTCAACCCAAGACGCGATGGCGATTCAAGAGTAAATTATTCGTTTTATGTTGAAACCCCTAAAAAACAGGGACAAAAAGCTGGCTATGATTACTTAGTTGCAGTAGTAAAGCACAAAAATGTACAGACAATATTTACGAAGCTCACTGAAAAGAAACAGTAGAAAAGATGTTATTGAACTTTAAAACTAGCACAAAAGGTTGAATATGTTATTTATAATTTGTTAATAAGATCAAAATGCAGGTTTTCGTAAATCATCACTCATTTCACGCTGGTTTGCTTTATACAGTGTGTAAAATAAGCATTTTATAGTAGGGATTTAAGCCATTTACTAAATTTACATTAGAGATATAATTAGTGCAATACCCACAAACAAATGGCTTAATAGAATAAGTAATTCGTGATAATAATAAATAAGTAATACGTAATTACATCCCAATAATACACGTACAAGATTAATAAATTCGGCTCTCGCCAGAGCATGTTATAGGAATTTATGTATGTGTATAAAAAGCACTAGGTTTACAGGTTTAGCTAGGTTAATCAGAATCGGGAGATGAGATGGGGATATTAAGTACACACACACGCAATTACTCATATATATAGAATAGGTATTTAGGCATACAGGTTAATCTGCAGCCGCTAAGACTGACTAAGCGTTGCTTGATTATTGGAATTGGAATTTTTGCTGCTTTTAGTAGCAGCAGCAGCAGCAGCAGCAGCAGCAGCGGCAGGCGTAGAAGCAAACTGGGATTGAAGGCGCGGTATAAAAGGTTCACTATCCGGTCTGAGCACTGTTGTTGATGAAGCTGGAGACTGCTGCTGTTGCTTGCCGCTATTGCTGCTCACAGTTGCTGATGGGTCTGGCAGCAAATCTGGATTGGCTTCCAGCGCCTCGCTGCTGGGATAGTCGGGTCCGAGGATTCTCAACCGGGCTTCCGTGTAATCTGCCTGGCGCTCGGCTAAGGTGCGGGACAAGTGATGAGGCTGCTGCTGCTGCTGTTGAGACTGAGCCTGCGCCAGCAGATCCGATGCAGATGGGTGATGATGATGAGGCTGCGACTGCTGCTGCTGGCGACCCTGAGCATGGATTGGTTAGAGAGCAGCTGAGTGTCTGTCTTAGTTTCTTTCACCGCTTGTCAGTTAATAAGTCTCTTTCTGTCCACCTGCGAATATCGAACCATTAAAAAGTGACGTGTATTAAATGAAATCTTGTTAATCATAGGCCTCACCTCTTGGCACATCTGGCTAGGTTGGCTAGAAGGCCGTTTCAGTATGCGAACCGGGCCCTGCGGCTGGAATCGCGATCCAGCAGAGCCGCTATTGTCCGTCTCTTGCTGCTGCATTTGCAGAACAAAAACAAAAACTAATCAACAGAAAATAAATTTAGAGTAGTGAAAAAAGTCTGTTGGTTTCGCTGCGAGTGTACATGTAAGAGTGGTGGTGGAATCTTAAAGCCGGCAGAAGGGGGGTTGGTTTCCCTGCGAGTGTACATTTAAGAGTGGTAGTGGAATCTGAAGCCGAGAGAAGGGGGTTGGTTTCGCTGCGAGTGTACATTAAAGTGGTAGTGGAATCTTGAGAGAATGGGGGTTGGTTTCGCTGCGAGTGTACATTTAAGAGTGGTGTGGAATCTTGAGAGAATGGGGGTTGGTTTCGCTGAGAGTGTACATTAAAGTGGTAGTGGAATCTTGAGAGAATGGGGGTTGGTTTCGCTGCGAGTGTACATTTAAGAGTGGTGTGGAATCTTGAGAGAATGGGGGTTGGTTTCGCTGAGAGTGTACATTTAAGAATGGTGTGGAATCTTGAGAGAAGGGGGGTTGGTTTCGCTGCAAGTGTACATTTAAGAATGGTGTGGAATCTTGAGAGAAAGGGGGTTGGTTTCGCTGCGAGTGTACATTTGTGTTATTTAGGCCAGGAAAGGGAAAGGGGGAGGAAAGGGGGGTTGGTCTCGTCGCGGGTGTGCAACTAATAAGGAAGTAATTCTCGGGATTCAATTTTTGCCTTACTATAAATAATTGAAAAGAACAAGAAACACTTTATTGGTAGACAACCAAGCTGAATAAAGACGATATACATGCTATGTATTATTTCTAATTAAATTCATAAAAAAGGCAAAAGACGAGATAGGAATAAACAGTAGCAATTAATTTTTCTTCAAAGAAGTAAAACTTCGTCATAATTTTAAAATCGCAGGGTCTAATTGCTTTGAATAACAAATGAAGCCATATGATAGATTAGAAAAAAATTATGCAAGATCAGTGCAAAACAGGGACGTATTAAATTGAGAATCAAACCAACCTTGCATCCAGTGTGTCGTCACAGCGTTTTGGCCTGTATTCATAAGCGTAGTAATGAAAAGCTAAAGCAGGTAGCAACACAGTGTACTGTAATTCAAGTCAAGATTTTATCTGCTTATAAAAAAGGTGGGCAGATTTGCAAGTTGTAGACAGTAAACTTTAATAATATTTATGGTAAAGGGTTAAATACGGTCATAATATGATTTATAGTCAATAATAGCTGTGGTATAATATATAAGAAAAGGCTTCGTATAAGCAACGCAGACTGGCAACCTCGGTGAGACAAAATATGAACAGAAATAGTAATAAATACAAATGAAGACTAGATAATTCATTAATACGCTGCAGACAACTTAAGCTTGTCTAGAGATAAATCCATGCAATAGACAGACAGACGCAATTAACAATAAAAATTTCGGTTAAAAAGATACCGATAAACTTGATAAAACGAAGCCTTCGAAATTCTATTGTACTAATAATAAACTGGGTTTATAAGCTTTCGGGATAGGAAAGAGAGTTATATAACTGTGTGTATATGTGCGTGTGTATAGTGAGTATAGAGAAATCCCTCGGTAGGGGTCGAGAGTCAAAGGAATCATCCTGGGGGAGGTTGGTCGCGGTGTGTACATTGAGAGTCAAGGGAATCCCTCTGTGACGGTTGGTCGCGGTGTGTACATTGAGAGTCAAGGGAATCCCTCTGTGACGGTTGGTCGCGGTGTGTACATTGAGAGTCAAGGGAATCCCTTTTTGGTGTCTGTTCGCGGCTTGTAAATTAATATTTCGCTATTTTCGGATCATTACGATCGTACCAGCGAACGTCTGGGAGACACCAACAAAATGTTATAGTTAAATTTTACAAATCGGGAATAATAGGAGTGTCTAAGGTCTAATAGCAAAACAAGCACTCAAGGTCCCTTAAAACCGCGAAATCAATACTAATAAATTCAAACAGGACAAGCGAAACCCAATCTTTGCTTTGTCAAAGAGAATACAAATAGCTAGCGTAAAGGAGACCAATAGACAATCGACATTACAATAAAATAAGCAACGACGCTTTGACTTACTCAATTCAAGCAACATAAAAATTCATCAGAGTTCAATTGTATTACTGAATCTTCTATGCATTAAAGCTTTCTTTCAAGCCGATTCACATTACCGCCAGTAACTTCGCTGGTCAAAGGATTGCACAATTCAATTTACAGCTAGTTCAGACCATATAGACCCTACTGGTCTTAAATTACCAGTTACGAAAGCTAACACAAAGCCTTGCATTGAAGAGTGAATATCTATCTGTGTGCTAACCAAGGCTAACTTTGCTTAACTTTTGTATCCCTAAAAGTTGGAAAATAATAAGTCGTTTCTTTTGAAGAGGTCAGACTATTGATGGACTTAATTTACGATATTTGATAACAGTTTATACCAGTTTCAATTTCATCTGCAATTATTGAACTTATTGAGCTTTCTTCTCTTTTCTGCTCTCATTGCGCTGGGCAGTTGAACCATCTGAATCGCTGGCGGGACTGCTGCCACTATTGTTAATATCATTGTTCGAAGCCGAAGAGGCGCCAAAATGCTTGCCCAGACCGACAAGCAGCCACAGCAGCAGGCCCATATAGCCGGCGGGCACCATGCAGCCGCGGTAGTCTTTCAGCATTATGTGCGTATAAACCGATAGGCAGGTGAGCAACATTAAAAGTACAATAGCAGCCCGACGGGCTGGCGTAGTGCCAAACGATAGCATAGTGCCTAGTATGATCTCGGACACGCCTACGGTTTCCATGTAGTGCTTTTGTGTTGGCTGAAATCCCAGCGGAGCCAATGGAAACACGTCTGTAAAGTTTTTGTACAATTTCAGCATGTCCTTAGTGATTCGCTGATTAATGTACACAGTTTTCACAATGCCTGGCACAATAAATAACAGGCCAATAATGCAGCAGGAGATTGTAGTTGATAGAGCAGATGCCATGATTGATTTTGCGATGGGTGAAGTGGTTAAAGCATGAATAATAAGTAAAAGTACATTTTAGGCACTCATAAATAGAGATGAAGAAATTGCAATTTTCACAGACAAATTCATTTTTAAAAACATGCACAAAAAAACAAAGTGTTAGCTACATTGCATTTTGATATAAAAACTAAACTGAAGTGAGTATAAACTAGGAAGGTTGTGCTCATAAATATAGTATTATCAAAGAAGAAAAAATATATCAATTTAACCTATAATTTACTTATACCAATAACCTATAACTTGTGTAATAATTGTGTATATTGATGTAGTGCTGATGAAAATCTATATAAATGACCGATGCATTATATAAATACCCTAGAAATAAATTTGACTCAGAAGTAGTCAATTTTGTTCAATTTTGTCATTTATTATGACCTTTTTTGCTTTGAAAGACCATCCTACTATACTAGCAATTGTGCCATCCAATTTATACCCAAGCTTATCAAAATCATAAGTCTTTTAGTAACATTTCAAAATTGATAATTTACAGCTTTGCATAAGGTAATATATAGTATATATAGCATATATTTTCAGACCAAAAAATTGGTCTATTTATTTCTGAGATATATATGGAATATTCCAAGCTATAACCCATATTGCATTTTGCCCATGAGCAAACTACTTGCAAAGTTTTTTTCCTGCCAAGGTTTATTCTCAATGCTTTTTCTTGTAGTGCAATTAGCTTCCACTCTCAAATCTTACATATACACTAGAATTTTCTTGGATACAATGGACCCGAAAAAATGGTTGGCATAAAGTACCCACATATGGAACAATCTACTGGAAAATTGAGCCACAAAGCCAGCGTATGATATAGCTGTTGTCATACAAGTAACCAACCAAATATTGTAATACAAAAAAGGTTTTGTATAGTGTTGCAATGCAAAATTTTTTTTTGTTGCAATATTTTTATAATGTCCAAGATATAGATCACAACTAAATTTGTTTTTTTTATGGCATAAATTTGAATTTATAATCTAGAAAGTCATTTTCCAGTGTACTATGTAACAGATTTGAGGGTGTAGCAATTAGCCACATGGAAGATTTTGTCTACATTGCCTCCCAATGCTTAAATAAGTCTTAATAAAGAGATTTACCTAAACAAACCATTTTGATAGTATATATTTATTTACATGATTAACTATTCATATTTTTTTGTAGATATTCAGTTCTGTATAAATGCAGGGGTACATTGGTAGGCTTAATTAATACAAATGCTACATCACTTTGTTCCCCAATTTTTCTGATTATTATTTGGTTGCTTAACTTATTTTTAAGTTTTAGACTATGGGTTTCTAGAATCTATCTGCCTTGAAGGAAAAAAATATTGCAAGCAAACCTTAGCAAGTAATTTACTTTCAGAATATAGGCAAATTGCATTGTGAGCAAATATTGGTAGGCAAGGCATGGGTACTAGTTGTTTTGGTGACAAGTTGCTTTTGGTGACAAGTTGCTTTTGTGATAGACTTCATTTTTAATGAAAAATGAAAGATTTCATGAGTATTGTCATTTTAGTGATAAGAGGCAATTTTTAATGAAAAAATGAAAGATTTCATGAGTATTGTCATTTTAGTGATAAGAGGCGCTTCATAATATTAGCTTGTAGTTATTTTGTTAAGATTTGTTTTGTACATATATTGAAAATTTTTGTCGAAAGATTGATATATTATGCTAGGGGTGTTTCTGTACAATACAAAATCCCACCATTAAGCCACCAAAGTTGTTGTAGGGCTTACTTCTGTCCTCCAACTATCCCACTAATTGCCAAGTTGTAACAGGCTTTTAATTTCCTTCTATTAAATCTCTACTTCTAATACTAAATTTTTGCCTTAATTTTTCTAACTATTTCATAGAATCTCAAATATTTCTGGGTAGCATTCTTGTAGTGTTCTGGTATCATTCTTAGTATGTGGTCTGGTAGCATTCTTAGTATATGGCCTGAGCAGTCTTACTAGTATATGTATTTTCTCTCTCCAGTCTGGGCATTACCAAGATTAGAAGGTTACAGCGATTACTCTTAGTACTACTCTTTGCAAGAATCCCAATTGCAACTTTCAACCTTCTCTGCAATACTCTTTAGAAATAAGCAATGATCTGAGAATGATTTATTAAACACATTTTGAGCTTATAGCTAGCA
Source organism: Macrostomum lignano (assembly GCA_002269645.1). Lineage (NCBI taxonomy): Eukaryota > Metazoa > Platyhelminthes > Macrostomidae > Macrostomum > Macrostomum lignano. Next base: position 92,332 of record NIVC01000027.1, read on the forward strand.
AATGAGTTGTCTCTTCTTCCTTTCAGCCTGCTCCTATTTATACTATCCAAACGTGTGTATTTTAACAAACATCAAATTTTGAAAATATATAGAATATATAGAATATTTTGTAGAGTAAAACAAATTATTAGCGCAGATTCAAACTTACATTCATAGAAACTATTAACCACTTTTACAATATTTAAAAAAAGAAATCAAACTAATTATATTGTTTTCTTCCTGTACAGATCATTTTGAACTGTCCCAAAGTATTCAGACACAAACCATAAACCTATACAGAGAATCCTCATAAAATGCCAACCACAAGAAAAGCAAAGATATTTATTGGACTGGATGCTGAGTGGCATACCTAGGGGGGAGGGATATGGGATATATCTCTATTTTGATGATTTAAAAGAAACAAAAATGATGTTTTTTGAAAAAAAAGCAAAAAACAGTTTAGACATAGCAAAATTGCCAAAAATTAGCCTATTTCACTCAATAGATTACTAGTAAAATGTTTTAAACAATACTTCCCTTAATACCTAGTTCCTAAAATGCCATAGATAGGACAGATGTCTGGTGGCTTTATTTTGATTTTAACAAAGTAAAGTTTTTTTTAGCTTAATAAAATAAACAAGGTTTTTGTACTTTTTAAATGCATCTTTTGAGCAAAAATGCAAAAAACTATTTTATTTGTCTACAATTTTATCCCTAAAACTTATCTTCCCCCTTTTCAAAATCTTAGGTATAAGCACTGAAATTGTGCTTACATCGAAGTGAAAAAAACAATGGCTTCCTCTTGTCTCAACCGGTTCTATCCAGCCTGACTAGCTCTATACTAAAGATCAGATAACAAAGCTGAGGTTCAAAGACCAAGCCAGCAGCCTGTAAACATGTGACACAGTAGACTTGCAGCAATGCTTTGGGGGTGATATGGTTGCCTAACAAAGGGACAGAGAAAAATGCACAAGCGATAACCCTGCCCTGCTCAAACTATGCATTGCCCTTCATTTTGTCAACGAAACCAGTTTGCTTGCTTGACTATAAAATACACTGTCTTGAATAATTTGCGGCACAGAGAGAGATTTGGAGATGTGAGCCTCACACTCATAATAGGGCCCTTAGAAGCCAGTGTGTTTGAAAGTCTTTCTGACTTGCAAGCAGAAGATAGCAGGAAAATAAAAACAGTTATATTAGGTTCACCACTGTGGATGCTGCACATTTGGATTAGAAAACATAATTCAAAAGATCACAACTCTGTAATTGTAAATAAATAAAATAAATAAAGCAATACTTGATTATTTCAAATAATTATAAAATTTTGGGTTCAATATCCTTTAGGATTCGCAAGGTAATTTTTTATTTAAAAACAGAATGGCTATGCCTATATCACTACTCACTAAAAGGATATTTTTCTTGTCACTGAAATGACTTTCGCTTGTCACCAAAAGGATATTCACTAGCACTAGAATTAGCACTAGCACTAGCATTAGCACTAGCATTAGCACTAGCACTTGCTTGCACTAGCAGTAGCATTTGAGTTTTGATTACTAGATTCATATTCACTAGGCAAAGAGTCAGAAAACATTGTCTATTTGTAAAAAGTAGGGGTCGGACGTGATCACGATTGTGATCACGATTTTGTGAATTCACGACCATTTTTTTCACGATCGTTATTTCCTTGAAACCCATTCACGACAATTGTGAATTTTGCTTTATTACATTTTTATTAGAAGTATAACTTTTCTACTTGGTTTACCAAAATATGTGAACACAAATGTGTAAAAGAGTAATAAATTTTAAATTTGTTGACTTGATAGCATTACCAAGTAGCTATTATCAATTTATAAAATTTTTTTTCTTGTTTTGTTATTTCCAACACTTGTAACTTATGGGCTCAAAATACGTGTATACAAATATAAATTCACGATCACGATCACGATCACGCCTAACTTTGAAAATTTCATGAAATTTCACACCCGACCAAAATTTTCTGCTCGTCCGACCTCTAGTAAAAAGTTAACACAAAAAGACTGAATATAAAAATTAACAATGAATTGTTTGTACAATAAAAGAACAGCAATTTTTGTGAGATAGTGCCTGAATTAATAGGCTATCTTTATATGCACAAATAATACTCAATGCATTTACTATGTTTTCTTAGAAATACACATTGAATTTAAGCGAAAAGGAAATTATTCTTACTTTTGTTTAAATGTTGTTATTCTAAAAAATATTAGGTTTTGTTTAAAACGTGTTGGAAATTCTAGTATAATTAGAAGCCCTGAGCGGGCCAAAAGAAGCAACTCGACTCGCTGCAAGCTTCCAATTGCAAGCAAAATTTAACAAGTCTTTACTAAACAGTTGTTCAAATTGACTTATTCATTTTCTAGAGTATTAAGCCCCTCATTGGGAGTATCAGAAACCGCAAAAGGCGAGAACCACCTTAGGGCCACACTCAGGAAGGTTACATGTAAGCCGGAATTTTCCGGCGTACCATTGAGAAGTTTGGCTATTTTGGCGTACCACTTTGGCGTACCACTTTGAGCTCAAGAAATTTTTGGCATACCAATTTTGGTGAATAAATTGATGCGTGTAAAAAAATTGTAATGTAAATTAACCCTTTTTAGTTTTTACATAAAATGAAGGAAAATTTATATAGTCTAAAAAGTCAGTGATAAACATTTTGCTTTTTTACAATTAAACAATGAATAAAATTTGTGTAAATTATTGCTAAGAATGTAAATTGTGCATTCTTTTTTCTGTAGGCTTAATTTAAGTTTGTTTAAAATGAAAATGTTCGTAATATTTGAAAGAATTTTCGTACAAAAAACGTTTCTTAGAAAACTCTACTCGTGAAAACCGAATGACCTTTTTAGGAGGAATTTTTGGTGTACATTTTAGAGAATTTTTTTGTTTTTGGCGTACACTGGCGTACATTTAGCTGAGATAGGATTCTTGTTCCGGCGTACACTACTACACGATCCAAACCGTGGCCTTAGGGCAGTAATTGTAAATTTGCCTCAAGGCAGAAGAACCACTTAAAGCAGGAGAATTCATCTCAAGGCTGAGAAAACGCGTAAAGCTATGACCCTCTGATCCTGGGGAGGCCAGGACTGAGAGACTAGGAATTAGACAGTGCCAATGCCAATAGACCGCTCAGGCTAAAAGTACAGCAGTACATGTATAGATGCTACCAATAGAAATAGATAAGTAGACAATACCAATAGAAGTAGATAAGTAGATGCTACTAAAGATAATAGTACATTTATTATGCAAGGGTACATTAAACAGAGAGAAGTTTAACACTAGCACAATTTGATGGCAGCAAGTAAGACTTACAAAAAAATAATTAAAAGCCCTAGGATAGCTTTTTAATTATCTTTAATTATTTATTTATTAATTATTAATTATTAATTACTTTAATAATTTATTACTCTTTAATTATTATTAAAGACAGAAGTAGGCTAACCCCCAGGACATTTGTAATAAGAATACCAAATTTTGTGTAGGCCTATTTAGGCTTACAAAAAATGAATTGTTTAATTGTATAATTACAGCAAATTCTTTGTATAAAGACTACCAAATTGTATATAACAATAATGTCTATTAATGATTATGAATTTGAATTTGAACTTTGAGTAGTCTTTAATGTTCATAAAAAATAATGATTTTTGTTAAAGTTCCATAAATTTCATTAGGCCTAGTTAGGGCCTACCGCCTACTTAAATTAAGTAGCCTAAATTAACAATTGTTATAGTAAAAGTTCCATAAAATTTTGTTAGGTAAATGAATGATGGTTCTTAAAGTTACTATAATTGTATAATTGTAACAACAAAATATCTAAAAATACAAAAAATAAACAGGCCTATCATAAAGGCTGCTTGATTAGGCCTATATTATTATTTACTGATCAAAGGAATCTATCCTATGCGCCAAGTTACAGACTGTCATTTTTCATTTTGTGCCAAATTTTGCGTCTAAGCCTAACCTAAGCCTACACTATGCCCTAAGGACTAGGCCTAGCCTAAGGTTCCTTGCATTTTTAGTAGGCCTATTTAGGCATGCATACCCTATTATTATTTATTAGGCCAAAATACAAAAGTGAAGAAAGAGGATGCTGCTTTTAAATTAAAACGAAAGTAATGCGAGTCACGTCTCGGCCCACGAGCAAACGCAGAGCATTCAAGCTAGCCTACTTTTTCTGTATCTTAAGGCTAAAAAGCCTCAGGACAGTTGCATTTTGTTTTAGGGCCTATACTATATCCTTGATAACTTCCGCTAGAATCATTTGCAAGAGCATTAAAAATACTTTATCCTCTGCAGAGCCACAATCAGTAGTGATCCAGTAATCCAGTAAGGCAGTAATAACAGTAATCAACAGAGCTTTGGGCCATCAGCGTTGCCCAGCCTGTGCAATTGACGTATATTTTGTGTCTGGCACAATATTCAATCGAAAGCCTCATTTAAATAACTTTAGTTCATTAAAGCAAAGTTTCTTAGAAAGCTTCAAACTAATGAGCGGCACATTTAAGGGCCTTTTCATATTACCAATTCCAGAACCAGAATCGGTTCGGAATTCCAAGAAAAACAGCAGTATAACTATTAAACTCTGTTAATATTTGACTGCCTTAACAACATAACTTAGCACAATTTTTCACTTTCTTCTTGGCGATTGTCGTTCAATAATAAAAACTTTATAGCACGTATCTCCCTCTAGTTATGGAGACAAAAAGTTATACTTCACAAATTGGTTCTGGTTCTGGAACCAGAGCAAGCAATATGAAAAGGCCCTAAGCCCTTCAAGAGATTTTTAGGAAGAAAGAAGGCTGCATTAACAAAACGACTTTTTATGTTTTGCTTTAGTTAAGTGCTTTGCAAAGTGGGCAACCACTGATGGTCAAAATTTTGAGGTGCCAATTGAATACCTTTGAGATTCTCGTTTCAAAACAAATTTTCAGTCTTCTATCGCGGCATCGCGCTAAACCAAATCCCTGCGGAGAAGTCCGTACTTTTAACTGATCTTTTTTTAATTAGTCTTGGAACATGCTTATTTGGACATGACGTGTCATTTTGTTAACAGTGGGTTCATATATAAATGGTTTAGTTTCATCAAATAAATAGAACTGATAGTTGTCAGGTGTCAATATATTTTTTTCTTTACTTAGGCGATTAGGACCAACAACGACTTAGAGAGCTGGCATCACGCGCTAAACTACAGAGCCCAGCGAGGAAACATCCAATTCTACCTGCTCATCAAGCTCCTATTCAATGAAGCGCGAATGATCCCCGTAGAGGTGCAGCTTCTCTCCCAAGGAGTAATGCGCCGCGTACAGCGCAACAGATACCGAAGTATGCAGGGGCCCAGTACTTCAAATACTGGAGAGAATTCAGGCGTGGCAAGCGCTCAGCGGATGATCTACTAAAGGCGGTTAGTGAAATAAATGGACCTGATCACTGAACCACATTTTAACATTTAATAGTGTGTAATGTACGTGAAACTCGTAATTTTAATATAAATACACTGTAACTGTCGCCCTTCTGACTGTCGCCCTTTTGACTGTCGCCCTTTCGACCTGTAGCCATTGACACGCATATTTATTTCTGAATGGGAAAGCGGCGCGTGCACTTCGGCGACTGGAATAGAAAAAAAGTACCGCAAGTTAAAAAATTGACAATTAAACTATACCCGCTGCATAACTAATGCGGGCATGTCAGAGATTTTAACAGTTACATGTACAGTTGCATGTTGTTTGCATTATATTTGTAAAGTACATCAGGTAGTGTACCGCATGGCGAAAAGTTTGAGTCCTGCACTGCGAGATCAGAGATATTTCTAGTGGATTTTATTTCTAAATTCGAATTTGGCGCGCAATTAATTGACATTTGTACATATCAATATTTTTGTTACACATCTGCTGCAGCATACTGTACATATACTACTGTACAACAGTTAATGTTTCTTTGGGAAGGGATTTCGTCTACCAGCTATATATTTTTATCAGAGTTCCTCCTGCTCCAAAAGCTCCAAAACAATTAAGATGCAACTGTATCCACAGCCGTTGCAGGAGTCATGCAGGGACTTAGCCAATATTTATAAATACAGAGCTGGGCGCAATGCATTTTGTGGGCGTGCATTTTTAGGCAGTTTACATATGCACCAGAGCGCCATTTAATTATTTCGGTACATGTATGCGCCAGCACTGTGAGGATTCAATTTATACTACTGAGAAAAGTAGAACAGCTGTAAAGATTTTAATCATAATTCATCTCTCACATACTGTATAATATAAACCCCAAAAATGTCACCAGAAAAGAAATTTCTGTGCACACTGAGATCGTGGTGGGAGATCTGACGAAGGCAAATTTAAGCCATGCAGAAACCACACAGCTTCGTGGTCTGCCTACGTGCGAGGTTCGATCCACCGCTTTTATACAGTAATTTGTGTGTAACACAATTTGTGTACCATTTTAGTTGAGTTGGCGGCAGCGCTTGAAGACATGCAGCTTTTAAGTAAACTACTTTTTCGATAATTTTTTGGCTTTATATTCGCCTGGTTTTAGAGAAATGATGCCAAAATAGAATATGAAATGAGCTCAAATGGCAGATGGATGACATCGCAGTGTAGTCCCATCTTTGAATATGATCGGATTATCGGATTAATCGCGCCATTTGTTAAACTCACTGAAATGAAAAGCAAATGTGCGTCCAAAGAGGTCTCCAAGATTTAAAGGGCTGTTTTAGCGTCTTTAATATTAGACACCCTTTGAGCCATTTGAGCTCTAATTCATCTTCCAGGTAGAAGTACATTTTAGCTTTAATTCAAAGCCGAAATCAGTTTCCGTGAGCTTCATCAAAAAGAGAAGAAGAGAAATATTGAAATTTGCAGGGCCAGCTAATCATAGTAATTTACTGCATATGCAGCCTTTTGCAACTTTTTGAGTCATAGGAAAATAACACTGAGCGCGTGCTCCCCTTTCAGAGGATTCCAACCACCCCTTGGCTCTGATCCAATATGCTCAGATCTTTAGAGTAAAAGAGTATCTCCGCCAGCACAGGATTGTTGCAGAAAAGTGTTGGCAATTTTTAGCCCCTATGTATATAGTCTCCCCGGTTAGCTATAGGGGCATAGAATCAATCTCCCACGATATGAATTAAGGGCCGCAGCTGCCGCCTTCTCAGCTCGAGGCGGCTCTAGGATATGTGAGCAAAAGACTCATGCTCATACATCTAGCCTGCAAGCGTAATCCCATAACTCTCAATCTCAACTGTGCAGCAACTCAATGCTTACATATTGTTGCACTGCTGTAGCTATGCTAGTTTACTCTGGGAAGATTTTAGTACATGTTTGCATCAATGAGGTATATGATTGGATTGTGAACTGTGTACCTAAACAGAGGGGCGTCGCCATGGATATTGTGGTGGTGTGGGGGGGGGGGGCAAAGCTAAAGCAAAAGCAAAGCCAAGAATTCTACATGTAACATTTATATAAGTATAGAATTCCTACATATACATTATTTCGAGAATCGGTGTTGTCAGCGCACATTTTGGCGCCGCAAAATGAGGTGGAGGGACAAAGCATTAGCAAAGCATTAGCCCCCGGTGGCCCCTGTACTATCGTAAAGAAGAACTACATTTTCGAAATGCTATTAAACAGAAAGAGTGACATAAAAATAACAAGATAAACAGTGGATTACCCTATACTGTATTATTTGCGACCTGAGAATTGCTCCATATGCTTGTTGCTTTGAGAGCCATCAGTCACAGTCAGCATTTGATATAATGAGATACCAAAATACATGTAGAGAAAGCTGCAGCATCGATTAGGATCGAATGCATTCACTTATCTCTTATACGTCGTATAATAGAGCGACATATGATAAACTACAGTGCATCCTAGCATGTACATGAAGCTTACAGAAGCACGCTCAAGAACAGCTAACAACCCAGGATCAAACGGACAGTATTTGAATTCCATGGCGCGATTGTCTTCCGCTGCTCCGGTTTCTAATGGCCTGCTCACGAGATCATGCAAATGAGAGTCTCTGCAAGAACCCTGCCTTGAATGGGGACCCAGAGGAAGATGGCAACTATAACTATGCCTATGAAACTGGAAGTCCCCATCAAGCATCATGTCCCTGAGGGCAGTCCAGCCGCCTTTATCTAGGCTAGAGCTGCGGCTCAGCCATTCATTCTTAGCGACGACTGCCCGCGGAAATTGGAGAAGGGATCGAGCGCCGCTGCATGGCTTGCGCATCCCCATCCCTTTAGCTGCGCGGCTAAACGAGTTCTTGAACGGCTAATCCCTTTTCTTTTCGCGAGGCCGCGCGAGCTTGTCCGGGAGTGCCTGCTGCTGGACGGGGATTGGATGGGCCAAGTCCCTGTGGGGTAAGACAGATATGCTTTGCTCTTCTAAGACAGTAGAAGTATGGGAAAATCGGACGGCCCCGATCGGAGTGCGACGGCCAGCATCGAGAAAATCTCAAAGCCCAGCAAACCAAATTAGGTCACAAAACATATCGGCAACAGATCCGATACTAAAATGCTGATATGGCCAATTCACGTTGCTATTGCTCTACTGTTCATCGCACTGCTTCTGGGTTCCTTCATCTGCTATCATTGCAAGCGACGGCGTAGCCGTTGCGAACGCGGCGGACTAACCATGGCAAGAAGTTACCAGCAGCACCAGCATCACAAAAACCAGTTGCATCATCATCATCAGCATCATCATCATCAACGGGCGCACATTCAACACCAGCAGTGCCCGCAGCAGCGGCATATTGGTGGTTTCTTACAGCACGAACGGGACTGGGGCGAGGCCGCCTTCGGCAGCGGCAGTTTCGGCGGAGGTGGCGGCGTTGGCAGCTCAGGCGCACCGGCAAGACCGGGACGCGCCCACCGTGCGCTCAGTCAAGGCCCGGCCGGTTTCAATGTAATCTTCAGCGGAGGTGCGCGCGGTCTCGGCGGAGGAGGAGGCAGCGCTAGCGGCAGCGGCGGCGGCAGCAGCGGGATCCCAGGAGGGGTTGGCGGATTACACTTGGACCGTTGATTTCGTTAAGTTATACTTCCAGTATATTACTCGTAGTTAATAGTAGAAATCCATGAAATTTCAGTTTTGTTGTAATTTGCAATTTCAGTGAATGCGATGTCGTGTTTACTGGGACCATTTTGTGCAGTTTTTAATTCAAGCCATCAGAAACTTCAAGCTTTCACGAGCAAAGAGAGTTTTATTAGTTCATGATAATTGCTTTGAAATTTATAAAGCGCCAACTGATACGAGTATTTAACATTGCCACTTTCTTAATCCAAACCCCAAGACGCATTCGGATTCAGGAAAGTCTGTCTGATGATCATAATTCTCTACCATTGGCTTTGTGCTCTGAGGCGTAAGATTTCTAAAAGTTCAGTTTGAGCCTCCGAGAGTGTTCGGTTTGAAGTTTTCATGGAACCATGATTTTGAAATAAATTTGCCACTATTTTCTTTCGGATGATTAATAGATAAGTTTTGTACAGATGAATCACAAATATCAGAAGCAAAAAGTTTTTATTTGTCCCAATTTATTGCCTGAAAAAGAAGCAAGCAGCGCCCTCAGAAGCTTTAGAAGCACTGCATATGAACAAAACTAATTCGAACTTGTTGCTAAAGCAAGTCTAACGGGCAACTGCTAGCATTACTGCATCAGATCCCGCCGGTTTAGGTAACCAGTTTTGGCTGCGGGCCCGGCCAGTAGCCGCCCATGCAGGCCCGTCTCACATGACAGGCCGCAAAAATCTGACATGGCAAACCAGCCAAAAGTTGAAGCTCGAACTGGCCTGATAACTGTTCTATTGGATGCTTTGTTGTCTCTCTGCCCGGCACAGAAATTTGGGTTTAATTGATGAGGCACGGGAGTTGCCAGGGTAGCCGGAGGCTGTGTATCTAATCTTGCACCGAGAGGGGAGGCACTTACCCCCCCCCCCTTCACGTGCAAGCTGCTGCTTCAGAGTTGCAGTTTAGCAAAGTGCGTTCATCCCTTGGCTTTATAATATTGTATAGAAAGATTGCGTCTACTTCTTGTGCTTCATTGCTACATGGCGATATGCGATGTAAAAACTGGGAAGAAAATGCTCCATTATTTAGGGAAAACACAAGAGAAAATCCAACTAATCCCAATTCTTAAAACTGTTGCGATTGACGGGTTTTATGCTGTGTTGAAAAAAAAAACAGTGGACGATAACGAGAGCAACCACAAGGCGCAAGTGACGGCGACACTTCTTTGACGTAAGGACACTTTTGATGACGACTTCTTAATCTATCAGAAGTGCTTCTGCAAACTGCACTATTAGTTTGTTAGAAAATGTGGTAAAATAAGCTGGAAGCGCTTTTAGAGATAGAGGGGGCGTAGCCTAGTGGTCTGGCTCGGTTCTCTGACGTGCCAGCGGCCCAGGCTCGATTCCCAGTGCAGTTAGTCACATTAATTTGGGGCTAAACTGGAATCTTGGCTTGGGTCTGGTTGTGCAATTAACGGCCTGAGGGCCAACCCCCAAAGGCACAGTGAAGTGTACATGTTGCGGGCATGGTAATGTGCGACCGTTTGTAGAGGCAGGGGCTGTGTGCACCCTGGCGCACTTTAAGCGACATTGTCACACATCCATCGAGAGGCATTGCTGCCCATTCCGCCGACTCCCCTGAGCAGACACACAAGCGCGCGGATACGTACGCAGTCATACGCACAGGCACACACTCACACAGGAGTGTACAGCGGCCTTAACTTTATTTATCGTTAGGCATGTACACTTCACTACTGGGGGTTGGGCCTCAGTGGCGTTACTTGCACAAGCAGAGCCAAGCCGCGATTCCAATTTATCCCCGAATTAATGTGACCACTTGAAATCGCGCCTGGGCCGCTGGCACGTCAGAGAACCGAGCCAGACCACTAGGCTACGGCCCCATTACCCTAATGTAGCGTCCTGCCCTTTCGTGTGCGCAACCCCGATAAACATTTTGTTTGGCCAACTGGGGACAAACCGTGGTGGTCTCTGCTGGTATTTTTTCGCCACGTTCTGTCGCAAACCAACGGCTTGTTAATTAAGAGGTTCTCATTCTACTTGCTACGAGATCATCGTAAATCCTAAATCATCATGGGACCGGTTTGCTACTGTGTAAGCTGCAGGGCGGCTCTGCTTCTCTGCTTCTTCTAAAGGCGGGCGTGGGACGGAAGCTCCGAAGTACGGATACATGTAAGTAGAAGCATAAACACATCAGTAAGCATTAATAATTCAATATTATTTAAACAATTTGAAATTCTTGCAACTACTAAAGTAGCAGAACACTTCATTTAGCTAGGTAGAGACTCTCAAATGTAGTTTTTCTTTTATACAATCACTGTCAATAAATATAACTGATAGGTGGTGTTGAAATTGAAATTAATCGGACAGCTTGATAGCAAGATATAAATTTTTAATCTGAAAGGTTAGAAAAATAAATAAACTCTAAGATTTAACAATGTGAACAAATCTATAAGTTTGATAGAACAATGTAACTACACACAGACACAGGTAGGTGTATCAAGTATTACATGTATACAACCGTCACATACTCGTATTTAGTTTAATTACGAGTATAGTCAATTTAAAGTATAACTAACTATTCAAAGTAGTATATTATTCAATCAAGCATACTGTCGATAAAGTTATGATGCGTGTTTGCAAGTAAACTGCAAGGACTACTTGAGTAGAAGGATGGGAGAGTACGTTTTATGGAAATCTTTAGGAGGAAGTTTTTTTACGAGTAACCAAAAAACAGCACATTACCACACACGGAGAATGGAGATTTTATTTTTTTCAGAACAGAAAATTTGTTATTGCTTTTGATAGAAAGCAGACCCAGTGTTCATCTTCTGATATGTCTTGCCTTTCTTATAGCTTTATTGATATTCATTTTTGTTTAGAAAATTCGGATCATATATTAATCTCATATCCTACGTACAAGACTTGAGCCTGAAAATAATAGAAATGATACAGCTCGACTCATTGGTTTTATGCATGCATTATAATCATTTTAGCTAACTGTGTAACCAAATGTGTAATAAATTTCATTCCAAATTTCCTTCCAATCCAATTGAGTCTGTTTTCACAACCCAAAGCTCTTCATCCTTGGCTTCGCATTCAGCTCTCCGCTGTTCTTTGGACTTCTTCCAGCGCCGGCAAAACAGCTGTCTGCAGCCGATCTCAAGTACGAACAGGGTGTAAAGACGGTTGCTGAGAATTAAATAACGCATGTTCTTCTTGGACGTAGTCACCGACTCAGATAGCAATGCGACTAGGAAGTTGAAACTAACCAAGACCACAATGAGATGCACGATGGCGAGAACGATGCCCAGTCGGTGCTGCGAGGCCTCGGAGAAAGACAACGAGTTGATTGCTCGGTAGAAGCCCAGCGCCAGGCCCAGGGGCCCAAGCCGGTCTGGGAACACCGGGTCGCAGGGTATAATTAGTGCCACCAACCAAGAGCAAATAAGAACAATGGCTGCCACCGCGAATGTAAAGGTAAAGATGCTGCCGATGCAGCACCAGATCACCATGAGCGGGTCAATAAGCATCAGCCAATCGAATATGAGTCCGATTCCGCAGAAGCCATACAGCACGCATATGAACATATCTAGAAATCGAACTTCCAACTCCCAGCTCGATAGGAAGCTGGACGGATCGATAGCTTCATTAAGTCGCTGCTTGAGAACTAGATTCAACGGTATCGATATAAGCGTAACGAAAACGGCCACGTGCGGAAGAAGGATGACAGCTATGCACCTGAAGTGTCTCAATAGGGCCACCAGATGCGACATGTCTGAAACAGCAAAAATAACAACTCTGAAAATGAACAGCTCTTGAACAGATCGTAGCCAGTTCATCGGGTTCTGACACAGTTGAATCACAATTTGCATCATTAGAACTTAACTAGAAACAAAAGTGCTTGATTTTCCATGTGCAAGAGGATATCTTTATGAAATAGTATAATGATCCTCAACCCAAGCAGCTCTAGCATCTCACCTGGAATTTTGGTAACGCGAATGTAGGCGTGGAAAAAAGCAATCACGGAGCAGAATTCGGCAAAATAAGCAGCCAACACAAGCCAACCCAAAACGCGACCAATCTGGCTGTCTAGAAAGCCACGCAGCGATGTTTGCAAATAGTATCCACTGCAGCTGGTCGTCCCGTTCTCAGTCTTCGGTTTGTGAACTTTCCCAGTTAGATCGATGTAGAAATCCGCGTAAACCATTATCAAAACCAGCGCTTTAACAATGGTGCCAAGGAAGGCTTTAACAAGGAATAGGCGCTGTCGTTTTTGAAGCAGCCTCTTGGACCAGTGAGATATTATCTGGGAGTCCCAGAAAGCTCGCATAGGATCTGTTAGATTGTAAATAGAGTCAAGCGACAGCGTATTGAGCGGATGCTTAGCAGTTCTTTGTCCCTCTGGCAGTGAGTAATCACTCAGATCCAATCGGAGCATCTGCGTTGCAGCAACTGTTCTCGACTCGACTCGATAGATTGGCGAGTTGTGTACAATCCACGATGCGATGCAATACTTCCGAGCGGTAACAGCCTCCTCTAGAGCGTTTCGTCCAGTGGAGAGATTATCAACCCTGAGGCACCAGTCAGTCAGAGCTGGAAGCGTTTGCAACATGGTCTGCAGAAAGGTCACTGCAGCCGTCTCTGCAAGTTGGCAATCGTCGCTGTCAACTTCAGACACTTCGGAAAGTTGCAATTTCGTCAACAGGCAGTGAACGGGTAGCGGTATTGTTTTGGCCATAGACAGTTGACCAAGCAGCTTCAAAACAGTCGCCTCGTCAGTAAGCAGGTGTCGCAGACATTTGACGGACATGGCGCAAAATGCTGTTTCCAATAGGGTGCAGTGCTCGGATAGAAACCGTAGCTGCGGTGCCTTGGGACTTTCCAATGGACATGTCCAGGGTAGTGGCATCAGCAAGAGCTCCTCATGGCTACTAAACAGTTCAGAACGGTTGCCAAGTTGTAGTAAGCACAACAGATCAACATCATCATCTGCTAGAAGAATACTGATTAGACGTTGTTTAAATTGCTCTTCACTTTCCATGAAACAAGTTCTGGCTCGTATTACAGAATATAATGCAGACAAAATAATTCTGGCTAATATAGCTAGCACTGAGTTTTCCAACACAAAATAGAAGCTAGAAAAACTTGGAGTTACATTTCTGTGACAGGGCAGCTAGGGTTTATAAAGGAGCAATACGCGTGTTGTCCCACTTCATTCGCAAACATTTAGCTATACCCCATTGTGCAAATAGTACTTCATCAAACAACGGACAGATTTGCGTTGGTTACCAGTTAGACTGCTCTGCCTATGCTGCTGTGACGTGATCATACAGAAATTAAGAGTGAATCAATTGCACCGCTTATTTATATAGGATCGAGAGAGCCTCATGTCCGTCCGCATGAATATAAAGTCAAAAAGCTTACTGTGGGAGCAGGAAAGAGGACGATGAGTGCTCGCTTCAGAGGGAAGGGTGAACTCTGTTTGTTTCATTGACCTGCTGGTCCTTGCGACCCCATGTGTTCACATTGAGTGCCTACCGGGAGTGTGGCAGGAGTGCAAATATTGGCCGATGAAAGAAGCGGCAGGAACGATTTTGGGTTTGTCGGGTTTGAAAATTTTAGGTTGAACTCAATGTACGTTGCCACAGCTCTCGTCGTCTCTAATTTAATCTACGAGCTAAATGTATTTATTTCCCGCGTTATCATTATCCATATTTGTCTGCAGATACCTCTAATTAGACGAACTTTTTCCGCCTTTCTGTTGAATTTCAAATTACATGTAAGAGTTACGAGTTGCGTCGAGACGAAGCCTTATGGCTCGCTTCTGCCCCGAGCAACCCCTATCACACCCTGTACGACCTAGTTTGCATAGCGTGTATGAATCTAGAATACTAACTGCATGAAAGTGAAGCCTATTTAGGAGTGTACATACCCCGAGCCGAGTGAAGAATCTTTCATTTCTTTTCCCCAAGCGAATATGGATTTGAATAAGTTTTGTTTTAAGAAAAAATCATCAAATTTATTTAATTACTGAAAAAAATAATATAGCTTTTGGCAGCCCATTTGGGCCTACGCGCATTGAATTTAATCCAAGATACGTTTGCCAATGTAATGAAGCTTTTGTCTATGGCAGCAAGGCTGGCGCAGCAGCATTTAATTTAGTCCAACAAGCATCAAATTGGTCCATAGCTTCATTTAAAATTGCTGCGGAGGAGCAAGATCAGCCCCAGAATTGCGGACCATATGCCAGGCTTTAGAACAAATGCCAGAGGTGAACACCCAAAGGACATTGCAAGGTTGCTGAATGTAAAAGAAAAGGTGGTTTACAACATCCAGCAGCGCCTTAAAACTCTGCCGGCAGAGATTGTCTGCGAAAGGGTGGCAATCGCCAAGGCAAGTTGCTCGAGAGCCTCAGGTCCAACTGCTACTCGATGCAGTGGAGACGAACCCTTTGTTGACGTTGCAGAAAATGCAGCAGAAGTTGAAGGAACAGCTCCAGTTGGTTATCAGATTTGGACTATCAGCAGAGCTCTGGAAAAGCGACTGAAAATTGTTGGTAGAGACGCTGACATTCCAGCGGTACTCAACAGCCCGCAGGCGGTTGCGAGGAGGCAAGAGTTTGCCGAATGGCTCACGAGCGCTTGGGCCAAATTGATGCTTGCTGGATCAAACTATCTCATAAACGCCACTGCGCCAGCCTTGCTACCATAGACAAAAGCTGCATTACATTGGCAAACGTGTCTTGGATTAAATTTAATGCGCGTAAGCAGTTAAAATTATTTGGGAACTTTCTATCATATGAGCATAGAGCCTTGCTGACCTTGCTGATGTAAGTAGTTTAAAAGGTTATTATATAACTTTTGTTGTGCCCGGGTGCACTTGCACCGATGAGCAATCTCTGGCTCTAGGTCAAAGTGTGCCCGGCTCTGCACTCCCACCCCCTGGCCGCGGGCGATCGCGGTTGGGGAAGCCGAGTTGGATGGGCGGAATGCGGCACTGGACTGGGAGCAACAAAAAGCAGCGGTTGTGTTGCAAGTGCAACTGGCCAGGGAGCGAGAACTGCCTCTGTTGGTGCGACTGTGGGAACGGCGCCGGGTTTCAGGCGAGCAGGGTGTGTCGGTCTGGGACGAGTTCGTGCAACTTCTCGGCGACAATGGCTTCGTGAAAGGTTGCATTCTGATCACCGAGTCGTCGGACTGGCCCGGAGACACTCTATGATTGTACCTGGCTACGTTACAGGGCCTCAAGTTCGAGGTCACCGCTCGGATGGTACACAGCCGCTGGCATGCGCGACGCATCCCTGTCCTGCCCTCGAAGCGGCTCCTGCTGGCGTCAGCAGCACCATTCGCGGGAAACCCGGCAAAACCGACGGAAGTTCGCGAAGTGGCGACTTGGCTGGCAGCGGAGCGCGGCGATAAGACCCTGCCGGCCCAACTGATGTTGAGAGTGCGAGACTTTTATGCGCTTTAATTTTTAGTCTATGGTATGAACCCTCTTTTTGTGGTGGGGGAGGGTGTTGTGCCCGGGTGCACTTGCACCGATGAGCAATCTCTGGCTCTCGGTCAAAGTGTGCCCGGCTCTGCACTCCCACCCCCCGGCCGCGTGCCTGCGCCAACCCCCCATTCTGTCTGCGCTAAACACCCCCCCCCAGTTGTGTATCAGCCCTTATTCTCTGCCCCCTTCTCTTATTATGCGTACCCATCCGGATTGGCTGGCCTGGCCCCTCTCTCCCCCTTTTTGTTAGCACTTGTCAATTCCCTTGTCCCTTGTCAGTTGGTGATTGGCCAACAAGTTGGTTGTTGATATAATGCTGTCTGGCGTGAGACCCTAGGGCTTACGCCAGGCAGCCTAAATAAATAGAGAATTGCTGGCGGTGGGCAGGGTGAGCGTGTGCCCGTTGACACCTGACACTAGACTCTACAGAATCAACAAACTTCAAAATCGAAATCTCAATACTACTAATTGACGCACTCGCTGCCTTGCTCACCGCCGTGCCGATTGGAAGTCAAAGTAAGACTCACGTCTGTGTTCATTAATCATTTGGGTCTCGAGCAAAGTGGGTACCGTACGCTCTAGGGACGGACTGACTGCCTTACCTCGACGCGATCCCACGCTCAGTAGCGGAGTCAGTCCGGTCAGTGGGCTGACGCCATCTCCAGGCTCGTTCGCTGCAGAACAATCTTAGGGAGCTGTTGGATCACGTGTAGTGCACAACACTTTCAAAAAGCACAGTTTCAAGTTTTGTCGATGAAAGTGTGATAACACAGGGAGTTTTAAAGATGTACCGGTATATTGTTTAATTGTCGAACAGATTGAAATTTAGGTAAAGAATGGTCTGATCAAGAAGTGTGCTGATGGTCGTCGCACATCACCCCGCCAGTATTTGCATTGTCTGTCACGAGTACATAGTGTCTCATCGCCAAATAGTAGCAAAGCTCAAAGTACAAATTTTTTCTCTGTTGATCATCGAAATTGTTAAGCCCGGCAGGTATAAAGGATTTCACTACCAGAGGCGAAGTGAGCACACGGTACATGTTGCCGCAATTGCAATTTTGCTGATTCAACTCCGAGTTGTCCCACCAGCCGGATCTGCAGCTTTGCAGCAGTTTTTTCCGCGATTGGTTGAACGTTTGGTAAGAATCGAATGGATAGTGATGCTTCATTACGCTGCAAGGTTTTTTGTGGTAATAAGGTCACAGTGGCGTACATTTAGCCATGAAGTTTTATTAGTTCATTCGCATTCTTTAGTAACCTAACTAATCTTTAATTAATGTATAACTGTTGACACCAAGTTAGCAAATTGACCCATGCTGATTTAAGAATCTTTCCCACCTCCATCTCGACATTCCAACGTCTTGCCGACGCTTTCATTCAGCTGACAGACTATTTACCAGCTTATTGTAATTTACGTTCGGAAACCTACTTTTGTGGCAGCAACATCTTATGCACACTCTTCACCACAATTAATGGCACTCACCTATTAACCTTGCGAAGATCGAAATAGACGGATATTTTGTACACATAGTATCGACATTCGTGAATTTTGAAGAATGAAAAGCAAGCGGTGTCCAAGTCGGTAAGAAACTTGTTTATGTCTTTGGTGTTTTCGCAATGTGGCGCAGGTGAACCGAGTGTCATAAATGACAGTGCCATAAAAGTCAGCAGTAACTTACTAATATTTGATGACATCCAGCTGATTAATACAAATAATTTCGTTTATATCAATCTATTATAAAAACAAGTGCAAGCTTTCGCGCGGAACGTCGCGGATGCGAAAACGTCTTTTCTGTAGCAAAAAACAACAGATTCGAATGAAGATGTCTATATAGTGGAATTGGGTTCTACCATAGACAGTAGGTTCGCGGCTCTGAGAAGAAATCATCAAATTAAAGAAAAACTCAGCTGAAAAAAGGTTTATATACATGTAGTGTTAAAGTAATTTTGATTGTCTGTCAATCAGACGCTAAAGGTAAAGGCAATATAAGGTTATAAATATATCGTGATCGCGTATTGGCTTGATCGATTCATTTACTGCACGAGAAATATACTGTATAATATATCGTGATTAAAATGCTGCTCAATTATCGGAATCTTGAGTGCTTTTAGGGGTGCGCTGTACTAGTCATTTATACACTATATTGATACTGTACATGTATACATATACTCGTACCATGCAATATGAATTTCATATATACATAGTTGCTTCAAAAGTCACAGCTGTGACCATGTCAACACATCATCATTTAGTTTTCTGTGGCTGATATGTATACAGTACATGTAACAGTGTGTACATGTACATGTATACAGAGTGCCGTTGCTGGAACACTACTTGTCATGGATACAATACATGCAGTATGTATGTACGTGTACATGTATGATGATAGCTAAGGTCAGATTAAACCATGCTATTGCTTCGTCAAATGGACCGATTGAGAAAGCTAGCCGCCAGCCGATAGATCAGGGCATGAATGGCTTTAGAGCATCGACCATCCAACTAATGATTAATATTCCAGCCCAATTATCGGCGGGGTAGGAACATGTGTCGTCGAACCTCGCAGCGGTAAACATGCGCGCCGGTGATTCGATTCCGCGCCCGCGGCCGCAGTCAATTGGGACTTTCGCACAAAGAAATTACCCGCGGGGATACCTTGATTCAAACTCACGAGGAGCCAACCACAAGGCACAGAGTGTACATGTACTTGCCTACTAACGATTAGAAAGTCAGGGCTTGTATGAGTTTGTGCCTTTCTACATGTACGAGCGTACATATATACATATCATGCATATGTGTTTTTAGAAGTAAGCGCGGAATGGGCAGAATTTCTGTGGGAGCCATGCAAAAGCCTCCTCAAATGATAATAGTTGTTAATATTGTTGTGCTAAGCCGGATTGTAAATCTAGCTTTTCAGCGGACGAGCCCAGATCGAGATGGCGTCAGCAGTCAGCTGGCCGGGCTGACTTCGGACTCTGAGCGTGGGATCACGTCAGGAGACTTGATCAGCCCGTCCCTACGGCACAAATTAAACACAGCCGGTCCCTCAAATGAGAAAGACTCACTCAGCTCTTATATCTTCACGCAACAGTGATGGCGGCAGCAGGGTGGCTTCTCCCAACTTCTGGCGAAAGTTCTGAGTATAAAGACAGGCTTCTGAGTAAATTAGTTTCGATTGTAATAGAGCTTGTATTTGAAGCTCTATTACCTTAGCTTACAATCGTGTCGATCTGCGTCCTAGATCGACACGAAAGGTGCCTCCCCTGCCGCCGCGCCTGCATACATTTATATTTACGCTAGCTGGTTAAGCCCTAGGCCCAGATAGCCAAAATTACGAGTCTTAAAAGTTACAAAGCGCGCTGGAGTCGCGATTGGAGGAGGGAGAGTACTCAAACCGATTGGTTGGACCGCCAGCCAATCAGAGGGCGAGTGCAGTGAGGGAGCGCACTATAGGGCGCAGCCAGCCAAAACCGGTTGACTTAAACGAGAGACAGAGATTGCTCATCGGTGCAAATGTACCCGGCCACAACATTATTACTATTATTATTAAGTTACTGTTAAGGACACCATCAGGATCCACCTCATTGTTAACGGTCTCTCACCGGTTCCCAATATGGGCTTAGGCTACACGTTAGGCTACACGAATGAGATTTGGAAAAGAATTATAGTATATAAATGTAATTTTTTGTTTGCTTTAACGGTATCTTTGATTGTATAGTTTGATAAGCTATTTTTGGTGCCTTTTTATAACATTTGTTTTGTATAAGATGTTTTTTCAAAGAAGCAAACACGCGCAAAATTTAAAATACAGTGAACCTGGACAATTACTAAGCGGGCACGCATTGCACGATACAGGTCAGGATCAGGATAAAATAGTTATTTTAATTTAAATTACAATCATGATAATGGAGATTGGGGAAGCCAGTCAGAAATACGTGAACAGGGCAGCTATAAACCTACTAACTGGTCCCATGACAATGACATGACTAGGCCTACTGCTACGCTACACTACACAGTGGTACCCGTTGAAAATTTTGTCTTGTCTTTTAAAAAAATAATAAAATGTCGTTATTCCGCTAGAATAAGGTCCAGATTACTTTTTAAATACGTTTTCTGAGTTGAAGGTAAGCTTTAATGCCAAGGCTTAAACTTCAGGGATGCTGATATATTAGGCCTAGGCAAGATAGGCCTAGCCTAGGACAGGCTATACACACGCCTATAGTATAGTGTGTATGTGTACAGGGCAATTTTTTTACTTCGATTTGCTTTAGGCTAGTTCTTCTTAGATGTCCATTTCATTAAGAAAGTAAGAATATTAACTGTAGTCTGTATGTGTACAATCATATATGCGCAACCTCCAAAATTCAGTCGGCCGTGCGACTTAGTTTTAACAAAAATGCGACGTAGTTTTTGGCCAAAAATGCGACTTACATGTAAAAAAACCCGAAAGCAAAATTACGTGACTTTGGGTAAACGGCAAGAGTAACTATGACTGTCTTATAAAGCCAAAATGCCTCGTCAGCTACTTAGCACTACTACTCCGTGTTTTTTTGGGTCGGCATTTTTGCGACTTCCTTGGTTGGCCGCCAAATCGGTCGGCCGGATCGGCCGACTCGGCCGACTGTTGCGCATGTATGTGTACAATGCCCTCTATGTGACTATGTGTAACTGTTTATTCAAGCATTTTCCTTAGGCCTATTAATATTAGGCCTATAATAAGCTAGACCCCCGCCCTAAGTTTTTAAAGGTTGGAAATCCAGTTGCCAGTTGGCCCTTCAGGCTCAAAATCCAGTTGCCAATCACTATTTTTGGTTGCCTTTTGGTAACTAGTCAAATTCTTAAGGATAGATATTTCCAAGGCTATGCTAGGCCTACATTTGAAAAGCAGGAATTTGTTTTCTCGATTCTAAGTTTGCTATCTATGCTGCAAACAATAACTAACAATTCTATCATAACAATTTATAATTAAATGACACTTTTATTAGCCTACATTTAGCAATTTAGGTACAAATCATTTTTTGAAATTGGCAACTGATAGTCTGACACAGGGAAAATGAAGTTGCCAGATTGGCCTCTGATGCCAAAAATCCATGTGTTGCCAAAATGACTATCGCCAAAGTGACTTGTTGCCAAAGTGACTATTGCCAAAGTGACTTGTCGCCAAAGTGATTGTAATTCTTCTAATCAAAGGACAAAGATTACTAGTAGGCCTAGTTGAATGGTGTAGCCACCATAGCCACAGTGGAGTGTGGTAGGCCTATATTAGAAAAAAATATGTTTTCCAAAGTAAAAATATGGGCTATCCTGTAGTTTCGCATGTTAAATTATTTTTTTTGAAAATGATATCTTTTAAGTAACTTTAAGCTTAGTAAGTGACAGAATAGATAATAAGGGGTAACAGGGAGTAAGATAAACATGGAAGCAACTGTCTAATTTTGTTAGTCTGCAATTGAAATGGATTACAATGGATAATAATGCGACACCCAGTAGAGGAAGCTCCCAAAGGTTCCCATGCTGGTAGGCCAACCAGCCGTCAGTGATTATGCGGGTGCCAGGCAGTATGTACTGGGCAATAATGGGCATGAGGGTCTCCACACGGCGGTCCGGGACAACAACCATCATGCAGTGGTTTATATACGTTTAAACAAAAGTAGCACTCGATAATATGTTACATTTGTTCCCTATTATCTACTCTGTCACTTACTAAGCTTAAAGTGACTTAAAAGTTATTATTTTCCAAAAAATAATTTAACGTGCGAAACTATAGGATAGCCAAAATATGCCAAAAAGTATCTAAAAGGTCATTTGACTTCATAAGTGAGTTTCTTAACAACTCAAAAAAGTTTAAAAATCTTTAAAGAAAGCTAAAAATATGATTGTATAATTAGAGTTTTCTATATAATTAGGCCTAAGTTGTTAAGAGCTAAATTTTGATCAATAAAACCCTTAGGCCTACTTATAATAATAGGCCTAAAAATAAACAAAAACTAAATTTGGAAATAGTAGTAGTATAAAACTTCATTTAGTCTAAGATAATTAAAGTAAAGCAAAGAATAAAAGTATATAATGGAAAATATTTTTTTATAATTTAATTTTTTTAATTTTAAGCAAGTTTTTATTATCCCCTTTGCAAAGATAAAAAAGTTGCCATATAAGGGATAAGCAGTTTTATTGTAGTTTAAATTTTATAAGTTTATATTGTTTATAATATAATAAAAAACTATAATTTTCATTTTATTATAAAGGGTCTTTTCTAGGCCTACTATGATTTGGATTATATTATAGGTAAAAGTTATCTGGAATAATAAAAATAAATGAAATAAATATTTTGTCATGACCATACTTTATGACCATGACTATAAGCATTGCAATTAGTAAAAGCATTAAAGAGGCAGCATCATCATTCATTAACATAGCTGCAGCTCCCTCTTTTCTTTTTTACCAAATGATTGTCAGTATAGTTTATGCTCTGCTATGTGTTCAGTTGTTTTAGAATTTATAAGCAACTATATAAAAATATAAAACTATATGTTTGACACAGATTGCTTTTTGGAGCTTTGTTCTATCTATTATAGTTCGAAAGTTACAAGTGCC
Source organism: Macrostomum lignano (assembly GCA_002269645.1). NCBI lineage: Eukaryota > Metazoa > Platyhelminthes > Macrostomidae > Macrostomum > Macrostomum lignano. Next base: position 115,452 of record NIVC01000027.1, read on the forward strand.
TAAAGTTTAAAAATATGATAAGACCTTCTTGTGAAATGACCCCTTAATTGTTTCCTCTACTTTGCTTTTTGTGCTTTTTGCCAATGCTTCTAGTGGTAATACAATTTCAATTCATTATAATAGAAGAGTTTAATAGTTTATTAGTTTAAATAATATTTTTTACTTGTTTTTCCAGTGCATAATAACAGCAAATAAATAAGAGTCTAACACTGAGTCAGGACTATCAATTGACTTTCTGACTATTAGGCATTTAAGTTTTATGCTTCATTTGTATAGTATTTTCCTGTTAGATAAGATTATTTAATATATGGACCTATTATATCTAAAATAAAAATATAGAGTGCTCATAAAAAAAGAAAGATGTAAATTTAGGTTAATATAGGTTACTAGGTTATACTTGTAGGGGGTATAGATAATAGGTTCAATATTTTTTAGCAATCAGTTGCCCTTTATATCTTGTAATATTACCACAAATGCAATACAATTACAATGTATAAATTAGTAATTACATCTTATATGTACTGATTTCATATATTTATAATAATACTTTACATATTTTAAAATGTATAATAGCTTCCTTTTTGTGACACTAAAATGTCATATGCAAAACTTTTTATATGCTTTGGCCTTTGATGTTGTCAATCATGTATCTTTGATGAGATACATCATCATTTTTGATGAATTAGTTCACTTTGCAACACAGTTTAAACTACAACTACAACTATCATTAACTGCACTACAAAAATAATTTAAGAAATAAGCAACTCCCACACTATATAATACAAACTGCTTTTTAGGCCTAGCAAAACACAATGTCAATTATAAAATAAAGAATTCTTCAAATAGCTATGAAATAAAGTGCCAAAAAGTAGAAAAACAACCCATCAAATAAGACATAAGTTGTTTATTTATTGTTAAATTTATTGTTACCATTGCATGCTCTAAGAAAATTCACATATTATGGGTCTGTTATCCGAGGGCACTCCGCTGAGTTGGTCGGAGACTCAGAAACACTCGGAGCATGTTCGCCAGCACGGTATTCGCCAGTTTATTAGTCTGTACTATCGGCTTAAGGATCGAACCAAGGACTCTTTGAAGTGGGGCGACGAAGTTGAATATCAGTTGGTTCGATTGACCAAATCTGCTGCTTCTAGTAGCGACCAGCAGCAGCAGCAGTCTCAGTTGGCCTCCCAACTGGCTCTGGTTGCCGATCAAATTCTGCCAGAATTGCAACGCGAAGAAATCGAAAATGGCGGCCGAGCTTCCACGCTGTGGCGACCCGAATACGCTGCCTACATGGTCGAGGGCGTGCCCGGCGAGCCATACGGCCACCTGCTGGCTCACCTCAACTTAGTCGAAGCCAATATGCGCAAGCGCCGGGCTCAGGTGCAGAGCCTCCTGGGCTCCGACGTGTACGCGTTGACGCTGACAGCTTTTCCCAGGCTAGGCTGTCCCGACTTCTGCTATCCCGGTGCCAAGCCAACCTCTGAGGGCGGCGTGTCTTGCAGCGCCTTCCTACCCGATGAGGTCATCTATTCGGGTCATCCGAGGTTTCGGTGAGCATGCCGTGCGATTGCTGTGCTGCTGCTTTTTTCTGGTGTATATTGGCTATGAATTGCGGCAGTCACATTGACTCGTCTAGCTCGTTTCTCACCTGTGTCAACTGCAACGCCTCTGAAACGACTTTGACAAGTGCAATTGCAATTGTCTCTGGGTCGCTTCTTGGCCTGGGTACCGTTTTATCGGACTCCTCTCCCCTCTCCCTATTCCTTCCTCTCCCCTATCATTTCTTCCTCCTTTCTCCTTCTCCCTCTCCATCCTCTCTCCTCCGGTTCCCCTCTCCCTCTCCCCCTCCCTCACCCTCTACCTCCTTCCTCCTCACTCTCTCTCCCTCCCTGACGAATAATTACAATATTCGAAACATCGGAAACAATAACTCTATTGTTTCTCAGTCCCTTTTTTACCGTGTCAGTGCCCGAGACAGGAAGTGCCCTCTTCTCTCCCTCCTCTCTCTCTCTCTCTCTACCTCTCCCTCCTCTCTCCCTCTACCTCTAACCTCTCCCTCCTCTCTCCCTCTACCTCTACCTCTCCCTCCTCTCTCCCTCTACCTCTAACCTCTCCCTCCTCTCTCCCTCTACCTCTAACCTCTCCCTCCTCTCTCCCTCTCCCTCTACCTCTCCCTCCTCTCTCCCTCTACCTCTAACCTCTCCCTCCTCTCTCCCTCTACCTCTAACCTCTCCCTCCTCTCTCCCTCTACCTCTAACCTCTCCCTCCTCTCTCCCTCTACCTCTACCTCTCCCTCCTCTCTCCCTCTCCCTCCTCTCCCTCCCTCTTTCTAGGGAGTACAATCTTGAGATAATTGGAGTGCAGTTAAAGTACTACTGACAAAACCAAAATGCACAGGGCTGTCTTGTAGTCATGTTTATCTATCAAGAGAACCGCCCCCATCTTCAATGCGATCTTCTACTAGTCACCGGATAACGTTTGCATTACGTTTCCTTCAATGTGTTTGCTTAATCATTTAGAAATTTCTTCTCTTTCTATTACACTCGTTATCTCTCTATCTGAGCTTTGCGAGTTTATCTTAAAGCAACGCGTTTCTCTAATCTGGCCGCTTCAGGTGGCAACCTCGCGAAAAGTTTTTTTCTAGTTTTCTCTTTTCTGTTTATTCAAGAACTGGCGATTCTTTTAATGCTTGCCTAGCCTGTATTCATCGGGCTTTTTGCTGTTGAATTAATTCTACAAGTGAATTTTCAGTCAGCAAATGCTTTGCGGTTTAGTTGTCTCGGTTTAAATTCTAATTAATAAGAGGTTTTGCCTTGGTTATGAACTGGCCTGCTGTTGCTGACTTGCAGGTTGGGAAATGCACTGCTTGCTTGACTAGTTGCCAGTTATTTGTTTGGAATCTGCTCCCACTGTTTGCCTGCTTTCTCGTTTCTGCTTGCTTCTGATTGACTGGCTGTCCCTTTCTCTGTCTTTGTGTCTGTCTTAGTGTCTGTCTGTCTGTCTGTCTGTCTGTCTGTCTGTCTGTCTGTCTGTCTGTCTGTCTGTCTTTGTGTCTGTCTTAGTGTCTGTCTGTCTGTCTGTCTGTCTGTCTGTCTGTGTGTGTGTGTGTGTCTGTCTGTCTGTCTGTCTGTCTGTCTGTGTGTCTGTCTTTCTGTCTGTCTGTCTGTGTGTGTGTGTGTGTCTGTCTGTCTGTCTGTCTGTCTGTCTGTCTGTCTGTCTGTCTGTCCGTCTGCCTAGCTGTCTGTGTCTGTGTGTCTGTCTGTCTGTCTGTCTGTCTGTCTGTCTGTCTGTCTGTCTGTCTGTCTGTCTATCTGTCTGTCTGTTTGTCTGTCTGTTTGTCTGTCTGTCTGTGTGTCTGTCTGTCGTCTCTGTCTGTCTGCCAGTATATCAGTTTCTGTCTGTCTGTCTGTCTGCCTGTCGACGTGCAGAAACCCCAACCAAGCGCAGTGCACACCCCAATCCGCCCTCACCAGAACCCTAACGCGCAACATTCGCGAGCGCCGCGGCAAGAAGGTGGCCATCAACATTCCAGTATACCGCGACCTCAACACCCCGACGGCCTGCTGGAGCCGCCAACCGAGCACACGGCCGCGGCCCTGCCCGGCCACATCTACATGGACGCCATGGGCTTCGGCATGGGCTGCTGCTGTCTGCAGATGACTTTCCAAGCCTGCAGCATCACTGAGGCCTACCTGCTGTACGATCAGCTGACTCCGCTGAGTCCCGTGCTGCTGGCGCTCAGTGCTGCGAGTCCCGTCCATCGCGGCTGGTTGGCTGACACCGACACACGTTGGCGGGTCATCAGCGGTGCCGTTGACTGCAGAACAGACGAAGAGATGGGGCTTAAGGTTGGTTGTTTTAGTTGACCTGTTGCTTTAGGACCTTAGCTACCGTTGCTATGCTGAATTTATTCACGAAGCTGTTCCTTTGGGGTCTAAGACATTTGACTGCCGAGGGTTAGGTCTGAGTAACCGTTGCTATGGTACTTAATACAGGAGGCTAATGCCAATGGTGCTGCTGCTAGGCCGTTGCTATGCCCGGGATTCTACGCTGTTGCTATGAACAGCGAACAGGTTTTTAGCCCGTTGTCATGGAAAAGTTGTTAGGTCGTTGCTATGCACGAGTTATTAATCCGTTGCTATGCACGTGTTATTAGGCCGTTACTATGGGCGGGTTGTTAGGCCATTGCTATGCACTGGTTGTTAGGCCGTTGCTAGGCTGTTGCTAGCTTACGAGTTGTTATATGCCGTTGCTATGCACTGGTTGTTAGGCCGTTGCTAGGCTGTTGCTAGCTTACGAGTTGTTATATGCCGTTGCTATGCACGGGTGGTTAGGCCGTTGCTAAAGCTAGATAGTTTTATCACTTAATTCAGCAATTTCAGGTTGTCAAAATTGATTTATTAAAATTTGGAAAACCCGCAGCCACTGGAGCGCAACCGATTTCGCATAGCCAAGAGCCGCTACGACTCAATTGACAGCTACCTGTCCGCAGACGGACAAGCCTACAATGACATACCGCTAACTATGGACGAGGACATTCTCAGACAGCTGATGGAGGCCGGCGTTGAGCCAAGCTTAAGCCGCCACTTGGCTCACCTGTTCATTCGCGATCCGGTGTCTCTGTTTTCTGAGAAGATTCATCAGAGCGACACGGAAGAGTCTGATCATTTCGAAAATATTCAATCCACTAATTGGCAATCAATGCGGTTCAAGCCGCCGCCAACCAACTCTACTATTGGCTGGCGTGTAGAGTTCCGCTGCGCCGAAGTGCAGCTAACTGATTTTGAGAATGCCGCTTATGTTGTCTTTATTGTACTGCTCACTAGGGTGCTGCTCACTCTGCAGATTGACCTGCTCATGCCCATCTCTAAGGTGAGATTCGTCAGTTGGGTGTGTCAGTCTCACTCTTGGCTGTGTCAGTCTCACCCGTGTCTGTGTCAATCTCACCCGTGTCTGTGTCAGTCTCACCCGTGTCTGTGTCAGTCTCACTCTTGTCTGTGTCAGTCTCACTCTTGTCTGTGTCAGTCTCACCCGTGTCTGTGTCAGTCTCACCCGTGTCTGTGTCAATCTCACCCGTGTCTGTGTCAGTCTCACCCGTGTCTGTGTCAGTCTCACCCTTTTGTGTCAGTCTCACCCGTGTCTGTGTCAATCTCACCCGTGTCTGTGTCAGTCTCACCCGTGTCTGTGTCAGTCTCACCCGTGTCTGTGTCAATCTCACTCTTGTCTGTGTCAGTCTCACCCGTGTCTGTGTCAGTCTCACCCGTGTCTGTGTCAATCTCACCCGTGTCTGTGTCAATCTCACCCGTGTCTGTGTCAATCTCACTCTTGTCTGTGTCAATATCACCCGTGTCTGTGTCAGTCTCACCCGTGTCTGTGTCAATCTCACCCGTGTCTGTGTCAATCTCACTCTTGTCTGTGTCAATATCACCCGTGTCTGTGTCAGTCTCACCCGTGTCTGTGTCAATCTCACCCGTGTCTGTGTCAATCTCACCCGTGTCTGTGTCAGTCTCACTCTTGTCTGTGTCAGTCTCACTCTTGTCTGTGTCAGTCTCACCCGTGTCTGTGTCAGTCTCACCCGTGTCTGTGTCAATCTCACCCGTGTCTGTGTCAGTCTCACCCGTGTCTGTGTCAGTCTCACCCTTTTCTGTGTCAGTCTCACCCGTGTCTGTGTCATCTCACCCGTGTCTGTGTCAGTCTCACCCGTGTCTGTGTCAGTCTCACCCGTGTCTGTGTCAATCTCACTCTTGTCTGTGTCAGTCTCACCCGTGTCTGTGTCAGTCTCACCCGTGTCTGTGTCAATCTCACCCGTGTCTGTGTCAATCTCACTCTTGTCTGTGTCAATATCACCCGTGTCTGTGTCAGTCTCACCCGTGTCTGTGTCAATCTCACCCGTGTCTGTGTCAATCTCACCCGTGTCTGTGTCAATCTCACTCTTGTCTGTGTCAATATCACCCGTGTCTGTGTCAGTCTCACCCGTGTCTGTGTCAATCTCACCCGTGTCTGTGTCAATCTCACCCGTGTCTGTGTCAGTCTCACTCTTGTCTGTGTCAATCTCACCCGTGTCTGTGTCAGTCTCACTCTTGTCTGTGTCAGTCTCACCCGTGTCTGTGTCAATCTCACTCTTGTCTTTGTCGGTCTTACCCTTGTCTGTCAGTCTCACCCATCTGACTGAATCTCACCCGTGTCTGTGTCTGTCTCATCCAGTTTAAAGTCTATCACATCCATATGCAACTATTAAATCTCTCTCATCTATATCCAACCCATCTCACCCCAAGGTGGACGAGAACTTCAATCGAGCTCAGCAGCGTGACGCGGTGAAACGCCAGAAATTCTTCTTCCGCTCAGGCGCTCACCTGTACGACAACGACCCGGAGCTGGTCAAGGCCGAGCTGCGCGAATTCACTCTGGACGAAATTGTCAACGGCTGTCAGGACTTCCCCGGTCTGGTGCCCCTGATTCGCCAGTACCTCAGCATGAGCCACACCGATGTTGACACCATGTGCACGCTTAACCAGTATCTCAACCTTATTCAGAAGCGGGCGAGAGGTGAGTGACCTGAGGCGTTTACCTTTTTTTTCTGTGCTTCCATCTCTACCCTCTGTCCCTCCCTCTCTACCCCCTGTCCCTCGCTCTCTACCCTCTGTCCCTCCCTCTCTACCCCCTGTCCCTCGCTCTCTACCCTCTGTCCCTCCCTCTCTACCCTCTGTCCCTCCCTATCTACCCTCTGTCCCTCCCTCTCTACCCCCTGTCCCTCGCTCTCTACCCTCTGTCCCTCCCTCTCTACCCTCTGTCCCTCCCTATCTACCCTCTGTCCCTCCCTCTCTACCCCCTGTCCCTCGCTCTCTACCCTCTGTCCCTCGCTCTCTACCCTCTGTCCCTCGCTCTCTACCCTCTGTCCCTCCCTCTCTACCCCTGTCCCTCGCTCTCTACCCCTGTCCCTCGCTCTCTACCCCCTGTCCCTCGCTCTCTACCCCTGTCCCTCGCTCTCTACCCTCTGTCCCTCCCTCTCTACCCTCTGTCCCTCCCTCTCTACCCTCTGTCCCTCGCTCTCTACCCTCTGTCCCTCGCTCTCTACCCTCTGTCCCTCGCTCTCTACCCTCTGTCCCTCCCTCTCTACCCCCTGTCCCTCGCTCTCTACCCCCTGTCCCTCGCTCTCTACCCCCTGTCCCTCGCTCTCTACCCCCTGTCCCTCGCTCTCTACCCCCTGTCCCTCGCTCTCTACCCTCTGTCCCTCCCTCTCTACCCCCTGTCCCTCCCTCTCTACCCCCTGTCCCTCGCTCTCTACCCCCTGTCCCTCCCTCTCTACCCCCTGTCCCTCCCTCTCTACTCCCTGTCCCTCGCTCTCTACCCTCTGTCCTTCCCTATCTACTCTCTGTCCCTCCCTCTCTACCCCTGTCCCTCGCTCTCTACCCCCTGTCCCTCGCTCTCTACCCCCTGTCCCTCGCTCTCTACCCTCTGTCCCTCCCTCTCTACCCTCTGTCCCTCCCTATCTACCCTCTGTCCCTCCCTCTCTACCCCCTGTCCCTCGCTCTCTACCCTCTGTCCCTCCCTCTCTACCCTCTGTCCCTTCCTATCTACCCTCTGTCCCTCCCTCTCTACCCCTGTCCCTCGCTCTCTACCCTCTGTCCCTCGCTCTCTACCCTCTGTCCCTCGCTCTCTACCCTCTGTCCCTCGCTCTCTACCCTCTGTCCCTCCCTCTCTACCCCCTGTCCCTCGCTCTCTACCCCTGTCCCTCGCTCTCTACCCCTGTCCCTCGCTCTCTACCCCTGTCCCTCGCTCTCTACCCCCTGTCCCTCGCTCTCTACCCCCTGTCCCTCGCTCTCTACCCTCTGTCCCTCCCTCTCTACCCCCTGTCCCTCCCTCTCTACCCCCTGTCCCTCGCTCTCTACCCCCTGTCCCTCCCTCTCTACCCCCTGTCCCTCCCTCTGTACTCCCTGTCCCTCGCTCTCTACCCTCTGTCCTTCCCTATCTACTCTCTGTCCCTCCCTCTCTACCCCCTGTCCCTCGCTCTCTACCCCCTGTCCCTCGCTCTCTACCCCCTGTCCCTCGCTCTCTACCCTCTGTCCCTCCCTATCTACCCTCTGTCCATCCCTATGTACCCTCTGTCCCTACTCTCTATCTCTGTCCATCCCTCTACCCTTTAGGCCTTTCACCTGTCACGTCTTACGCTTTTTCCTGTCTATATAGTGCCATCACTTCTCTCATCTACTCTTTCACTTTCTTTCCCTAGGCTTTCCTCTCTTCAAACTTTACTACGGCTTACTGTTTGTCAATTTACCCTTGCTTGTTGGGCGTTGATTGAAAGTAAAAAAGTGGCATTTTAATAGCTCAACACCTGAAGTTCTCCGTTGCGGGCTCCCAGTTTTTTGAGAGCGCTTCAAAATCAGATCGGGTTTCGTGAGAACTGGGGCATCTGGCCTCATAGGGGTTAATCTATTTTTAGCATCACTTTCTTGACTGCTCCTTTTTGCCGTGCCCGACTCAACTTCATAATTTCTTATGCCCAATAAAATGACTTAATTACGAGCACCTTGTCTTCCATACCCTAATTGTCAAATATATTGTAAGAGCTGGGTTAGAGAATGAAGCCCCACACACCACCCACCTCACACCAATATACTTTAGGCTAGAAAACAAGGTTGGCTGTACTCACCCTTAACATGCACGTTGCAACAAGCAGCAATCCTCCCCCCCCCCCAGACAGTGACTGAACCTTACATACGCAGAAGACAGCCCGTTATGTAAAAGTCCATAAAATATTTGTCTGTCTGTCTGTCTGTCTGTCTGTCTGTCTGTCTGTCTGTCTGTCTGTCTGTCTGTCTGTCTGTCTGTCTGTCTGTCTGTCTGTCTGTCTGTCTGTCTGTCTGTGTGTCTGTCTGTCTGTCTGTGTGTCTGTCTGTCTGTCTGTCTGTCTGTCTGTCTGTCTGTCTGTCTGTCTGTCTGTCTGTCTGTCTGTCTGTCTGTCTGTCTGTCTGTCTGTCTGTCTGTGTGTCTGTCTGTCTGTCTGTCTGTCTGTCTGTCTGTCTGTCTGTCTGTCTGTCTGTCTGTGTGTCTGTCTGTCTGTCTGTCTGTCTGTCTGTCTGTCTGTCTGTCTGTCTGTCTGTCTGTCTGTCTGTCTGTCTGTCTGTCTGTCTGTCTGTCTTAGTGTCTGTCTGTCTGTCTATCTGTCTGTCTTAATGTCTGTCTGTCTTAATGTCTGTCTGTCTGTCTGTCTGTCTTAGTGTCTGTCTGTCTGTCTATCTGTCTGTCTTAATGTCTGTCTGTCTGTCTGTCTGTCTGTCTGTCTGTCTGTCTGTCTGTGTGTCCCATCAACCGCAGCCGCTCCATCACCGCAGGCGAGCTGCTCACCACAGCCGCTTGGATTCGCAAATTCGTCACCGAGCACCCGGCCTACCAGCGCGACTCCCGCTGCACGGAGGCGATCAGCTCGGATCTGATGGCCAAATGCGTGGAAATCACTCAGGGCTCGTACAGGCCTGACGAATTATTGCCCTGCACTAGCAGTAAAACCAGCGACACTCTGCCTCAGGTGATCTCGGACGCTGAGCTCTACTTGGACAACCGTCCGAGACGCAACGGTCCGAAATGATGCTCGAAGTTTCTTTTTTTGTTATTTAGTTTTAATCGACATTTCAATTGCAGCCGTAGAAAAACTATTCAAACTACTGATAGTTGGCTTGTGAGTAGTGCAAAACATTTTTAAGAGAGCGAATAGAAAAAGTAAACTAGGCAAAAAAGAACATTTTTCATTGTGTTGCTACTTATTACTTTTTTCTATCAGTAGTAATGGCATAGCATTATTTTCTTTTAAATTTATTTCTTTCGTATTTTTTTTCATTGCTAAATGCAAGAATTTCAAAAAAGCAATAAAATCAAATCAACTGTCGTCATGTCAAAGATCGCAAGTTGTCGCAGTTTTTTTTAATTTAAAATAGTTCAGCTTATTTATTTGTCATTCCGATGGAGCACGCTTTGAAATCTTTAATTTTTAGATAGAGTCTGTAGTATAGTTATTTACGAGATGCACTTTTGTGTAATATATAATAAGGAGCAATAAGTTATATTTTTAATGAGTTTCCATAGGTACGATTTGTTTTAAATCTGTAATTTTTCTTTCTGGCTTGAACACTGCAGACTGGCTTGTTATATTATATTCCAGAATTTTTAGGACTGTTCATTTCATATTTAGTGTGCTCTGCTGTGCTCGAATCACTAGGCAACTGTAATTGTAATTCACTTCGAACGTTTTTCTATCTATCTATTCCAATATAATTGTTTTCTATATTTAATCAAAGTTTTATTTATTTTTTTGTGAAATGAAAATGCTGTTTATATGCCTTATAGTAGAGCTTCAGTAGTGGCCGATGCAAGATACTATTGTAAAATTTGGTGTTACGCAATGCCTCATCCTTAAGATGCTGACATGTTGGGTTTTTTTATTTTCTTTTGTTTAGAATAGCGCCTCCCTGTAACGACTGAATGTCAAATGATGAGAAGAGATACAAATGCAACCATATTTTCTAATGCCTACTCAAGATACTGATCAGTAGTAGTATAAACTTTCTACGGCGACGAATAAAATCTTTATTTTTGTGCATTGTAATACAAATACTCTATTTTTACTACTGCGTTAGTTAGTAGTCTGCTATGCAGCGTCTGAAGCAAATGTTATTATTTAGTCTTACTCTGCTATATATATTTAATGACTCAATAGTGACAATTCTTTCTACTGTTTTCTGTGTTTTAAGATGTTTCGCCAACTAAAGATACCCAGTGTGTGTTTTTTGTCTGGGTCAGTAGTTTTGCGTGCTGATTTTTTCCTTATTTTGTGTGCGACTCATTAGTTACTGGGCCAGCCTCCCAGATGCTCAGTTGCTGGGCCAGCCTCCCAGATGCTCAGTTACTGGGCCAGCCTCCCAAATGCTCAGTTGCTGGGCCAGCCTCCCAGATGCTCAGTTGCTGGGCCAGCAGCCTCCCAGATGCTCAGTTGCTGGGCCAGCCTCCCAGATGCTCAGTTGCTGGGCCAGCCTCCCAGATCCTCAGTTGCTGGGCCAGCCTCCCAGATCCTCAGTTGCTGGGCCAGCCTCCCAGATGCTCAGTTGCTGGGCCAGCCTCCCAGATGCTCAGTTACTGGGCCAGCCTCCCAGATGCTCAGTTACTGGGCCAGCCTCCCAGATGCTCAGCTGCTGGGCCAGCCTCCCAGAGTGTCAGTTGCTGGGCCAGCCTCCCAGATCCTCAGTTACTGGGCCAGCCTCCCAGATGCTCAGTTGCTGGGCCAGCCTCCCAGATGCTCAGTTGCTGGGCCAGCCTTCCAGATCCTCAGTTGCTGGGCCAGCCTCCCAGATCCTCAGTTGCTGGGCCAGCAGCCTCCCAGATGCTCAGTTGCTGGGCCAGCCTCCCAGATGCTCAGTTGCTGGGCCAGCCTCCCAGATCCTCAGTTGCTGGGCCAGCCTCCCAGATGCTCAGTTGCTGGGCCAGCCTCCCAGATGCTCAGTTACTGGGCCAGCCTCCCAGATGCTCAGTTACTGGGCCAGCCTCCCAGATCCTCAGTTGCTGGGCCAGCCTCCCAGATGCTCAGCTGCTGGGCCAGCCTCCCAGATGCTCAGTTACTGGGCCAGCCTTCCAGATGCTCAGTTACTGGGCCAGCCTCCCAGATGCTCAGTTACTGGGCCAGCCTCCCAGATGCTCAGTTGCTGGGCCAGCCTCCCAGAGTGTCAGTTGCTGGGCCAGCCTCCCAGATGCTCAGTTACTGGGCCAGCCTCCCAGATGCTCAGTTACTGGGCCAGCCTCCCAGATCCTCAGTAGCTGTGTCAGCAGCCTCCCAGATCCTCAGTTGCTGGGTCAGCAGCCTCCCAGAGTGTCAGTTGCTGGGCCAGCTTTAATCCTTTTAGTCAAAAAAAAATCCATCCAAATCTTCATTCTTCAGCTCCAAAGACGCGTCATTCGCGCACTGAGTCATGTCGCTCACCGAAGAGCTCCTGGCAGATTTGGAGGAGACCGCGGCCGCCGCCGCCGACGCCATCAAGGAGGAACCGATTGACTCCGAGGAGTTCAACAATGGCGATGGCACGGACTCGGCTGCGGCCGCAGCTGCCGCCGCCGCGCAGTTGGCGGCCTCGGCCGCTAGCGGCCCGGTGCACTCGGTTGCCAAGCTGAGCGACAGCGAGCAACTGGCCCGGGTGCTGGAACAGATCGAAGCATTCGAAGCTGGCCCGAAGCGGCAGGCCAGCGAAATTCAAGGGCCCGTGAGTTGGTAGAGCCGTTTGTTAAGCATTGATGGACAGATGGTTTCGGCTCATTTCCTAGAATGAATCCGGCTGCTTTCCTAGAAAAATATCCGCTGATTTCCTAGAAAGATATTGGCTGATTTCCTAGAACGATATTGGCTGATTTCCTAGAAAGATATTGGCTGATTTCCTAGAAAGATATTGGCTGATTTCCTAGAAAGATATTGGCTGATTTCCTAGAAAGATATTGGCTGATTTCCTAAAAAGATTACAACTCATTTCCAAGAAAAATATAGGCTTTTTCCTCGAAAGATTCTGGTTCGTTTCCTAGAAAGATATTGGCCGATTTCCTAGAAAGACATCGACGTTTCCTAGAAAATTCCGCTCATTTCTTGAAAAGATATCGGCTAATTTCTTAAAAATTCTAGATATCTTAGAAAGACATCAGTCTATTTTCTGTTAAGGCATTGCCCTAATTTCTGGAATGACAAACTTATTTGTTTAAATTAACTTGGCCCAATTTCTAGTTTTGAAGATTAGTTATTTCTAAGAAATATTCTGACTAATTTCTTGGAAAACTCGAAAAATATCTAGACTGAAATTTCGCCTAGAAAGAATTTGTTATCGAATCCCGTTTCCCTCTCCCGCCAGGTCGAAGCGGACCCCGAATACCAGCTCATTGTCGAGGCCAACAATTTAGCCGTTAAAATTGACGACGAAATTCACATAATTCACCGGTACTGCCGGGATAGGTACGCGACTCGATTCCCGGAGCTAGAGACCCTTGTACCGTCGCCTGTTGAGTACTTGCAAACTGTACAGCAGTTGGGCAACGAACCTTTGGAGCGGTCCAAGTGCCCCGGCACCCTCCGGCCTTACCTGGCTCCTGCCACCATCATGGTGGTGTCGGTGACCGCTTCAACTACTCAAGGCGTGAGGCTGTCCGATCAGGAGCTCGACTGGATTATGGAAGCCTGCGATATGGCTAATAAATTGCTAGTTCAACGGGAACGAATATTGAGCTATGTTGAGTCAAGGATGCAGCTCATTGCACCGAATTTGTCTGCTGTTGTTGGCGCCTCGGTGGCAGCTAAATTGCTGGGCTCTGCGGGTGGTCTGTCTGCCTTGATTAGAATGCCCAGCTGCAATATTCAGGTGAGTGTTGGGTACTCAGTTGATGAGTCAGCTTCTCAGATCCCCAATTTGAGCAGTCACCATCCCAGATCCCCAATTTGAGCAGTCACCATCCCAGATCCCCAATTTGAGCAGTCACCATCCCAAATCCCCATTTTGAGCAGCTGCTATCTCAGATCCCCAATTTGAGCAGCTGCTATCCCAGATCCCCAATTTAAGCAGTCCATCCCAACTTCCCAAGATCTCCAATTTTAGCAGTCACCATTCCAGATCCCCAATTTGAGCAGTCATCATCCCAAATCCCTAATTTAAACAGTCACCATCCCAGATCCCCAATTTGAGCAGTTAAACCATCCCAAATCCCCAATTTGAGCAGCTGCTATCCCAGATCCCCAATTTGAGCATCTGGTATCTCAGATCCCCAATTTGAGCAGCTGCTATCCCAGATCCCCAATTTGAGCATCTGGTATCTCAGATCCCCAATTTGAGCAGCTGCTATCCCAGATCCCCAATTTGAGCATCTGGTATCCCAGATCCCCAATTTGAGCATCTGGTATCCCAGATCCTCAATTTGAGCAGCTGCTATCCCAGATCCCCAATTTGAGCAGTCCATCCCAACTTCCCAAGATCTCCAATTTGAGCAGTCACCATTCCAGATCCCCAATTTGAGCAGTCATCATTCCAGATCCCTAATTTAAACAGTCACCATCCCAGATCTCCAATTTGAGCAGTCAAACCATCCCAGATCCCCAATTTGAGCAGTAAAATCATCTCAGATCCCCAACTGGAGCAGTCACCATTCGAAATTCCAATTTGAACAGTCACCATCCCAGATCCCCAATTTGAGCAGTCAAATCATCTCAGATCCCCAATTTGAGCAGTCAAATCATCCCAGATCCCCAGTTTCCAACAAAATCAATTCAGCTTGTACATCCCAAAACCCCACCGCAGGTCCTTGGCTCCACCCGCAAGCAGCTATCTGGTTTCTCCAGCGCCACCCAGGGCCTCCACCGCGGCCATCTGTACGAGTGCGCCGCTGTCCGCTCGCTGCCGCCGGACCTCCGTAGCAAGGCCGTCCGCCTGATTGCGGCCAAGTGCACCCTGGCCGCCAGGGTGGACAATTTTCATCAGGCTCCCGACGGGAGCAGGGGTCGCCAGCTGAACATGGAATTAGAATTGAAGTTCGAGAAGCTGACCGAGCCTCCACCGGTCAAACAGGTGCGATCTGATGGGCAGAGCGGTAGTGCGAGGTTGACAAAGGAGCAGAATAGAGAGCAAGGCTCATGCAGTTGGGAAAAGGGTATTAAGCGAAGGGGAAGGCAAGTAAAGACAACTAGAAGGGATGAAGGGATAGATACATTTAAACGCATATAGAGACAGGTAGAGACAGATAGAGACAGATAGGGACAGGTAGAGACAGATAGAGACAGATAGAGACAGATAGAGACAAGTAGAGACAGGTAGAGATAGATAGAGACAGGTAGAGACAGATAGAGACAGATAGAGACAGGTGTACAGGAGAAAGACAGGTAGAGATACAGGTAGAGACAAGGGAGAGACAGGCATAGGTAAAGAGAAGGTCAAACTACCCTGGGCTTTGCACTACTATGAGTAGGCTAAAAAAGACATTCTTCCCACCCGCCGCTACAGGTAAAGCCGCTCACCGCGCCAATCGATCCGCCGTCGAAGAAGCGCGGCGGTCGTCGGCACCGCAAGATGAAGGAGCGACTTGGCATGACCGAGATGCGAAAGGCAGCCAATCGCATCAATTTTGGCGATGTTCAGGTACTTACTTGACTTAGCTGCATGGGGTACTGTCCAGCGGATGCAGCGGAGGGGATCGCCCATTCCGCTAGTCCCTGGCAACCTGACAGTGAGTAGTCAGGAGTCTACCTGACAGTGAGCAGTCAGGAGTCTACCTGACAGTGAGCAGTCAGGGGTCTACCTGACAGTGAGCAGTCAGGGTTCTACCTGACAGTGAGTAGTCAGGAGTCTACCTGACAGTGAGCAGTCAGGAGTCTATCTGACAGTGAGCAGTCAGGGGTCTACCTGACAGTGAGCAGTCAGGGTTCTACCTGACAGTGAGTAGTCAGGAGTCTACCTGACAGTGAGCAGTCAGGAGTTAACCTGACAGTGAGTAGTCAGGAGTCTACCTGACAGTGAGTAGTCAGGAGTCTACCTGACAGTGAGCAGTCAGGGGTCTACCTGACAGTGAGTAGTCAGGGGTCTACCTGACAGTGAGCAGTCAGGAGTCTACCTGACAGTGAGTAGTCAGGAGTCTACCTGACAGTGAGCAGTCAGGAGTTAACCTGACAGTGAGTAGTCAGGAGTCTACCTGACAGTGAGTAGTCAGGAGTCTACCTGACAGTGAGCAGTCAGGGGTCTACCTGACAGTGAGTAGTCAGGGGTCTACCTGACAGTGAGCAGTCAGGAGTCTACCTGACAGTGAGCAGTCAGGAGTCTACCTGACAGTGAGCAGTCAGGGGTCTACCTGACAGTGAGCAGTCAGGAGTCTACCTGACAGTGAGCAGTCAGGAGTCTACCTGACAGTGAGCAGTCAGGAGTCTACCTGACAGTGAGCAGTCAGGAGTCTACCTGACAGTGAGTAGTCAGGAGTCTACCTGACAGTGAGCAGTCAGGGGTCTACCTGACAGTGAGTAGTCAGGGGTCTACCTGACAGTGAGCAGTCAGGAGTCTACCTGACAGTGAGCAGTCAGGGGTCTACCTGACAGTGAGCAGTCAGGAGTCTACCTGACAGTGAGCAGTCAGGGGTCTACCTGACAGTGAGCAGTCAGGAGTCTACCTGACAGTGAGCAGTCAGGTGTCTACCAGCACTGCATAGGCATAAACCAACCCTCCCTTCCCAGGACGACGCCTACCAGGAGGACCTGGGTTTCTCGCTCGGCAATCTCGGCCGTTCGTCCAGCGGCCGAATCCGCGCCCCGGTAGCTGACGCGAAGACCAAAGCCCGAGTGTCCAAAGCGCTCGCCCAGAAGCTGCAGCGTCAGGAGCAGCAGCTGCAGCGGCATCAGCTGAACCAGCTTCACGGAGGCGCCAGCACCATGAGGCGACCTGTCAGCGGCACCGTGTCCTCGGTTGCCTTCACCCCGGTGCAGGGCTTGGAGATTGTCAATCCGAGAGCGTCGGAGCGTTCGGCCGAAGAGGAGGGGGCTAATGCCAAGTATTTCGGTACAAAGAGTACTTTCTTTCACGTTGGCACGGATCTGCTGGGGGCGGCTAGGAGGGCGGCTGGAGGCCCGTCCACCTCTGGGACCAGCTGAGATCGAGGGACTTGGTCGGAGAGTGACTCGTTTAGTGTGACTGATTGAGAGTGACTTGTTTAGAGTGACTGATTGAGAGTGACTTGTTTAGAGTGACTTGCTTAGAGTGACTTGCTTAGAGTGACTTGTTTAGAGTGACTGATTGAGAGTGACTTGCTTAGAGTGACTGATTGAGAGTGACTTGTTTAGAGTGACTTGTTTAGAGTGACTTGCTTTGAGTGACTTGTTTAGAGTGACTTGCTTTGAGTGACTTGTTTAGAGTGACTGATTGAGAGTGACTTGCTTAGAGTGACTGATTGAGAGTGACTTGTTTAGAGTGACTGATTGAGAGTGACTTGTTTAGAGTGACTGATTGAGAGTGACTTGTTTAGAGTGACTGATTGAGAGTGACCTGTTTAGAATGGTTGATAAGTAACTGGACTGGTAACTGGTAACTGGTTAAGATGGACTTATTTAAAGTAACTGTGTGTGACCCATTCAAAGTGACTAGATGAGAGCGACTGATTGATGAGTGCTGAGTGAGTGCTAGAAGTAATAAGAGTGACTGAGTCAAGCACGAGATTCAAAAGTACTGTGAACTAACCCCGCAGATTAGTTTTATAGTTCACGGGTATTCAATCTTTAATAAAGTTATATTTGTCCTTTACTAAACTAACTACAGTTAGTAATCTCTGTGTTTCTGACAAACAAACTAAACTAGTTATAATTCGCGTACAAATTGCATTGCATATTGTTGACCAGTGTTGTACAAATATACTCCGCTTCTAGCCAGTCACGCCAACCTGCAATTCATTGGTGTGCGAAATCAGAAACTTTTATTGCTTTTATCTGACTTTGTATCTGACTCTGATTTTGTATATTTGGGACTTGAACAACAATTTTGACTGAAATTGGAGCAAAAAGAAAAACTTTCAAATACTGCTCATTGAAAAGCAGGGTAGAGTAGGGAGATGTTGGGTAGAGTAGGGAGATGTGGGGTAAAGGAGGGGATGCTGGGTAGAGTAGGGAGATGTTGGCTAGAGTAGGAAGATGTTTGGGTAGAGTGAGGAGATGTTGGGTAAAGTGGAGAGAGAAGTTGGGTAGAGTGGAGAGAGAAGTTGGGTAGAGTAGGAAGATGTTGGGTAGAGTAGGAAGATGTTGGGTAGAGTAGGAAGATGTTGGGTAGAGTAGGAAGATGTTGGGTAGAGTAGGAAGATGTTGGGTAGAGTAGAATTGTGACAGTGGAACTGGGAAGCGGAGTTGGTAGGATGTTGAGCGAGGTGGGTAGGGTGGAGAGAGGGGCACAGCCGCACGAGAAAACAAAAATGAATATTGGTGTTAATACAATAATCAGTCGGCTTTAATCTTGTTGGCCGTCCACAGCAGCGCCTTGAGTGCGTCCCACAGGCTGGCACCGTTGAGAATGAGCTGCTTTGCCAAGCTGATGTAGCCCGCTAGAGTGGCCAGGTGGACCTGCCGGGGCAGTGTGATTGATTGGCTTGCATCAATCGGCTTCTCTTTCTCCTCTGCTTTTGAAATTGTCACAATTTCTAACATCTTGGTGTAGATGCAGCTGCATGTAATTCTGCGACTTCTCTGTGACTCTCGCATGCGAAGCTGGTCGATCTCACTCTCTGACACCCCATTCTCTCTAAGCATCTCTAATATCATCATCATCTCATCATCTCACATCATCTCATACCCTCCTACACCGTCTCACACCTCATCATGTCACACCATGATACACCCCCTCTCATCATCTCACTCTCTCACACCCTCTCATCATCTCACACTCTCTCACACCCTCTCATCCTCTCACACCCTCTTATCATCTCACACTCTCTCACACCCTCTCATCATCTCACACTCTCTCACACCCTCTTATCATCTCACACTCTCTCACACCCTCTTATCATCTCACACTCTCTCACACCCTCTTATCATCTCACACTCTCTCACACCCTCTCATCATCTCACACTCTCTCACACCCTCTCATCATCTCACACTCTCTCACACCCTCTTATCATCTCACACTCTCTCACACCCTCTTATCATCTCACACTCTCTCACACCCTCTCTCATCATCATCATCTCACACTCTCTGACACCCTCTCAGACCCTCTCTCATCATCTCACACCCTCTAATCATCCCACACCCTCTCTAATCATCCCACACCCTCTCTAATCATCCCACACCCTCTCTAATCATCCCACACCCTCTCTAATCATCCCACACCCTCTCTAATCATCCCACACCCTCTCTAATCATCCCACACCCTCTCTAATCATCCCACACCCTCTCTAATCATCCCACACCCTCTAATCATCCCACACCCTCTCTAATCATCCCACACCCTCTCTAATCATCCCACACCCTCTCTAATCATCCCACACCCTCTCTAATCATCCCACACCCTCTCTAATCATCCCACACCCTCTCTAATCATCCCACACCCTCTCTAATCATCCCACACCCTCTCTAATCATCCCACACCCTCTCTAATCATCCCACACCCTCTCTAATCATCCCACACCCTCTCTAATCATCCCACACCCTCTCTAATCATCCCACACCCTCTAATCATCCCACACCCTCTCTAATCATCCCACACCCTCTAATCATCCCACACCCTCTCTAATCATCCCACACCCTCTCTAATCATGCCACACCCTCTCCCAGAAGCTCAACTTTTGCCAACTCTTGTGGCCGGCCCAAGAGACAATCAAAACAAAGCTCCGCGCAGACTAAGCTGAGGCCATCGACAATGTCATAAGTTTTTAAAATCTTTAAAATGAAAATCTGAAGAAAAATGCAGATGAGCTGAGCACTCACGGGAGTCCGGCCTCGGTGGTCCCGATTGTCAAGTCTAGCGCCGCGTTTCAACAGCAGCTGGAGGCAATCGTCGAAGCCGCGAACAGCGCACAGGTGGACCGGGGTTCGACCCTTGGAGTCGCGCGAGTCCACGGGTAGTTCGAGACTGTCGACCAGGTAGGCGAGGGTTTCCAGGTCACCGGCTAAGCAGGCCAGGTGCACAGCCGTGTAGCCGTGGGGCCTGAGCACTGCTCTGGCGTTGGCGCCCTTGAGTCGGAGCGCTCTGCAGACTGGAAGGTGGCCGTGACGGGCAGCCAAAAGAAACGGAGTCCAGCCGTGACGGTTCAGCCTGCGTGAGGCGACGGGAGGGTTACACTCGAATCTTCACAAACCCGAATCTTCACAAACCCGAATCTTCACAAACCCGAATCTTCACAAAAAATCTTCACAATCCCGAATCTTTACAAACCCGAATCTTCACAAACCCGAATCTTCACAAACCCGAATCTTCACAAACACGATCAATCTTCACAAACCCGAATCTTCACAAACTGGAATCTTCACAAACCCGAATCTTTACAAACCCGAATCTTTATAAACACGAATATTCACAAACTGGAATCTTCACAAACTGGAATCTTCACAAACCCGGATATTCACAAACCCGAATCTTCAAACACTATTAATCTTTACAAACCCGAATCTTCGCAAACCCGGGTCTTCACAAACCCGAATCTTCACAAAAAAATCTTCACAATCCCGAATCTTCACAAACACGAATCTTCACAAACCCGAATCTCCACAAACCCGAATCTTCACAAACCCGAATCTTCACAAACCCGAATCTTCACAAACCCGAATCTTTACAAACCCGAATCTTTATAAACACGAATATTCACAAACTGGAATCTTCACAAACTGGAATCTTCACAAACCCGGATATTCACAAACCCGAATCTTCACAAACACGATCAATCTTTACAAACCCGAATCTTCGCAAACCCGGGTCTTCACAAACCCGAATTTTCACAGACCCGAATCTTTACAAAACCGAATCTCCACAAACCCGAATCCTCAATAATTCGAATCTTCACAAATCCGAGTCTTCACAGACAGATATAGATTCGAATCGTCACAAATCTGAAACTTCAGAAACCCGAAACCTTACAGACCTGAGAATATACATGATATAAATAGAAATGACAGTGGCAGTTAAAGATGAATTCCTGAATTTACCTACTAACAATAGAAAACTAAAAAAATGAAAAACTTCTTAAAAGTCGCACAGTGAAATCTCCAGCCCAACCTGAATTATCCTACTAACAGTAGAAATGCAAGCAAATCTCACTTATCGGGATCGGCTCCCTTCCGCATCAGCAGGGTCACCACGCTGGTGTGGCCGGCTTCCGCAGCGTAGTGCATCGGAGTGGAGTGCCACGCCGTTCTCTCGTTAACCGACGCCCCGAGAAGGTCAAGTACTCCACTAGCTCGTGACTGCCCAGCTGGGAGGCCACCATCAGGGGCGTCACACCCTTGGCGGTGCCCTGCGAAATGTCAGTGGACTTGGACATGAACAGCCGGGCGGCTCTGGTGTTGACCCTGTAGCAGGCGAGGTGCAGCGGCGTCACCCTGTCGTTGAAGGTGGTAGCGTTGACCGAAGCGCCGAAGCGGACCAGGTGCTGGCACACCTGCAGGTGGTCGCCCCAGACAGCTTTGTGCAAAGGCGTCCACCCGATGGCGTCGCAGTGGTTCACGGGGCTGTCGTGCCGGATGAGGAGCTGCGCGATGCCCAGGTGGCCGTAGCGGCTGGCGGCGTGCAGCGGCGACCAGCCGTCGACGTCGCCGTATTTGAATTTCATGCCGGAGTCAACCAGCAGCTGCACCGCCTGGATGGAGGAAGGAGTCAGAGTGTGCGGCCTGACTGCGGCTGACAGGGAGAGGCTGAGGGGGAGAGGCTGAGAAGGAGAGGCTGAGAAGGAGAGGCTGAGGGGGAGAGGCTGAGAAGGAGAGGCTGAGAAGGAGAGGCTGAGGGAGAGGCTGAGAGGGAGAGGCTGAGAAGGAGAGGCTGAGAGGGAGAGGCTGCAGGGAGAGGCTGAGAAGGAGAGGCTGAGGGGGAGAGGCTGAGGGAGAGGCTGAGAGGGAGAGGCTGAGAAGGAGAGGCTGAGAAGGAGAGGCTGAGAAGGAGAGGCTGAGGGAGAGGCTGAGAAGGAGAGGCTGAGGGAGAGGCTGAGGAGAGGCTGAGGGGGAGAGGCTGAGGGAGAGGCTGAGGGAGAGGCTGAGGGAGAGGCTGAGAGGGAGATGCTGAGGGAGAGGCTGAGAGGGAGAGGCTGAGATGGAGAGGCTGAGAGGGAGAGGCTGAGGGAGAGGCTGAGAGGGAGAGGCTGAGAAGGAGAGGCTGAGAGGGAGAGGCTGCAGGGAGAGGCTGAGAAGGAGAGGCTGAGAGGGAGAGGCTGAGGGAGAGGCTGAGAGGGAGAGGCTGAGAAGGAGAGGCTGAGAAGGAGAGGCTGAGAAGGAGAGGCTGAGAAGGAGAGGCTGAGAAGGAGAGGCTGAGAGGGAGAGGCTGAGAAGGAGAGGCTGAGGTAGAGGTAGAAGCTGATGAGGAGAGGCCGAGGAGAAACAGAGAGGCAGAAGATAAAGAGCTGATGCACAGCGGACAAGCAGCACCACTCTCCCCAGGCTCACCTCCAGATGTCCGTAGCGAGCTGCGTACCACACAGGCGCCCGTTTCCTCTCGTCCTGACCCTCCATCCAGCAGGCGGCATGGAGGAAAATCTCGAGAATGTCTCGCCTGCCCTGCCGGGCCGCCGCGTGCACCGGCGACCACAGGTAGCGGCAGTCCGGCTCCGTCCGCTCCAGCTTGTAGGTGGCCGCCCGGCGGATGAGGTCCAGATTGTCGGCCAGGTAGCGGGTGTACTCCAGCCCGCCGCCTGGCGCGTCAATCTCCGACATCAGCTTGCTGGCCACGTCGCAGATTTTGAAGCCGTAAGTTGAGGACATCGACTCGCTGGGATGGGGTTGAGTTGCGACTCAACTGATGGGTGGAGGTGGGCGTTTCTTGGTGAAGAGAAGTAAGTTGATTATGTTTGGGGCGATTTTTTGAGTTAAGAGGCGATTTTTGTGGGTTTAGAGATTTTTGGGGTTTAGAGGCGATTTTTGTGGGTTTAGAGGCGATTTTTGTGGGTTTAGAGATTTTTGTGGGTTTAGAGATTTTTGGGGTTTAGAGGCGATTTTCGTGGGTTTATAGGAGATTTTTGTGGGTTTAGAGAAGATTTTAGAAGATTTTTGTGGGTTTATAGGATATTTGTGGGTTTAGAGGAGATTTTTGTTGGGTTTAGAGGCGATTTTTGTTGGGTTTAGAGGCGATTTTTGTGGGTTTAGAGGAGATTTTTGTGGTTTAGAGGCGATTTTTGTGGGTTTAGAGGAGATTTTTGGGGTTTAGAGGCGATTTTTGTGGGTTTCTGAGCGATTATCTTGAGAGCAGTTGTTGTGGATTCAATGGAGATTTTCAAGGCTTCAAAACTTACCAAAATGCACTGCTCAATTTCGAGCAATATAATGCTAATATACAATGCTAATCTACAGACAGCTGGCCTCTCAGTGAGCTCAGTCTTTTAGAGTCGGTCTGTCTGTCCCGGCTTCTCAGAGGATTCATGCGGAGGGCTAGAAGATCCGCGTACAGAGCCATCCGTGTAGACTGAGAGCTCAGGACGTGCAGTACTCAGGGCAGCTAGTTCCTCTGTACACTGGTGCAGCAAGCCCCAGCCCGTGGCCAACAACCGCACGCGAAACTCTTCCTCGAAAACCCCACAGCCCTTCTCCCAGCTCAGCCAACTGTACTCAAGTATTTGCATGCTGCCAAGGTCGATAAATTCACTTGGAAAGGCGGGAATGCAGTAGTTTTAGTTTATTTAGTTATAGCCATTAATCTGCTGCATATATTTTGCACATTAACAATAAGCTCATTGCACATTATAAATATCCAATAATAAACAAAATAGAATAAATTAATATTACCAAAGAATATTATTAATTTCGCATTAAAAATGTCAATGAATTTCCAGCTGCATTTGATGTGAAGGGAAGTTTATATAATTAACACAGACTCCATATGACTTGGTCCAATTTGAGTTAAAATAATATTCATAAAACGCCATAAAACGCGCTATCTACTACTGGTTGTGATCAATACTTGAACGCCCCCGCTTTGGCCGCCAGCCGCATGAACTGCTTCAAAGTAAATTCGTCCAGCTGACTGAAAGACTCGGCAGAGACCACCGCGCTCAGGTTGTAGACTGCGAAGTTGAAGCAGAACTGCTCCAGAGTCTGCAACAGGCAGGCAGCGCCGAAAAGCATTGGGGATTGCTGCAAACTTAGCAGAGAATCAGAGAGATGGGTCAGCATGGGGATTACACAGGTGGGTCAGCAGGGGAATACACAGGTGGGTCAGCATGGGGATCACACAGATGGGTCAGCATGGGGATTGCACAGGTGGGTCAGCATGGGGATTACACAGGTGGGTCAGCATGGGGATTGCACAGGTGGGTCAGCATGGGGATCACACAGGTGGGTCAGAATGGGGATTACACAGGTGGGTCAGCATAGGGATTACACACAGATGAGTCAGCATGGGGATCACACAGATGGGTCAGCATGGGGATGACACAGATGGGTCAGCATGGGGATGACACAGGTGGGTCAGCATGGGGATTACACAGGTGGGTCAGCATGGGGATCACACAGATGGGTCAGCATGGGGATTGCACAGGTGGGTCAGCATGGGGATTACACAGGTGGGTCAGCATGGGGATTGCACAGGTGGGTCAGCATGGGGATCACACAGGTGGGTCAGAATGGGGATTACACAGGTGGGTCAGCATAGGGATTACACACAGATGAGTCAGCATGGGGATCACACAGATGGGTCAGCATGGGGATGACACAGATGGGTCAGCATGGGGATGACACAGGTGGGTCAGCATGGGGATGACACAGGTGGGTCAGCATGGGGATGACACAGGTGGGTCAGCATGGGGATCACACAGATGGGTCAGCATGGGGATCACACAGATGGGTCAGCATGGGGATCAGTATCACACAAATGGGTCAGCATGGGGATCAGAGATGGGTCAGCATTGATCACACACAGATGAGTCATCACAGGAACTCACAGGAGCGGAGAACCGGATCGCGGCAGCGTACAACTCCAGGGCATTGTCAACGTTGACCCGCTGCTCAATCAGCTCCTCGCACAGCGACTTCAGCCGGGTCTCGCAATAGCAGTTTGCCAGATCAAGAAGTCCAACTGACGAAGCGTCGTGATCGTCCTCAGGCGACAGACAGACGGTGTCGCTGTACAGGTACTCAAGGAAAGCCCGGTAGACGCTATAGGAGTAGTCGCGAACTTCGATAACCTCCTGTCGGTGCTCGGACCAGCTGTCGCTAAGCATGCTTCGGAAATGTCTACACCGAATCCTGAGCAACGATCTGTGAGCTCGAATGTCGCGACCGTCGACTCGAAAAGTGACGTCGCTAGTTGAAGGATCGTCGAATGCCTGGCGAATGCTGTCGGCCACGGTGGCCGGGGCTGATGACTCATCAGCTGTGTCCGAGGCAGGCTCTGTTTGGGGGGGACAGGAAACAAAGTCATATAGTGGAACTGCATTGCGGTTGCTATGGAAACTTGATTTTATTGTAGGGCAGGTAGCGGTTGCTATGGAAACTCGATTTTACTGTAGGGCTGCTAGCGGTTGCTATGGAGTCGATTTTACTGTAGGGCTTCTAGAGGTTGCTATGGAAACTCGTCACCACCTGAAGGGTACATACTAACCGCAACCAACTCTGCTTAACTCACTGCAACCGCCAGACAGCAGCAGCCTCCGACAGGTCACGGCTGGACTTGACAGACAGGCGAAAGCGTCGTTCAACTCAGCGAATCGAGTCTGCACGGGAACGGACAAGGACTGGCCCCGGCTGTGGCCCCAGGCGAACACCACGGGCGTGTTGGGCGACCCGCAGCCAGAACCATTTGGCGAAGCGACAAGAGCAGTGGACAGATTGCTATAGTGCGCCGCCCCGATGTCCAGCACTCGATAGGCAGCGACATCGTCGCCCCGACCTTGAACCTGGGCAATTATGGAAATACCGAAATGCGTTATATGCTACTACGAGTAAAATAAGGGAATGACAAGGCTCCCAGGGGAGTTCCTGAGATGTCGTGGCACAAAGAGGGAAAACTCTATTTCTTCATTTAGTACTTTCCCCCATGGGGGGCTGAGATGGCTAGTCCACTACACTATATTATACGGAAAATTAACTCCTAAATCAGTAGCCCAATGAAAACGGTACCGAGGCCAAGAAGCGTCCCGGAGTCACTTGCGTCGCCCCAAAGTCGTTTATTTCAGACGCGTTGCAGATCGCGTCTTTTAATCGGGCAATGAACACTCAGTTTTAGCCTATTTAACTCTAATTGCACTCTAAATAGCCTACTGAGTTGTAGGAAGTTAACCGGGCCAGCACAACGATTCTTGGACGACTTTTTGCGACTAATTTACGATTCTACAACTCACGTGACGCGATTGTGATGCAACAGTCGCCTCTGCATCGCATTTGACGCGTTTGAGTTGTTAAAAAGTCACAAGAGTCGCCTCAGATGCACAAGAGTCACTAGAGAGTTGTTTGCAAATGACTCTACCATGTCTCTAGGCTTACCCCAACGCCAGAAGGAATATTGACTGCCGTTGGTGCCGACGAGTTCGACTTGCCCCCAGTGCCCAGCTGGCCGTGCGAGTTCGCGCCCCAGGCGAACAGGCGGCCGCTGGTGGACACGGCCAGCACGTGACCGGCGCCACAGGCCAGACGGGCCACGCCTCCGCCAGCGCCGCTGACGCCTCCGACGCCTCCCCTGGGCCAGTTGTCGAGTCGGATCGGCAACGGCTGATTTGCGCAACCGCCTGTGCCCAACTGGCCGCTGCCGTTGAAGCCCCAGGCGTGCACCTTGGTGGATCGAAAGTGATAAGGTAGTATATGTTGATTTGGGCGCCACATTAAAGAATCTAGAGATAAGAGACTATGGCGGCACACCAAAGAATCCAGATATAAGAGACTACGGCAGCACATCAAAGAAACCCGAGATAAGAGACTACGGCGGCACATCTAAGAAACCAGAGGTAAGAGATAAGGAGCGGCACATCAAAGAAACCAGAGATAAGACATAAGGAGCGGCACATCAAAGAAACCAGAGATAAGACATAAGGAGCGGCACATCAAAGAAACCAGATATAAGAGACTACGGTGGCACATCAAAGAAACCATATAGGTAAGAGATAATGGGAGGCACACCAAAGAAACCAGAGATAAGAGGCTGCGGCTGAACATCAAAGAAACCAAAGATATGGCGGCACATCAAAGAAACCAGATATAAGAGACTACGGCGGCACATCAAAGAAACCAGAGATAAGAGACTGCGGCGGCACATCAAAGAAACCCAGAGAAACCCAAAGAAACATTGCTCACCTCTCCGACTTCGTCCACTGCAAAAGAGGAAGTCTGACAGCAGGCCACGATTCGCACCGGCCTGCCGCTGGCCAGCGAGCCGCCAGCCCGCCTAGGCGTGGCCTGAGTAGCCGCGGCCGCGCCGCAGCCCACCTGGCCGTAGTTATTCTGGCCCCAGGCGAACACTTCGCCCTGTACGCAGCAACTGTTGCCGTTGCCACCGCTGGAGCACGAGGCCACCAAAGCCAGTGAGTGATTGCCACCGCAGGCAATCGACAGCACCCGAACACCGTCATCTAGGCCGGCGCAAGGCGCGGGCGTCAGCAACTGGACGGTGCCACCGTTGCCAAGCTGTCCATAGCCATTGTGACCCCAGCAGTAGAGTCTGCCATCTGCGGTCAGCGCCAGGCAGTGAGGCCCGGAGCCACAGGCTAAGTCGACTAACACGATGCCGCGAAGGGCTTCGATCTGAATGTAGAGGTAGAGGTTTGCGGAAGGTTACCCGACTGTTAACTGCATGGATAAGTCAGAACCAATCAGAACCCATGCTGATTTTCTCTGACCAATCAGAACCTATGCTGATTTTCTCTGACCAATCAGAACCCATGCTGATTTTCTCTGACCAATCAGAACCCATGCTGATTTTCTCTGACCAATCAGAACCCATGCTGATTTTCTCTGACCAATCAGAACCCATGCTGATTTTCTCTGACCAATTAGAACCCATGCTGATTTTCTGACCAATCAGAACCCATGCTGACTTTTCCGGACCAATCAGAACCCATGCTGATTTTCTGACCAATCAGAATCCATGCTGATTTTCTGACCAATCAGAACCCATGCTGAATTTTCCGGACCAATCAGAACCCATGCTGATTTTCTGACCAATCAGAACCCATGCTGATTTTCTCTGACCAATCAGAACCCATGCTGATTTTCTGACCAATCAGAACCCATGCTGATTTTCTGACCAATCAGAACCCATGCTGATTTTCTCTGACCAATCAGAACCCATGCTGATTTTCTCTGACCAATCAGAACCCATGCTGATTTTCTCTGACCAATCAGAACCCATGCTGATTTTCTCTGACCAATCAGAACCTATGCTGATTTTCTGACCAATCAGAACCCATGCTGACTTTTCCGGACCAATCAGAACCCATGCTGATTTTCTGACCAATCAGAACCCATGCTGATTTTCTCTGACCAATCAGAACCCATGCTGAGATCCGCGTTGACTAATAAAAACGCATGCTGTCTTTTCCCAACCAATCAAATCTTCATAACAAGTCCTGACTAATAGCAGCTGCACCCAATGAGAACAGTACATACCTCAGTCGGATTCAGACAACTCTGAGCATCTCCCAATCCAAGGCATCCGCTAGAATTGGTGCCAACGCTTAGCACTCGACAATCTGAGCCCTGCTCTCTGTTAGCAACTAAGATTGCTTCGCTGCCGTTGTTTCCAAACACAACTGCCCAGGAAATCTGATCCCACAGCTCCGGTTCAATCAGGCTGAACACGCCCCACCTGTCAAGCTGGTGCCTGCGACTTGTGGCAACAATGTGGCTGGCCATGAATTATTAATTAGTTTATTAACTAAATTCAACTTTGTGGATTGCTATTAGCGAACATTGAAGCCTGAGTACCCGGGTTTGATTCTGTGCACGATTCACACCTATGTGAGCCAAATGCCTTGGCACAGTGTACATGCCTGGCGATTGGAGTCAGGACCGCTGTACACCCTGTCTGAGCGCGATAACTATACAGCATGACTGCTTGCCTACTCATTCTACCTATCTATTATGCTACATTAAGATCTATCCATCCGCCAATATCTATCTACCTATCTATCTATCCATCTATCTATCTATCTATCTATCTATCTATCTATCTATCTATCTATCTATCTATCTATCTATCCATCCATCTATCTATCTATCTATCTATCTATCTATCTATCTATCTATCTATCTATCTATCTATCCATCCATCTATCTATCTACCTATCTATCTATCTATCTACCTATCTATCTATCTATCTACCTATCTATCTATCTATCTACCTACATATCTATCTATCTATCTATATATCTATCTATCTATCTATCTATCTATCTATCTATCTACCTACCTACCTATCTATCTATCTACCTATCTATCTATCTATCTATCTACCTTATCTATCTATCTATCTACCTTATCTATCTATCTACCTATCTATCTATCTATCTACCTATCTATCTATCTATCTACCTATCTATCTATCTATCTACCTACATATCTATCTATCTATCTATATATCTATCTATCTATCTATCTATCTATCTATCTATCTACCTACCTACCTATCTATCTATCTACCTATCTATCTATCTATCTACCTTATCTATCTATCTACCTTATCTATCTATCTATCTATCTATCCATCTATCTTTGACTCTTTTAATTAGCTTTTTTGCATTTTTGTTGTTATAAAATAAATAATTAAACCCTAAAGAAAGCCTAGTCTAGGCCGTAATATCGGTTCCAATAAACCTAGTCGAACTGTGTGCGTGAATTTTTCCTTTGTTTTTATATCTATATCTATCTATCTACCTATGTATCTACCTATGTATCTACCTATCTATCTTCTATGTATCTATCTATCTATGCATCTATCTACTTATTCACCTATTTACCTAGCAACAATTTGATATTTAAAGACCAAAATTTGATCTGCTTCCAGTACCAGTATTTGCTGAGATCCAAAGGCTGTCAAACCAGCAAAATCAAAACTCGACCTATCTCTGCTACGAGTATTTATTAGGACGATGTTCTTTTAGACGGATTCCCTCAAGTATCAATGGCAAATCCCTTCAGGCAATACTTTGGGCAATTCCGAAAATATGAATTCTAGCTAGATAAATATGTGAATAGATAGATAGATATGTACTATGTAAAACTAAGATATGTCCTGAGCGCTGTAACTGTACACATCGGAGTTGCCTTAAATGTTGGCCTTCATGGTCAATAAATGACAAATTAGCCATTTAGAATACGTAACGAAAAATGAATACATTAACTTTTATTGTGTTTATTTATCTTTTATGTCAGTGTTTTTGTACTAGGTTGCTAATTAAAAGAAAACGAATAGTTTAGCAAATGATTTAGACGCAAAGACAGTTAAACACTTTAGTTAGGTGATAAAAAGAAAGAAAATAGACAGCGGGGGTCGAAGGAAAGAAAGAGAGGAGAGACATGTGCGAGATAGAGAGGGGAGATGAAGAGGGAGATAGAGATGGGGAGATGGAGAGGGAGATAGAGATGGGGAGATGGAGAGGGAGATAGAGATGGGGAGATGGAAAGGGAGATAGAGATGGGGAGATGGAGAGGGAGATAGAGATGGGGAGATGGGGAGGGAGATAGAGATGGGGAGATGGGGAGGGAGATAGAGATGGGTAGGAGAGGGAGATAGAGATGGGGAGATGGAGAGGGAGATAGAGATGGGTAGGAGAGGGAGATAGAGATGGGGAGATGGAGAGGGAGATAGAGATGGGGAGATGTAGAGGTAGATATAGATGGGGAGATGTAGAGGTAGATAGAGATGGGGAGATGGAGAGGGAGATAGAGATGGGGAGATGAAGAGGGAGATAGAGATGGGGAGATGTAGAGGTAGATAGAGATGGGGAGATGGAGAGGGAGATAGAGATGGGGAGATGAGAGGGAGATAGAGATGGGGAGATGGAGAGGGAGATAAGATGGGGAGATGGAGAGGGAGATAGAGATGGGGAGATGGAAAGGGAGATAGAGAGGGAGATAGAGATGGGGAGATGGAGAGGGAGATAGAGATGGGTAGGAGAGGGAGATAGAGATGGGTAGGAGAGGGAGATAGAGATGGGGAGATGGAAAGGGAGATAGAGATGGGTAGGAGAGGGAGATAGAGATGGGGAGATGGAAAGGGAGATAGAGATGGGTAGGAGAGGGAGATAGAGATGGGGAGATGGAAAGGGAGATAGAGATGGGTAGGAGAGGGAGATAGAGATGGGTAGGAGAGGGAGATAGAGATGGGTAGGAGAGGGAGATAGAGATGGGGAGATGGAAAGGGAGATAGAGAGGGGAGATAGAGATGGGGAGATGGAGAGGGAGATAGAGATGGGTAGGAGAGGGAGATAGAGATGGGTAGGAGAGGGAGATAGAGATGGGGAGATGGAGAGGGAGATAGAGATGGGTAGGAGAGGGAGATAGAGATGGGGAGATGGAAAGGGAGATAGAGATGGGTAGGAGAGGGAGATAGAGATGGGGAGATGGAAAGGGAGATAGAGATTGGTAGGAGAGGGAGATAGAGATGGGTAGGAGAGGGAGATAGAGATGGGTAGGAGAGGGAGATAGAGATGGGGAGATGGAAAGGGAGATAGAGATGGGTAGGAGAGGGAGATAGAGATGGGGAGATGGAAAGGGAGATAGAGATGGGTAGGAGAGGGAGATAGAGATGGGGAGATGGAAAGGGAGATAGAGATGGGTAGGAGAGGGAGATAGAGATGGGGAGATGGAAAGGGAGATAGAGATGGGTAGGAGAGGGAGATAGAGATGGGTAGGAGAGGGAGATAGAGATGGGTAGGAGAGGGAGATAGAGATGGGGAGATGGAAAGGGAGATAGAGATGGGTAGGAGAGGGAGATAGAGATGGGGAGATGGAAAGGGAGATAGAGATGGGTAGGAGAGGGAGATAGAGATGGGGAGATGGAAAGGGAGATAGAGATGGGTAGGAGAGGGAGATAGAGATGGGGAGATGGAAAGGGAGATAGAGATGGGTAGGAGAGGGAGATAGATGAAGAGGCGTGATACAGAGGGAGTCAAAGTATAGGACTATAAAACAGAAAACAATAACGCACTTACTTACTATTTTCAGTCTGTATAATTATATATTCAGCTAATAAAGTTACAACATTCAATGATTTATTAAGCGCAAAAAACAAACCAACTCCTTGAATAGCGGAGGCCAGGCAGAAAAACACTCATACAAAAATTGCTTTGAACATAATTATAGAAAAACAACTTGTCTATTAATAATCTTAAGCAACTATACGCTTGCTTACTAATAGCAATATAAATACTTACAAAATTTATAATAGGCAAAAACGTTAACAAACAGAACGCATTTTTATCATCTTGTAGCCTTGTACAAAATTTTATATTATCGATTTTAATTAAATACGTTAATTCCGCAGTACTTTAAAACGTGTTCGCATCGAATAACAAAGCTTCAAGATGCAAGGGAAAGTATTAAATTATTAAATACTAAACTCTATAATCTAAATTTAAACCCTAAACACATTTTCACTATCGAGCTTAGCCAAGGTCTCAAATTTTTATGCAACTTAATTTATGAATATAAAGTGTGTATTACTGTGAGGTGTTGTGTTAATTTGCTTGGGCGGCCCAGCAACTGAGGATCTGGGAGGCTGGCCTAGCAGCTGAGGATCTGGGAGGTTGGCCCAGCAACTGAGGATCTGGGAGGCTGGCCCAGCAGCTGAGGATCTGGGAGGCTGGCCCAGCAACTGAGGATCTGGGAGGCTGGCCTAGCAGCTGAGGATCTGGGAGGTTGGCCCAGCAACTGAGGATCTGGGAGGCTGGCCCAGCAGCTGAGGATCTGGGAGGCTGGCCCAGCAACTGAGGATCTGGGAGGCTGGCCCAGCAACTGACACTCTGGGAGGCTGGCCCAGAAGCTGACACTCTGGGAGGCTGGCCCAGCAGCTGAGGATCTGGGAGGCTGGCCCAGCAGCTGAGGATCTGGGAGGCTGGCCCAGCAACTGAGGATCTGGGAGCATTCTCAACACATATCTATGTTAATCACAGAGCCAAAGGCTAAGCACACAGATAGACAATAAGCATAATTTCAACTCCATCGCATAAGTAGTTTTTAGCAAATAAAGAATAAAGAATACAAACCATCATTGCCAGATTAATTTTGAAAAGTCAAGTCTCCTACGCACGGAGACACAGCACGCAGAGTATGCACTATAATAAATTAGTTGATTCTAATTTTACGATAACTAAGCATGGCCTCTTGCCGCTTCATGTATTTAGCATAGAACTCGTGACCTTCGGGTATGTAGCCACCGTGCTGGCGCAGAGCGTGCCTGTAGCCTTTCAGGTGCGCCTCCATTAGGTCTTGGGAGGTAACAGCTGTATCGCACACTTCGCACACGAAGCCTTTGCTGCGAACTGCGAATTAAACACAGGGAATTAAAATTGGGGCATTAAGAGGGGATTGAATTGGGGAATGAAAGTAAGTTAAGATAAAATTTAATTGTTCGCTTCGCGTCCAAGAGCTGGTCTACCAATAATTCAAAGACTCAGTTCTAGGATAGTTGGAAGCCGAAAGCTAATCTTGTCCTCAAGCGAACCCTTGCTGTCACTTAGAAGTTTATAACAGCGAGGGAATTAGGAAGGACATTGACAACCAATTTGAGTAGTTTCAGCCTTAGAATTATCGAAAATTATGACATGTTTCCAATCAAAGACAAATGAGAGATAGCGGTAACCATTGAAGGACAGGTGGGAGACAGCCGGCAACCACTGAAGGACAGGTGGGAGACAACGGCAACCACTAAAGGACAAGTGGGAGACAGCGGCAACCACTGAGGGACAGGTGGGAGACAACGGCAACCACTGAAGGACAGGTGGGAGACAACGGCAACCACTGAAGGACAGGTGGGAGACAGCCGGCAACCACTGAAGGACAGGTGGGAGACAACGGCAACCACTAAAGGACAAGTGGGAGACAGCGGCAACCACTGAGGGACAGGTGGGAGACAACGGCAACCACTGAAGGACAGGTGGGAGACAACGGCAACCACTGAGGGACACGTGGGAGACAGCGGCAACTACTGAAGGACAGGTGGGAGACAGCGGCAACCACTGAGGGACAGGTGGGAGACAGCGGCAACCACTGAAGGACAGGTGGGAGACAACGGCAACCACTAAAGGACAAGTGGGAGACAGCGGCAACTACTGAAGGACAGGTGGGAGACAGCGGCAACCACTGAGGGACAGGTGGGAGACAGCGGCAACCACTGAGGACACGTGGGAGACAGCGGCAACTACTGAAGGACAGGTGGGAGACAGCGGCAACCACTGAGGGACACGTGGGAGACAGCGGCAACTACTGAGGGACAGGTGGGAGACAGCGGCAACTACTGAAGGACAGGTGGGAGACAGCGGCAACCACTGAAGGACAGGTGGGAGACAGCGGCAACCACTGAAGGACAGGTGGGAGACAGCGGCAACCACTGAAGGACAGTTATGAGAGTTGAAAAAGTGAATAAGAATTTCAATTCAGATGTTCGCTTCGCGTCCAAGAGCTGGTCTACCAATATTTATAAAGACTCAGTTCTAGGATAGTTGGAAGCCGAAAGCTAATCTTGTCCTCAAGCGAACCCTTGCTGTCACTTAGGAGTTTATAACAGCGAGGGAATTAGGAAGGACATTGACAATCAGGTTGAGTAGATTAAGCCTTTGAAAAATATGGAAAGTTATGACACGACTCCAATTAAGGCTTACACTGAAACAAGCCTTGATACAGTATTATACAGTATTACAGCCTTGATTCAGTACTATACTGAAACAATAGTACATCACTAGTAGTAGCAGGTAACATTCCAACATTGTGTATGTTTGCTTCGCGTCCAAGAACTGGCCTACTGATCGCACATCAAGATCCAGTTCTAGGATAGTTGGAAGCCTAAATCTAATTTTGTCCTCAAGCGAACCCTTGCTGTCAATTGGAGTTCCCATAGCAGCAAGGGAATTAGGAAGGACTGAGGTTCCTGCATGCACTCCTGTCAAAGTCCAAGACCTATATGTGGGAAACTACATAAAACTGACAAACAGGAAGACCGTTACCCTCCACTGACACTGATACAGATTGGAATAATTACCCTCCACTGACACTGATACAGATTGGAATAATTACCCTCCACTGACACTAATACAGATTGGAATAATTACCCTCCACTGACACTGATATAGATTGGAATAATTACCCTCCACTGACAGCGATACAGATTGGAATAATTACCCTCCACTGACACCGATATAGATTGGAATAATTACCCTCCACTGACACCGATACAGATTGGAATAATTACCCTATATAAACTAATAATTAAACTTTCTTTTGTAGTTAGACTACAAGTATTTCCTTTAACTAAAGAGCTCAGAGCAAGAAGTTAAAATTAAATCAAGATATGTCAATGTTCGCTTCGCGTCCAAGAGCTGGTCTACCATTCAATCATAAAGACTCAGTTCTAGGATAGTTGG
Source organism: Macrostomum lignano (assembly GCA_002269645.1). Taxonomy (NCBI): domain Eukaryota; kingdom Metazoa; phylum Platyhelminthes; family Macrostomidae; genus Macrostomum; species Macrostomum lignano. The sequence goes on from NIVC01000027.1 coordinate 150,687, forward strand.
AAGCCTAAAGCCAATCTTGTCCTCAAGCGAACCCTTGCTGTCACTTAGGAGTTTATAACAGCGAGGGAATTAGGAAGGACATTGACAACCAAATTGAGTAGTTTTAGCCTTAGAATTATTATTAAAAGTGATGACACGTTTCCAATAGAGGACAGGTGGGAGACAGCCGGCAACCACTGAAGGACAGGTGGGAGACAGCCGGCAACCACTGTAGGACAGGTGGGAGACAGCCGGCAACTACTGAAGGACAGGTGGGAGACAGCCGGCAACTACTGAAGGACAGGTGGGAGACAGCCGGCAACTACTGAAGGACAGGTGGGAGACAGCCGGCAACCACTGAAGGACAGGTGGGAGACAGCCGGCAACCACTGAAGGACAGGTGGGAGACAGCCGGCAACCACTGAAGGACAGGTGGGAGACAGCCGGCAACTACTGAAGGACAGGTGGGAGACAGCCGGCAACCACTGAAGGACAGGTGGGAGACAGCGGCAACCACTGAAGGACAGGTGGGAGACAACGGCAACCACTGAAGGACAGGTGGGAGACAGCCGGCAACTACTGAAGGACAGGTGGGAGACAGCCGGCAACCACTGAAGGACAGGTGGGAGACAGCCGGCAACCACTGAAGGACAGGTGGGAGACAGCCGGCAACCACTGAAGGACAGGTGGGAGACAACGGCAACTACTGAAGGACAGGTGGGAGAGTTTAAAAAATTAATAAGAATTTCAATTCAGATGTTCGCTTCGCGTCCAAGAGCTGGTCTACCAATATTTATAAAGACTCAGTTCGAGGATAGTTGGAAGCCGAAAGCTAATCTTGTCCTCAAGCGAACCCTTGCTGTCACTTAGAGATTATACTAACAGCAAGGGAGTTAGGAAGGACGAACGCTCTGATGTACATATTTTAAATACATAAACAATGTTTGCTCCGCGTCCAAGAGCTGGTCTACCAATGAGTCATTAGACTCAGTTCTAGGATAGTTGGAAGCCTTTAAACTAATAATCTTGTCCTCAAGCGAACCCTTGCTGTCAATTAAAAAAGAGTTTTATAAACAGCAATGGAATTAGGAAGGACAGGATGAAGAAAGCAGTGTCGGTAATTATTCGAATCTATAACGACATTAAATTACCTTTTTTGAATTGTAATTTTAATGTTGTTTCCCCAAAGCTCCGGGAATTGTTGAGGAGCTGAGGCCAACAACTGCAAATACAGAATATTATTAGATAGATATATATATAAGAAATTATGCTAAATAAGTTCAATGCACTGCACCACTCACTCTGGTCGCGTTGAAGCTTTTGAAAGGCCATCCGGTGAGCTTTAGAATTGAAATGCAACTCGGCCTCTTTGAACGCGTCGAAATCTGCATTGCAAACTGAGCAACGCATTTGGTATTGTTTGAGCAGTTTTTTAATCAATTGTTCTTTAGTTAGGCTGCTCAGATATTGCTCTATTGACTGCACAGTGACTGCCTGTTGCTGGGTGCCATTCTGGGCATCAGCTGTAGCAGCAGTTTCGTCAGCAGCCGATGATGATGAGGCTTCAGTGGCACCGCCGGGAGGCTGCAGTGAGGATAGGAGAAATTTATGATCGGTAGTTCAACTGAACAGCCGTACGCAGCCTTCAGACGCGCCGCGCAATAGCTGGTTTGTTTAATTTTGATCAATACCTGATGTCTGACAGGTCACACCTGATGTCTGACAAGTCACACCTGATGTCTGACAGGTCACACCTGATGTCTGACAAGTCACACCTGCATACCTGACAGGTCATACCTGATATCTGACAGGTCACACCTGCATATCTGACAGGTCATACCTGCATGTCTGACAGGTCACACCTGCATATCTGACGGGTCACACCTGATGTCTGACAGGTCACATCTGCATATCTGACAGGTCACACCTGATGTCTGACAGGTCACATCTGCATATCTGACAGGTCACACCTGCATATCTGACAGGTCACACCTGATGTCTGACAGGTCACATCTGCATATCTGACAGGTCACACCTGATGTCTGACAGGTCACATCTGCATATCTGACAGGTCACACCTGCATATCTGACAGGTCACACCTGCATATCTGACAAGTCACACCTGCATATCTGACAAGTCACACCTGACATCTGACAGGTGTCACCGCTGCATACATGACAGGTCACCTGATATCTGACAGGTCGTACCTGACATCTGACAAGTCACACCTGCATATCTGACAGGTCGTACCTGACATCTGACAAGTCACACCTGACATCTGACAAGTCACACCTGCATATCTGACAGGTCACACCTGACATCTGACAAGTCACACCTGGATATCTGACAGGTCACACCTGATATCCGTCAGGTCACACCTGATATCTGACAGGTCACACCTGATATCTGATAAGTCACATCTACATATCTGATAAATCAAAACACAAAATCTAAAAAATAATACCGTAAAGTTAACAATAAACTAGAGCTAGATAGCTATTTACACGGTAATAAAAGTCTGCACTCACCTTATCCTTATCCGCGGCACTCTCCGCTGGGTCCAATCGATAGATGCCAGGTGGTAGAGCAGACTTTCCAGTTGGCGATTTCTTAGCACCGCTGCCGCCTCGGTTGAGCGCCCCAGCAGCAGCTTTGCGATGCTTGACCCCGGCCCGATGCGATTTCATGAGCTCCGGGTGCAGTGTTAAATTGCAAATGTCGCAGTACACTTCCGGGTCTTTCGCTTCGCTTAGTTCGCGGAATTTCTTCTCCTTTTCCTTCTTGAGGTGCCTGGCAAGCGAAAATACATAAGCAATTGAAAGTTCCATTTAAAACAAGAAGAGTAGGGGCTGAAAAATGTAGCAGGACCAACTGAAGTACATGAAGGAATCTAGCAGGACCAACTGAAGTACCTGAAGGAATCTAGCAGGACCAACTGAAGTACATGAAGTAATCAAGCAGGACCAACTGAAGTACCTGAAGGAATCAAGCAGGACCAACTGAAGTACCTGAAGGAATCAAGCAGGACCAACTGAAGTGACTAAAGGAATCAAGCAGGACCAACTGAAGTACCTGAAGGAATCAAGCAGGACCAACTGAAGTACCTGAAGGAATCTAGCAGGACCAACTGAAGTACCTGAAGGAATCAAGCAGGACCAACTGAAGTACCTGAAGGAATCAAGCAGGACCAACTGAAGTGACTGAAGGAATCTAGCAGGACCAACTGAAGTACCTGAAGTAATCAAGCAGGACCAACTGAAGTACCTGAAGGAATCTAGCAGGACCAACTGAAGTACCTGAAGGAATCTAGCAGGACCAACTGAAGTACCTGAAGGAATCTAGCAGGACCAACTGAAGTACATGAAGGAATCTAGCAGGACCAACTGAAGTACCTGAAGGAATCTAGCAGGACCAACTGAAGTACATGAAGGAATCTAGCAGGACCAACTGAAGTACATGAAGGAATCAAGCAGCACCAATTGAAGTACCTGAAGGAATCAAGCAGCACCAACTGAAGTACATGAAGGAATCAAGCAGGACCAACTGAAGTGACTGAAGGAATCTAGCAGGACCAACTGAAGTACCTGAAGGAATCTAGCAGGACCAACTGAAGTACCTGAAAGAATCTAGCAGGACCAACTGAAGTACATGAAAGAATCAAGCAGGACCAACTGAAGTACATGAAGGAATCTAGCAGGACCAACTGAAGTACATGAAAGAATCTAGCAGGACCAACTGAAGTACATGAAGGAATCTAGCAGGACCAACTGAAGTACATGAAGGAATCTAGCAGGACCAACTGAAGGACCAATGGAAGAGCAGCGTCAAGGGTACTATGTACTTTTAAACTACAAGACCCGCATACTGACGGTTGCATTGCAGACAAAATTCAAACGTACTTGGAACCCTCTCTGTGCAATTTAAACATCGCCTCGCCAGTGCATTTCGCGTCGCACAATTCGCAGTGAAACTGCTGCACAGGCGGCCGCTGCGGTGCAACAACAACGCTACTATTGTTCCTACCCAGACCGTTGTTAAATTTTCGTTTAAACTGCGGCTGTTGCTGTCGATATGGCTGCAGCATGTGGGGTGGCGGCGGCCCGCCGCGGTACTGCCGTTTAGCAGAAAGCTGCTGACCCTGCTGCTGAAGCATGAGATCGGACACACTCTGCAGGTTTGTCTCGGGCCCGCTTGGTTTGTTATAGAAGCCGCAATAGGCACTTGATGGCACTGTCACTTCCATCACGGCCAAGTAGCTTTGTATGGCAGAAAGTTTATATCCTAATTTTTTAAATGCCTTTATTGATAGATCAGTAGATAATCCCTAAATTCAGCAGATATCCATAAATCAGTAGATAATCCCTAAATTCAGTAGATATCCCTAAAATCAGTAGATATCCCTAAAATCAGTAGATATCCCTAAAATCAGTAGATACCCCTAAAATCAGTAGATATCCCTAAAATCAGTGGATATCCCTAAAATCAGTAGTTATCCCTAAAATCAGTGGATATCCCTAAAATCAGTAGTTATCCCTAAAATCAGTAGATATCCCTAAAATCAGTAGATATCCCTAAAATCAGTAGATATCCCTAAAATCAGTAGATACCCCTAAAATCAGTAGATATCCCTAAAATCAGTGGATATCCCTAAAATCAGTAGTTATCCCTAAAATCAGTGGATATCCCTAAAATCAGTAGTTATCCCTAAAATCAGTAGATATCCCTAAAATCAGTAGTTGTAACTAATTTAGTAAAAAGCAAGCACAATCACCAAACAAATCTATCGTGTATGGATATGCGCATTAAGAATTTATTTTCGTTTACTAAGCAGCAGAGCACGGGTGCAAACTTGGTGTTTGGAAGCTGCGAGATGTATGTAAAAAAGTCAAAGGAGAAATCATAAATAGCTATAGAATAGCATACATGGGTATATATATGCTTTAAGCTTAAAATGCACATGCGTCTGATTTCATAAACAAAGGAAGTGAACGATTGCATACAGAACCGTGCGATGATATAAACTATATTCTTGCAAAATAGTCTAACAGATAGTTAAAAAACCGGAACTATGCTACTGAAAAGTAGTTAAGCGTTTATGAGAGTTCGCAAAGCTACATGCAAAGTCAAATACGAGGGAGAAGCAACGAGATTAATTTGAACTTTTTAAAGGGCAATTAACGTCAAAAGTAATGGTGGATTTCCCGTAATCAGCAGACATCCCCTAATCAGTAATCCTCCAATAGACGGACATCCCCTAATCAGAAATCCTCTAATTAGACAGACATCCCCTAATCAGAAATCGTCTAATAGACAGACATCCCCTAATCGACGATTCTCTAATAGACAGACATCCCCTAATCGACGATTCTCTAATTAGACAGACATCCCCTAATCAGAAATCGTCTAATAGACAGACATCCCCTAATCGACGATTCTCTAATAGACAGACATCCCCTAATCGACAATTCTCTAATAGACAGACATCCCCTAATCGACGATTCTCTAATAGACAGACATCCCCTAATCGACAATTCTCTAATTAGACAGACATCCCCTAATCAGAAATCGTCTAATAGACAGACATCCCCTAATCGACAATCCTCCAATAGACGGACATCCCCTAATCAGAAATCCTCTAATAGACAGACATCCCCTAATCAGTAATACTCTAATAGACAGACATCCCCTAATCAGTAATACTCTAATAGACAGACATCCTCTAATCAGTAATACTCTAAAAGACAGACAGCCCCTAATCAGAAATCCTCCAATAGACAGACATCCCCTAATCAGAAATCCTCCAATAGACAGACATCCCCTAATCAGAAATCCTCTTATAGACAGACATCCCCTAATCGACGATTATCTAATAGACAGATATCCCCTAATCGACAATTCTCTAATAGACAGACATCCCCTAATTGACAATTCTCTAATAGACAGACATCCCCTAATAAAAAATCCTCTAATAGACAGACATCCCCAAATCAGAAATCCTCTAATAGACAGACATCCCCTAATCAGAAATCCTCTAATAGACACACATCCCCTAATCAGAAATCCTCTAATAGACAGACATCCCCTAATCAGTAATCCTCCAATAGACATACATCCCCTAACAGTAATCCTCTAATAGACAGACATCCCCTAATCAGTAATCCTCTAATAGACAGACCCCCTAATAAGAAATTCTCTAATAGACAGACATCCCCTAATCAGTAATCCTCTAATAGACAGACCCCCTAATAAGAAATTCTCTAATAGACAGACATCCCCTAATCAGTAATCCTCTAATAGACAGACCCCCTAATAAGAAATTCTCTAATAGACAGACATCCCCTAATCAGTAATCCTCTAAATAGGCAGACATCCCTTAATAAAAAATCCTCTACTAGACAGACATCCCCTAATCAGTAATCCTCTAATAGACATACATCCCCTAATAAGAAATTCTCTAATAGACAGACATCCCCTAATCAAAAATTCTCTGATAGACAGACATCTCCAAATCAAAAATCCTCTAATGGACAGACATCCCCAAATCAGAAATCCTCTAATAGACAGACATCCTCTAATCAGAAATCCTCTAATTAGACAGGCATCCCTTAATCAGAAATCCTCTAATAGACAGACATCCCCTAATCAGTAATCCTCTAATAGACAGACATCCCCTAATCAGTAATCCTCTAATAGACAGACATCCCCTAATCGACAATCCTCTAATAGACAGACATCCCCTAATCGACAATCCTCCAATAGACAGACATCCCCTAATCGACAATTCTCTAATAGACAGACATCCCCTAATCGACAACTAATTCTCTAATAGACAGACATCCCATAATCGACAATTCTCTAATAGACAGACATCCCCTAATCAATCACACATGGCCAATCACTGGCGGCAGTGTCAGCCCCCGTTCAGCCAGCAGGGCAACATTATTAAGCTTTGGCGGCGCTGTTCTGGTGTGCCAGACAAGAATTCTGCTGCAATCGTTGGCCCGAGCTTCCAGGTCAGACTGACGGACGCCCAGGCTGGTTAACAGCAGGCTCTCCTGTTGATGCGTTGAAACGGCGTAATTCTTTTAATTACATTACTATTAAGAATCTGCGCATGGTAGATATACCAAATTAGGTAGATATACCTAAAACCACAAACCAGTAGATATCCCAAATCAGCAGATATCCCAAACCATTAGATATCCCAAACCAGTAGATAACTTAAATCAGTAGATATCCCAAATCAGCAGATATCCCAAATCAGCAGATATCCCAAATCAGCAGATATCCCAAATCAGTAGATATCCCAAACCTGCAGATATCCCAAATCAGTAGATATCCCAAACCTGCAGATATCCCAAATCAGTAGATATCCCAAACCTGCAAATATCCCAAATCAGTAGATATCCCAAATCAGCAGATATCCAATTATACAATTTCAAATGGATACTCAAATGACTAGAGCTAGCTAATGCGAGCAAATCCGATACCTGAAATCCTCTTTCAACCTTGTAGGCCAGTTTGGCTGCCGGTCGCTCATGCAGCAGCTGCAAATTGATGGCGAAACCGGCCATGTCCAGGGGAAACTGGCGGTGCGGCTTGAACGCGACAATCCAACCCTGTTTTTGAGGTGGCGGAGTTTTTAATGCCAGTTCTTTGTGTACTTTTCAAATGCATTTGTGAGTACGTCATGCCTGTGGAAGTGTCTTAGCCTAATGGCTGTGAAAGTGTGGTAGCCTAATGGCTGTGGGAGTGTGGTAGCCTAATGGCTGTGAAAGTGTGGTAGCCTAATGGCTGTGGGAGTGTGGTAGCCTAATGGCTGTGGAAGTGTGGTAGCCTAACGGCTGTGGGAGTGTGATAGCCTAATAGCTGTGAGAGTGTGGTAGCCTAATAGCTGTGAGAGTGTGGTAGCCTAATGACTATTCTGGTAGCCTAATGACTATTCTTGTAGCCTAATGACTATTCTGGTAGCCTAATGACTATTCTTGTAGCCTAATGACTATTCTGGTAGCCTAATGACTATTCTTGTAGCCTAATGACTATTCTGGTAGCTTAATGACTATTCTGGTACCCTAATGACTATTCTGGTAGCCTAATGACTATTCCGGTAGCCTAATGACTATTTTTGTAGCCTAATGACTATTCTTGTAGCCTAATGACTATTCTGGTAGCCTAATGACTATTCTGGTAGAGTAAGAGCTAGCTATTTTGTAGCTAAATAATATGAAAAATGATGCCTTAAAGAACAAAATGTACTTTTAATAACGCAATAAACCAACGCCTGCTTACTAGTACTCGACCATGAGCACAGCGAATTCCCTCGTACAGCAGGCCGCCAGCAAAGGCTACAGGCCATACCGATACTCGCCGAGTAGCCCTAATCTCGTCAAACAATCGCACATCATAGGTATTGTCATCGTCAGCTATGTACATAACGCCAGTTCTAGACGGATCGTTGCGTAACCATTCGAAAGCCAAATTGCGCTGTCTGACACCCTCCGGCCGCCACCAATAGGGCTCAGTTGACTTGAGCTTCTCATCCTCTGGTGTGGCCACGTATAGATGAGTATAAGAAAGCACACCGCAGTTCCCAATGGTGTCGGCAACCAGAGACGATGGAGAATCGGCGTCTTCTACAACTAGCCAGTGAATTGCAGGCACTCTGGCGAGGGTGTTGCAGAGTCTAGTGAGTTCAGCTCGCTGCTCAGGTCGCCTAGAGTTAAGGTTGAGACATTGTTGCGTAACTAAGGCAGAAGTCCGTAGGGAAACGCTCAAATTTTTTTACCAGTGTACACTTGGCAACGTGTTAAAGCTTCCACCCCGAAACGGGGGTTTCATAACTCCGAAAAGCAGCTTGTTTTCATATCTCCGACACTTCATAACTCCGACAATTCATGTCTCCAACCAACTTAACCCTAACGGAGAAATGAAGTCTCGAAGATATGGTGTCAGAACTGTGAGATTCTGCTGAACTGAAGTGTCAGAGATATGAAATTTCGGATATATAGGCCCCCACTAACACTAATTTAACCAATCAAAGCCACGCCCGTAGTTTTCGTCTCAAATAGGGATGATGCAATTTGCGTCACAAGGAGGCCCTAGCATAGGTTGGTGAGGAGAGAGTGAGAAGTAATGGCTAGCGTTGTATTAAAGCTACCAGTCTCAATTCTCAGTCCTTATAATCTGGTTTCGGGTGGAAACTATAACATGTTGCTGAGAGTGCAATCGATGCATTGTTCGAACGGATAATAAATGTGCAAAAGCAGTCATGTGATGAAATTTGTACTTGGGGTAAATTTACATTGTTGCTATTATTGTGTTTAGGCTAAAGTCCAACTGTGTTATAACCTTACTTGTAAGTAGCTGTCACAACATAGATAGTTGGTAAGATATTCCCATTGGAGGCAGCCCTAGAATCCAACTGACAAATCCAAATACCGAATGTTAGTCCAAGCACAAATGCACAAATCAATGGCAGCAGGACTGCTAGTCGACAATATTGATGAGTTCGCCAAAAATACTGCCATACAATGCGTTTAAATGATTTTCTGTCTCCAATGCACCGACTGTTAGGTGGCATGATTGCCACATTGAGGTGTAGCAGATAAGCATATATGCAGCAGATCAAGGCATAAAATATGGGTTTAACAAGACACTTTCTTAACAAATCAGTGCTATGATTAGTCAATTTATAACTACTTATTTAATGATTTAAAATAATAAAATAAGAAACTGATTTCTATATAATTCTAGATTATTCCTGGTTTTAGATTCTATGAATAATAGACTAATAAGTACTTAAGCCAAGACAACATGCAAAAAATCTAAACAAATTAGGCCTAATCATTTCAAATTGTCTTAATGATGTAACCACGCTCTGGTCGCGGGATAGGGCAGGGGAACTTTTTCGAAAGTGCCTCCTATCGCCGTGCACCCCCTGCACAGAGCTGTTGAGACTCGGCCGGTCTTCGACCAGGCCTGGAGACTCCCGCTCTGCTGCAACCCCCCTGCTGCCTTGGCTCCGTCTCCCCTGCCGCCACACTTGCCTTTCCGGAGCTCCCCCTCCCTCTTTGTACCCTCCCCCTCTACCTTATCTCCCCTGCGCGCCTCCCTATTCTCTATGCACTCTTCCTGTCTCCCCTCTTTTTTTGCCCCTTTTCGCCCTATTTTCCTGCGCTGTCCTCCCTTTCTCTGCGTCTACTTACAGTATTCTGTGCGCTCACCGTCACCCCATTCCTTCTCAAACTCTCAAATGGTGACGCAAGTCGTGTGAACCCTTCTTCCCCTCGATGACTCATCGATGACTCACCCCCCTCTCTTGCGCAACCTTTTCTCACGCCATTGTTCTCCCCCCCAAATTTCTCATGCGACACCCACCCCACCTCCGCTTCTATTGTTCTCGTTTTTTATTCTTTTGTTCTCTTTACCCCCACCAATTATCACATTTTCTCCGATTTTCTCTTTCTATTGTTCTCGTTTTCGCATCTAATCACCTTTTCCCCAATGTTTGCTTTTCTATTGTTCTCGATTCTCCCCAATTATCCCCGATTTCCAATTCCTTTGTTCTCGACCCCAGCCCCATTGTTCTCAATGTTTGCTTGCGCAACACTTTCGCGACCACCCGCTGCGCCAATTATCCCCCCACCCCACCTCCGGATTGCGCAATTTCCCTTTTTCTCATGTTGCTATGCCGGTCTCATGCTTCTCATCATGACTCATTCTGCCAGCAGCCAATCAGAGAGAGGGAGTCATGGAAACGACCTTGGAGCGGCGGCTGGGAAGGCTATATAAGGAAGCGGTTTTCGGCATGAGAAGACTCAACTTTTGCCCACCTTTGGGCTCCTCGTCTTTCTTTAGACTTGCCGTCAGACTGAGTTCTGACCCATTCGTCTATAAGACGAATCCCTGCCGGTCCGCGGTCTGTTACCGCCAAGTTATCTTCAGCTCCCCAAGTGAGCTCGCCTATTGGCCAGCGGTCTGACACCGCCCAGCATCATCAGCTTCGCCTGATCTACACCAGCGCCTCGTCGCTTCAGCGCATCGCCGCTTCACTGTCCGCCTGACTGCAGCCTACAGCCGCCCTCTCTCTCTCTCTCTCTCTCTGTGCAGCTGCCGGTAAGTTCCTATTACTGATTTGTGCTGTAATTGCCTTTGCTTATCCGGAGTTTGCCTATTTTTCCATTGTCTGATTAGAGAGCTGAGCCTTTTGCTGTATTTTTACTCAATAGTGAAGCCGCCTAATTGCCTGATTATTTGCCTAAGGGCCTAATTATTAACTATTAACTAACCTCATCATTATTCACTCTTTCACCATCATTTCACTCATGGCTTGCTAAGCCTTTCTCCCGCGGTGGCAAAGCATAGGGAAGTTTGGGGAAGCTAATGGCCTCTCCCCGTGCAAAGCCCGCCTGTGAGTGCGTGCTGTGGGGCCGCGTGTGTGTGCAGTAGAGGGATTAGCGAGTCTTGGCACAGAATGGCAGTAGGAAGGTTGCAACCCTATGCTGACGCGTCCCTTCGCCCTGAGCAATCTAAACTATAGACAGTACATGTTCGCCTCATACTACTCTTAGTAATCAAAGTCGCAAGTCAGTCTCGCTCACAGCCACAAAGGATCCCCTGCTGAGAAATCCTCCAGGATTGAGCCTAGAGTTCCCGATCATGCCCCAAGCAGAGTCCCTGTACTCGGCTGCATGCGTCTCCCCTGTTAGCCTAAATCCCCTGGTAACCAATCCAGGCGGGGCTCTAGCCTCGAGAGGTCTGGTAGCAAGATCCAGGTGCGCCAGGTCACATAGAGTGGTGGCAGCCACTTGGTCATACCATGACCAAGTGAACAACTATTGCACCTTGGCTACAGGTGGGGTCCATGTGGGTCCTTGGCCCTCTGGTCACAAAGCGCTACCAAAGCTATCAATCATGTGGGCGAGATAGTCTGGTGCTGGAGGTCCATCAGGTCATTGCCCAGTCATAGGCAGCCTATGGTCATTGCCCCCTCTAGTCATGCGGTTCATTTCTCAACGGAGTGGACAGGCAACAAGGGCAGTTACATCATTAATTTAAAAAAATAATTTCATTTAAGTTACAAAAAGTGAGATTTTTGAAAGAAAAAATTCACAGAATAAATAATCATTTAGGATTCTAAATTGGAATACCCAAATAGTGATTTATATATGATAGTCTTTTTTATTTATATGATTACAAAGCAACTTTTAAATATAAAGGACTCAAAAAAGATTTTTTAAAAGTATTTTTAGCATTTTTATTCCATTTGATAAATTTTACTGGCCTCAAAAAAGACACAACTTAGGAAACTAGTTAAAGTAAAAATAGTAAAGACGTTACTAAACCTTTTTTATCTTTAATGGTAGAAACGGCAGTTTTTTAGAGTTTATAGAGTTTTTGAAAAGCTTATATTTCTGCAATATTACTCATTGTTGAATTTTAGTGGACTTTAGAAAATTGTTACTTTGCTTAATGATGCTGCTAAGATGATGCTCTAACTGCTAGGCAAATCATTGAGATGCTTAATGCTCAAGGATCAAGTAATGGAGCATGCTTGTAGTTTGTAGTTGTATGTCATATACACAATTGGCAAAGCAGTTCTAGCTATTGTTATTATATGTGTTATGAATTAAGACCAAGTAGACCTAGCATGCAAAAAATGCATCTAATTGTATCTCAATTAGGGATTCCAAAATCCCGACATTTTACAATCCCGGGATTGAATAGTCCCGAAATCCCGATGCTGTTGAAATCCCGGGATTCAAAATCCCGGAATCCCAGTGCTTTTGCAATCCCGGGATTAAAAATCCCGGGATTCGATTCCCAAAAAAAATCCCGGGATTCAAATCCCGGATTTTTGGCCCCAATCCCGAAATTGCTAGACGGACTGTGCGGCGTGCCGCGTGCAGTAGTCATGGTCTCGCGACTCTCAGAGTCTCAGGGCCTTTTCATATTACCAATTCCAGAACCAGAATCGGTTCGGAATTCGAAGAAAAACAGCAGTATAACTATTAAACTCTGTTAATATTTGACTGCCTTAACAGCCTCACTTTGCACGATTTTTCACTTTCTTCTTGGCGACTGTCATTCAATAATAAAAACTTTATAGCACGTATCTCCCTCTAGTTATGGAGACAAAAAGTTTATACTTCACAAATTGGTTCTTGTTCTGGAACCAGAGCAAGCAATATGAAAAGGCCCTCAGTCTCGTCTTGTGGTAGAAAACGAAAAAAAGTTAAAATTATCTATCATTTACAGTTCACATTAACAATTTTTAGCTCAATTAGGACAGGAGCTTTGCAAATGTTTAACGTTTTATTGAGAAACAGCAAAAACAAATAAATGTTTTATTATTCAAATAAACGTTTAGACTTTAAATTATCTAATTTAGGCATTGAAAGGTCGTTCTAATCCCGGACCAATCCCAGGATTAAGGCCTTGAAATCCCGGGATCCCGATCCTGGTCTTTTGCAATCCCGGGATTAAAAATCCCGGGATTCGATTCCCAAAAAAATCCCGGGATTCAAATCCCGGATTTTTGGCCCCAATCCCGGGCCCCAATCCCTAATCTCAATGCCTCTAAGAATGAATCTAGGAGCTATATATATAGCCACAAAGAAGTTCTTGAGGCTGGCAGTGATAGCCTAGATAGCTGTATAGGCAGCAATAGCCTTATTTATAACAGTGACAATTTAAGACCGCACTATCAAATATTGTCACACATCTATTTCTTATGAAGCCTTGCATAGTGAATAAAAGCACTTGTGTAACATTTACATTATATGTTGCTACTTTTGGTCTAGCATTTTGAAAGATGCACTTAAAATGCAGACATTCTTAGAACCATTGGCCACCCAATGGAGGCACTTTCTTCAAACTGAACTAGAGAAGCACACAATATGTTCGATCATTTTTGACAAGAGATATTATATACATACATAACATGTATGTATATAATATGTTTCCTACAATGCTTCACTATAAATAAAACAGGTTATGCACTGTCTGCACCCAAGGTATAAAACTTTTGAAACAATAGTTTTTAAAAGATATCTGCTGACTCACCTATCTATAGAACACATGGTCTATATCTATAAAGCAGGTGATAAACACAATGCTCTATTGCTGGAATTTTATCAGCAAACCAATAAAATGATAGCTAAACTATAGCTTAACAATAACCACTAAAATTCTAAAAAATAGCAAGTAGGTCTTTCTTGACAATCTCATTAAAGTGGACAAGTGTCTGCTAAAAGCAAAGAACTTTAAGCAAGTCAAAACAAAATGCATAAAGATGAATCTGATTGCTAGCTGACTACATTCAATAATCAGTAATACAATTCAGAGAAATGAAGATCCACTTGGCAGTGCCAGTTTGGAAAACTCTTAAGGGAATATTAAAACCATTACAGTGCATCCTTTTGAGCTCACTATGCTCTCCAAAGGTCAACTCAGAATGATCCTTGATAGCATGCACAAGAGGCATGTATTGTATTTTGATGCTACTAACAGAATTGTCAAAAAAGTGTATGTAACTGGCAAACCATTTTTGTATTTAACCATATCATAGCAACAATATTTTACTATGACACTGTTTAGCACACATGGTGCAGTACAAAATATTTTGTTGGCTTTTACTAAGAGAGTTGCAGAATACAAGTCAGTTGAGACTCTAAATGTTTTTAACACATCTGAAATGAAAGTTTTTTGAAATACATCATTCATGGGAATTATCTATGACACAACTAGCATATGCCAAAAGTTGCCTTTCTTTGCAAAGTTTGCCTACTATATTAAGATAGATGCCACAAGTGAAAATTACAATATGGTAAATTATATACATGAGTATAAAGGATTTGATGTAAATTAGGAAAGGAAAGAGCTAGGCAATGGTTCTTATGGATGTATTGGTATAATGGAAAGTTATTAAAAAATGGGAGTGTGAAAAATAGGCAATATGCTTGCCATATATTTATAGATATTATTTGGTTTTTGAGAAAGTTCTAGAAATATTTCTTGCAGTACAACAAATTGTAATTGCATTTAAATTGTGGCTAATTTTTCTGATGCTACTTAAATAAAATTAATTAATTATTAACCATTAATAAATGCTTGAAATTAGAATACATTAAGCAAAGAGAAATTTCTAGAAAGATTGCTACATACGAATTTTTAGGATTTCTGATTTCTGATTTCTAGAATGTTCAATCATTATAGTAAATGGAATTTTCCATTTTATAGTAATTGGACATTCTATGCCAAGCTTACAATTTATTATTTTTATTCAATTTAAAAAGTACTTATCAAAAGCATTTAACTTTTCATGTCATCATTGTAATTAGCATTTCCCATGATAAAGAATTTATAGTTTGTTATTAACCCAATCAAATGAAAACTAGATATACATAGGCCTATACTCATAAAAGTTTTTTTTTTGTCTAATTTTTTTTGCTTTTTATTTCATAGTGACTTAATTTGCCAACCATTGATTTATGAAGTCAATTTGCTAAAAACTTTGCCAAAATTTTTGTCTAGACTTCTAAGTCAATAGTACTATACATAGTGGGTGCTAGAAATTTGTCAATTGGCATTTTGTCAATGGTTGATAGACTTATATACAACTGATGAATGACTATATTTTTCTTAATTCTATTTTGTCTATTTTGTGACAATTATTTTAAGGTTATTTATTTTGGTAACATTACTTTGGTTTTGGTACCAAATATATATAGAGCATTGAGTGTTTGCTTAAAAGTATTAATTTTTAGTTTTAAGGGTTACTAAGTGGCCTATTTAATATTTACTTAGACTTCAATTGTTTATCATTAATTATCATATATTATATTATTATAAATAATATTATAGTAGATTATAGGTCCATTTGCTATCTCTAATCATGTACTTAATCATGTTTTAAGTGTTTCAATTAGCAATTGATTAAATTGGCAAAGTTTAGAAGCCTAACTACTGACTGGCTAATTAGTTTTGATTTAAGGTTAATGATAGCTTCCTAGTTGATAAAATGCCAATTGATAATTTGACTAGGATCCTATGCAACATGGTCAACAAGTTTTTATTAATGTTTAAAGAATATTTAATGCTATGCTAAAAGTAGACCTAGGCTATGGCTATATAACAATTGAATTAATAATAGGCCTTTAGATTGATATATATTAGGTAGGACCTACACAAGTAGGCAACCATTTTAAAATAAAAATAATCAAATGAACAAATTATATTTGTGATAAATTAATTGATGGTCATGATCATAGTCATAGTCAGTTGTGATCATTAATTGAAATAGGAGATTTCAGTTGTTAATTGATCAATATAAGACTATCAAACCACTATATAATCATAGGCCTAACTAGCTAACCTATAAAATAATTTGTTAAATTATTTTCTCATGGGTTATTAAGTGATCTTAGCATTTTAGAAATCCAAAAGGCTTAAATAATATTAAATTAATGCTTTAGAATAAAAGAACAAAACAAATTAAATTGATAGTGATCATAGTCATGAGGCACAAGAACTTGCTGTTACTATATACATATGTACTTGTATAAACTTCATGCTATTGTCTATGATTGTTATAGCCAAGATTATTTTCATATTAGTAGTATATACTGGTTCTAATGAGAGAAAAAATATGACTGCATTTGTATACTATACTAATATCATTATACCAATACTAAGACTAAAAAATGTGTTACTAACATAATGTTTCCAGTTTTGAATTTCCATTAGGCCTAGTATTATATCATGTATATTAGGTTTCCATACATTTTGGTGCTTGTGCTTTTAGATGTACAGCTTTTAGGTAGGGCCTATCCTAGATTGCTTTTTGATACCCTGGCCTAGTTTATAATGCCAAAAAATAATAAAAAGAATTCTAATAGCAAATATAATAAATACTTTACAAAACTTTTAGGCAGTATCCATTTTGTTAAACTGGTGTTTTTAAATTTTGAAAAAAACTAGTCAATTTAATAGTCATGCATTTGTTGTATATTGTATCTTATGTTATAATTATAAACTATAAGGTTGCCCTTAGCATGCATGCTAAGAAGAGTTATTTAGGTAAAGATGAAATCTATCAACAATGCTAATTAATTGTAGTTTAGATCAAAATTATGAAATATGACAAATCTATTCTATTATTAATTTTTTGGGTCATAGGGTCTATGATATGATCCTATTTTATTTATTGAAAAATCAAATCAAAAGAAAAAAATGAAACGAAATGAGACCACTTTTTAAATTAAAACACTAGGGGGCCTATGTCAGCTTAACAAAATGAAGAATAGGCCTAAGCCCTACCTTAGTTTTTTAAAGTAAATAAGTACTGCAAATTAAAAAGCACTTATTGCTAAATTAAGGCTTAGCCAAGATATCCTAGTATATTACCTTCCAAACTAGCCTATGATTATTGATTATTCATGATTATTGCTACCTATTGTTTAGAAAAACAAAGTTGCTCTGTTTTTTATTATAAAATAATGCTTTAATGTTTGTTAAATAAGCTTTTTGGATTCTTTAAATACTAAGAACATTTTAAACAATGAAAAAAATTAATAGGGCCTAAACAATTCTATAGGTTGCAAGATAGCTACCTAACCTAATGTTTTCTGGCTTTTGTCCTTTTGATAAATAAACTTGGTAAAAAGATTAATTTAACTATTTTATCAAATCAACTTGGTAAAAATGTTTTTGGTGGATTATCTAGATTCTAGAACACTTTTGTTTTGTTTAATAGGCCTTTATTCATGTCATAAAATTTTCTTGCAAAGTTAGGCCTGTTTATTTGCGAAAAAAAACTATTTTATATATAATATTTTACACTGTAAATTTAGGACACATATTGGCAAGGTCCAACTTCAAGTCATGGGACCCTCACTAATAGGCCTAGGCCTACTAATAGTAATAGTCCTTTCCAATTCCAATATATTAGGGGTTGACAAGGCAACCTCTAGCCTATGGGCCAGATCCAGCCTGCAAAGACTTTCTATGCAGCCTGCAAACTTCCTTTATCTTCATTTTTAAAATCTGGCCTGCACCTTTAGGCTTTATTGTAACTGCATTGTTTCATCCACAAAAGTTTTATGCACTAAAAATGGGGAATTTCTTTCCTCAATTGCTAACTTAAATGACAAAAAGTAATGAAACACGAACTGAGTATAAGTGGCTGTTTACAAAGTCTAGACTAGATAACACATCAGTTAAAACTTGAACAAAATAGAAATAGGGGAACTGGCGGCAAAGGAAAGTGAGATAGTGATGGGCTAACAATGGGGGGTTACAAATGTAGTAAATGCAGTAATGTACTAAAAGACCCAGGGGGGGAGTTTTGGAGGGTAAACACCCAATGAGGGGGGGGCAGAGTAATCAAGGGGGGAGTAATTGAGGGGGGGCAGCCTGTTTCCTGTGGTCTTGAACTGAAAACCCTATTTGGCCCTTAAGTGGAAAAAGGTTGCCAACCCCTGCAATATATAGACGCAGGTTGAAGTTGAAAAAGCTAGAAAAAATTCACCGAAGTACCTGGTTATTGGTTTAATTTACAAGATCTAAGAATTTGGGTGAGTAATTTTCAAATTAAGATTTGGCTTTTGAGTTTGAGTTTTAAAGCAAGAAGTCAAGACTAGATGTCAAGATAAATTAATTTGTCAAAATTGTTAAAACGGAAACAGGATTAGGCCTAATGTGATGATAAGTTCCGAGAAAGCGCTGGCGTGGGCTAGTGCAGCATAATGATAGGCAACTAGGCCTATCGTCTTTGTCTATCGCATGCCATGACATCACCTTGCGTGGTCAAGTTATACTCAGCAACATTGAAAGTCGCCACTCTATGCGCCAGTGAGCAAAATTTCTCTTGGACTATTCTGAATTAAAAGATATGAGAAAACTGATCAGGGTAGCTTTAATCCGTCCAACCCTCGCACACCGCTCCCCCCACTTCATTCTTCAACTCAAGTCTGCCGTAGCGTAGCTGAGTTGCGTCACTCGTAAAGATTGAGAGACTTTACCTGCACTCTCAAAAGTGGCGACCACAGACGGAATCTTCTGTGATGGCGACTTTTCGATGTTGCTGAGTATAAGTACTAGCAATCTAGCGCCCCCCTTCGGGGTGGCCAATAAGCAAGGGACGAATCCTTTAAAATGAAAAAAAAATTCTTAGGGAGGGGGGCTAGGAATCGAATTCTCATTTTAATTCCAGGCTTATGTACCAATAAAACATGTTTGTGCAGAATTTTATAACAGACATTGAAATTCAACCATACTTGCCTTCTTTCAGAGCTACTTCTACCAGTATGCTTCAGTACGCTACCAGTACCCTTGCAAGCCTTGACATGTCAGCAATCCCCCCCCCACAAGCCTTAACCAAGGACTACTTAAGTATCGTTTATAGAAGGACGCTGCACTCGCGGTTCGTGTAATTTTTTTTGAAGGCCAATTTTCGCCGAAAAATACATTAACGAGATACAAAAAATTCACGATTTTCATCTTCAATGGCTTGCTCAGACTGACTACAACCCTGCTGAAAAGAAAAAACTGCTGAAACTTATCAAAAAGACCTAGTGTATTCGCTCCTCTATTGTATTTCGCCAAGTTAGTGTCCTTGACACGTTTACTTTTAAATACTTCGTATTTTTTCGAGGGTTTTCAATTCTGTAATGTTAAATGTTAAAGGTTGGATTAAAGTGTTAGTTTCTCTCAATAATCAGTAGTTTCTTTAGCATTCTATGATGACTGCTTTCTATGTCTTTATTTTTTTGGTAAATTTAAATTAGCTATAGACATTCTATATTAAATGTTAGTCTATACCCTGGCTATGCCTGATATATAATAATATCTAGGGCCTACTATGCTTTTTTAGCATGTTCTACAAAAATGTTGTGTAGAAAGGACCTACTGATTAGTTTATGAGTAGATCGTTATAAAGTATTATTCTTAATTTGAAGGTAGATAGATATTAGATACTTGCATATTGTATAGAAGGTACTAATTTTACTATTCTGTCAAATATCTGTAGATTAGGCTTCTTAAACGGTTCTACTGGATACAAAAGTTCTATTTTCAGACTTGTCTTGAAACTTTATATTTTATTTAAATGATAGGCCTAACAACATATTGAATTTATTTCTGCTGTTTGGAGAGCAGTTTTTTAACCTAGTCTAGTTTAATGGAACCAAGATATATTCAATACTCAGGCCTTGCATTGAATTTAAAATATAAATATTTATATATAGAAAGTGATTCTAAAGGAAAATGCGTATAATAGACTTTAGAAGACAAATTTTCAACTTTAGTAATACTATTGAAGTGATTTAGTATAGAATTGATTATATTGGCCTGTTGGGATAAAAGCAATACAGTATTGTAGCAATTTTTTTACTAGATATAATGTATAGAAGCTGTATATATTTCTTTTTGTTAGCTTCAGAATTTCTGCAATGCCAATGAAATGCTGTCTTCCAAAGTGTACAAGTAACTACAAATCTGGTGAGAAGGTGACAGTGTATAGCTTTCCAAAGGATAAAGAAGACTACAGCATGTGGATCCGAGCTTTGCCACCAAATGTTAAGGTATGGTGCTATTGCTGCTATTGCATATTCTTGTCTTGCTTAATTCACATGCTAATGGAACATTAGTACAATATGATATAATACTTACTGTTTTAGAGTCCATCTAAATACATGGGCATTTGCCAAAAACATTGGCCAACAAATGCACCAATGTTAAAGGTCAAGCGATTCATGCGCCCTATGGACCCACCAAGTGTATTCCCAAATCTTCCAACAGGCTCTCTTCGCCTGACTGAGCCAAGTAAGTATATCTCATAGCAAGGTTAAATATTACAGTTTGTACCAAATGATAGGCTTTCTATAATATTTTACTTAATTAAGTTTTTGTCTGATTTCATACCTTACATATTATTATTCTTACTTCAGAGCACTCTAGAGATGTTCAACGCCGCGGTATTCTGTTAAACCAGCGGGCTCAAATTGCTGATGAAATGGACTCATTCAATGAGACTGATCGGATTCACTCATGGAGTTCCTTTGTTGAGAAATCTGCCACCCTTGACTTCGTTGCAAATGAGTGGATAGTGCAGCGTGACGAATCATGTGTGCGATTTGTCCTTCTTTGGGAACTAAGAGTTGAATGCTCAATTTCAGTCATGTCCGACTTTTCTGTTATTGCAAATCGTCATAACACCCCAGTGTCAGTGTCTGAGCTGCTGGGTTTTCAACATCGACTTGAGCGCTACAGCCAATTGGAAGCAGTACAAAATAAAGTTCGACAAGCTGAAGTAAATCCAATCAAGGAATTCAATGCATATTTGGACGCACTACAGCCACTTTGTCAGGAGCTGCAGAACCCGCGCCATTCATTCCTTGTTCGACAGCTGCAACTGAGTGTTGTTCAGCATCATGGCGTACGGTATGCTGCAAATGATATAATGACAGCTGCCAGAATGTACTTCACCAGTCGTGCTGGCTATCGTGCAATGAGAGAGTTCGCCTGTCTACCACATCCAGACACTCTCAAACGTCATCTGGGTGGACTTGGCAGCATTGGAACCGACACCGACTGTCAGCAAATTGTCAAGTCGAATTTCGAACACAACACACCGTCTCAGTGCCTGTGCTCAATCATCTTTGATGAAGTGTATGTGCAACCTTCACTTCGTCTCAAAGGTGTCCATGTAGTTGGCTTTGCTGAGGATGTTCCACAGAAGCTTGCTCGGACTATTCTCGCCATTATGGTAAAACCATTTATGGGCGCACCTGCGTTTGTTGCCAGACTTGTGCCAATCTATAGTTTACAGCCTGCTTTTTTACACAGACAGGTTGTACGACTTATTGAAATTGTCCACGGCTGTGGTGGTACAGTTGTGAGCTTGATTTGCGATAATCACTTCACTAACCAGAACTGTTTCAAACTGTTTCATTGCGACACAAACACACCATGGCTTGCCGAAAACCCTGCAGACGCAGAGAAACCATTGTTTCTGTTGTTTGACACAGTGCATTTGTTTAAGAATATAAGAAATAATTGGTTCACTCAAGCGCACAAGGAGATCGATTTTCACCCATCAGCAGATAAGCAGGAACGTGTTTGCCGAGCACGCTGGAATGATATTGTTGAAATCGAGGAGCGATCCCGTGGACAAGTAGTTCGCCCGACTTCAGTCAACTCTGTCGCGTGCAATCCGTCTCCACTGGAGCGACAAAAGGTGTCACTAGTTGTCGACATCTTCAACGAGAAGACGGTTGCCGCACTTCGTGTTAACGGTCGCCATGACTCAGCCGACTTTGTGGACCATGTGGTCACCTTTTGGAAAATAGTTAATGTTAAATCACCAGAATCACACGTTGCCTTGAATGACAAACTTAGGGCTCCAATTACGTCGGAAGAATCTAGCAGCTTGACACATTTACTTAATTTCTCCGCACTGGTGGAGCGCATGCCGGGTGGACGAGGTGCGGGACGCGGTCGGTCGCTCACCACAGAGACGCGCAACGCTTTAATCCAGACAACAAGAGGTCTGGTGGGCCTCAGCAGACACCTTCTAACCAACCATCGATTTTCTTACGTTCTTCTTGGTGAGTTCTTTGCATTATTTACATGCAGCAATCAGTTTTTGAATAATTGTTGCTAGGGAATGAATTTAATGAATTGTGGGGATGCAGGTCACGGCTATCTAATGGGTCACGAAATTGTCTTTAAGGTGTACTGCAATCAGACAGATTGGAGGCCGAGTTCGCTCTCTACCGCCAGGGCCACGGCGGGTGTTACTACATAACAGTCGAGCAAGTTATGGCCAGTGCTCGGCTGCACCGAATGAAATTGTACGGAGCGCTTCAGAACAGCTTTGAGGCTCATGAGCCGGCGACATGCTGTTCCGATGGGATGAAGGACTCTGATCTAGAGGTGTTTGATCAGCTTCAAGACAAGATCAGCCACAATACAGATGAGGAGAATGCTTCTTTGTACTATATTTCCGGTTACGTTGCTGCTAAAGAGCATCTTCCAGAAGTTTTTGAAGCATTTGCAACTGAGTTTCCTGGCGGTAGCGAATTTACATCGCTGCTATCTCGTGGCAAGCTCCGGCACCCGCCAGAGTGGCTTTTAGTTTTCTCCAGCCTGTGCTATGCTTTTTTCTCCTCTGTCAAGATCCACTGCGTCAACTATTGTGTCCGATCTTTTATTAACGTTTTTGAAGCTTTCATGGATGTAACTGTTTCAGATCCAGCTCAGGTTAGCCGCATTTCCAGGAGGTTAGCTAACACATTTTTTAAAGGACTCGTGCGTCGTGATTCGGACCATGTACGAGAGACGCCCGGCAGTGGACGGCGTCTGCGAAAGTTAGCATCAAGTTAGTTATGAGCTGTTTGTACGCTTTTTGAGAAATCCGTGACATTCTATCAACACACCGAGTTCGTATAAAACTTGAACACCCATTGTACACTTAGACACCTCTAATTTAAACAAACGAAGTGGACACTGGAAAATATCGAAATATCCAACCAAAAATGCAATAAGCCAAAATCGGAGGCAACATAGCTCGTAGAATTGAAGCGAACATTGTTAATTGATTGAGCATGTAATTTGACCCATAGTCCATGGTTGTCCATGTTTTATACAGACCCAATTCACATTCACGTCATTGAATATGCTTATGCTTTCATAAGTTGGTTTATGCATCTGTTGCTGCTTTCATACGTTGGTTTAAACATTTGTTGCTGCTTTCATAAGTTGGTTTCTGCATTTTACTGCTGTTGCCTACCCAATAGTTGCCACAGTTTCTATACACTATACACTATACACAGTCTTATATTTGCAGCCTTACATACATATTTGCCTTACTGTAGCTATCAATTGAGATTAAAGTACAATGAGCTGCTGTGCAACAAGCAACCAGTTCAGTTCAACATTTTTTGTTTCCAGTCCAACAACGATACATCGATTGTTATCAGCACTGGCATTGTGCCAGTTTCTCTGCTTTTGCTCTTTGTTATTTTATTGTTGAAAAGATCAGGGATGGCTTTTGAAAAGTACAGACTGACGGGCTTCGTTCTTTGTTAATCTCATCTCATTTTAATTGGATTACATTAGCTCAATTGTCGGAATTATCCTTTAAATATCCTAGCTTTATTGTTCTATAATAAAGAAGGGGGTAACAGTACCTTGCTGTACATTTCTCGCGAATACATGTAGTTGCAGCCGAAACTGTTCACTCATCTAAAAGAGGAATAAATTCTGAGCAACCCCGTGAAAAAACTAGACCTCTACATGCAACCATTTAAAAATAACAGCATTTTGAAAAATGGCCTTCAAAAAAATCTACACCATTCGGGAGTGCAGCGTCCTTCTACTTAAGTAGTCCTTGGCCTTAACATATCAACTCCCCCCTTGACATCTCAGCGATGCTCCCATAAGCCTTGAAATCTTAAAAAATCTGTCTACTTTCTAACCCTAACCCTAACCCTAACCCTAACCCTAAAGCATTGAAATTTCAGTAATTCTCTCTAAGAGTCATTATAGCACTACTACAGCATTATAGCGATTCCCTGCAAGCCTCGACATCGTAGGGATTCCCAAATGAATCTCTTAACTTCGACATGAAGCTTCTTTTTTTTACATTACGCTTTTTCTATCAGCGATCCCTCCCGTGAGGAGCCAACAAATAATGTAATAACTTTTTTCCAATAAACTACATGTAGCTTCTGACATTAGCCTTGACATCTCATTTATTCCCCCGTGAGCCTTGACATCTCAGCTATAGATAGATAGATAGATAGATTCCCCTCGTAAGCCTTGACATGTCAGCGATGCCCCCCATAAACCTTGAAATCTAAAAAATCCCCTGTTAACCTTGAAACGCGCTAAAATCTAACCCTCAACCCAAACCTGACGTAAACCTAACTTTCACCCAACCTAAAGCCTTGAAATCACAGCAATTCTTCTTCCCTAAGCCTTGGCATTTAAGTGATTCCTTCTTTAAGAATCACAGCACTATAACGATTCCCTCCAAGCTTTGACATCGTAGCAATTCCCAAATGAATCTTTTAACTTTGACATGACTTTTATTTTATGTATACATAGTGCTCCTTTTATTTTTACATGACTCTTCTTCTATCAGCGCCCCCCCCCACCGTGGCAAGCCAACAAAGAATGCAATAAAAAACTTAAGTAAAGTACATGTACTTTGAAGTAGCTTCTGACTTTTGCTTTAACATCTCAGAAACCCCCCTGTAATCTCAGTTATTCTCTGTGAGCCTTGACGTCTCAGTAATTCTCCCCAGCACAGCACTGTACTATAGCTTCATTTAATTTTTATTTGACATTTCTTTCATGTCTGACATGACGCTTCTTTTGATTTTTACGTTACGCTTCTTTTATTCTTCCATGATGCTTCTTAATTTTTTAAATGACACACTTTCATTAGTTTTTATATGAGGCTTCTATGATTTTTTCATGACGCTTCTATGTTAACATGACGCTTCTATGCTTGTTTACATGACGCTTTTATGATTGTTTACATGACGCTTCTATGATTGTTTACATGACGCTTGTATGATTGTTTACATGACGCTTCTATGATTTTTTACATGACGCTTCTATGATTTTTACATGACGCTTCTATGATTTTTACATGACGCTTCCATAATTTTTTTTTCTCTTGGCGTTAAAAAGCTTTAATTAAAAAAACTCTACTCTCTAAAAATTCGAACCATCGTCCCTGCATTTAGCAGTTTAGTCTGTTTACCTCTAGGCTAGCTCTCATGAATTTTAGTCATTATCCCTAAATAGAAAATATTCCCAAGACAGCAAGCATCCCCCCAGTAGCAAGCATCCCCTAATACTCCTAGCAAGCATCCACCCAGATAGCAAGCATCTGCAGATAGCAAGCATCTGCAGATAGCAAGCATCTTGCAGATAGCAAGCATCTTGCAGATAGCAAGCATACCCCAAATAATGTAGAAGCATCCTTCCAGATAGCAAGCATCCTGCACATAGCAAGAATCCCTAAATAGCAAGCATCCCTGGATAGAAATAATCCTATACATGTAGCCAAGCTTATCAAGCGCAGTAATCCTTGGCTATCGAGTGCAGTAATTCTTGGTTTGCCAAGTGCAGTAAGTAATCCTTGGTTTATTAATAGCAATAATCCATGGCTTATGAGTGCAGTAATCCTTGGTTTATTAATAGCAATAATCCTTGGCTTATCGAGTGCAGTAATCCTTGGTTTATTAATAGCAATAATCCTTGGCTTATCGAGTGCAGTAATCCTTGGTTTATTAATAGCAATAATCCATGCCTTATCGAGTGCAGTAATCCTTGGTTTATTAATAGCAATAATCCTTGGCTTATCGAGTGCAGTAATCCTTGGTTTATTAATAGCAATAATCCATGGCTTATCGAGTGCAGTAATTCATGGTTTATTAATAGCAATAATCCTTGGTTTATCGAGTGCAGTAATCCTTGGTTTATTAATAGCAATAATCCTTGGCTTATCGAGTGCAGTAATCCTTGGTTTATTATAGCAATAATCCTTGGCTTATCGAGTGCAGTAATCCTTGGTTTATTAATAGCAATAATCCATGGCTTATCGAGTGCAGTAATTCATGGTTTATTAATAGCAATAATCCTTGGCTTATCGAGTGCAGTAATCCTTGGTTTATTAATAGCAATAATCCTTGGCTTATCGAGTGCAGTAATCCTTGGTTTATTAATAGCAATAATCCTTGGCTTATCGAGTGCAGTATTCCTTGGTTTGCCAAGAGCAATAATCCTTAGCTTATCGAGTGCAGTAATCTAAGTGTTTTTATTTAGTCCTTTAATAAAAGCTTTTAATAAAAAATTTTACACTACTACTTAGATTCGAACCCAGGTCGCTGCATTAGCAGTCTGGTCTGTTCTGCTCTAGGCTAGCTCTCATCGAAGTTATCAGTGAATTTGTACCACTTATATAATTCAACACTCACTCCAAGTCAGGTAGAGTAAAAAGTCACGCGAAGCAGTTATGACATAATCAATTTCTTAGGCAAGTCAGTACCAGTGTCTATGAAAGCTAACAATATGGTTACGTAATATAAATTCAGTACTGCACTATGCTTTCACACTCAAAGCTGTGACGCAATTCAATTGAGTGCCAAATTCAGCCAGTACACAGACGATAAATAAAGTGTATTGTGATGCAATCTATTTCAGAATCAGAATTCAACCAGTCAGTTTTTTCTCTAGCATTTTTACAGTGCGTTTCAAGTCGAAATAGCTGCTTGACCTTTGCAAAAAAGCATGTTTTTCGAATATTTAATCCCTTTAGCATCGAGCAATTTCTTAGCCACGATGCATGTACCGTCACGGAAAAATTTCTGATCGAATGGTGCAAGTTTGAAGAAAATCGGCTGAGCCATTTTTGCTAAAATCGATCACACACACATATACCGACAGACCATTTTTAGTATATGGACTAGCCATTTAGCCCCCCTCCGGGTGGCTTCTTAGCAGTTTAGCGCTTGTCTATAAGCAGTTTTGCACAGTCGCTGAGCAAATCACACTAATCTCCGAGCAGTTCTGCAGTAGCAAATCTCTAAGCAGTTGTACACCAATTTTACTGAGACTAAAAAGTTCGAAAAAGTTACATTTCTTCATGTTTGAAACTTTGCAATGTCAATTCATTTTTAGTTCTTTTATGATTATTCGTTATTTTCAAATCCTCATCAGATTACCACTATTCTCCCACATTAGCCCTACACCCCCAGATTAGCCCCACTTCCCCCAGATTAGCACTACTCCCCCCATATTAGCCGCACACACCAGATTAGCCCCACTTCCCCCAGATTAGCACTCAGCCCAGATTAGCACTCAGCCCAGATTAGCACTCAGCCCAGATTAGCACTCAGCCCAGATTAGCACTCAGCCCAGATTAGCACTCAGCCCAGATTAGCACTCAGCCCAGATTAGCACTCAGCCCAGATTAGCACTCAGCCTAGATTAGCACTCAGCCCAGATTAGCACTCAGCCCAGATTAGCACTCAGCCCAGATTAGCACTCAGCCTAGATTAGCACTCAGCCTAGATTAGTACTCAGCCCAGATTAGCACTCAGCCTAGATTAGCACCGCTCCACAGATTACCGCCGCTTCCCAGATAGTTTCACCTTCCCAGATTAGCACCACTCCGCAAAAATTCGCACCGCTACTTCCTCCAGATTAGCACCACTCCGCAAAAATTCGCACCGCTACTTCCTCCAGATTAGCCCCCCCACTCCTTTATATTAGCCCCACTCCCTTAGATTAGCACCGCTCCCCAGATTAGCACCACTCCCAAACTGCTAAAAGGTGACTACTATTATCGCCTCAGAAGTTTAAAGTTAAACCCTCCCCAGAAATTGGCAGTTATCCCCACAACAACCTGAAATTATCCCTTCTAATTCCGCAAAACAGAAATGCAGTCATACAACTCATTTGCACTCTACAACTTTTATTATTATTATTCATTTATCCCTCAGGGACCCAGAATTGTCCCTTCTGCAAGCTACAATTATTCACAGTTAGATATCCTCCTCAGAAGTCTGCCATTATTATCCTAGCAGTCTGCAGCTATCCCCTCGGCAGTTTGCAGCTTATACGCTCATAAGTCTCGAGAAACTAACGTCAGCAGTTTGCAGTTTGTCCCCTTTGCAGTCTGCAATGATCCCTTCAACAATCTGCAGTTCCCCTCAGTAGTCTGCAGTCAATTCATTTGCAGTCAGCAAGTGTTTCCTTAATAATTCTCATTTATCCCCTCAGCAGTCTGCAGTTCTCTCAGCTGGCCCCTTAGTATTCTCAGCAAACTGCAATGATCTTTTCAATGATTTAAAAATTTTCTCAGCATTTACGACGGCGCACTAATCAATTTTCGATACATATTGGCAGTCTTGCGCAACTCAGCATTTAGCAATACCTCAGCAGTTTAGCAGCATCGTCTACTGCAATGATCCTTTCAACAATGTAGAAATAAGCTCAGCATTTTATGGCTCACTAATCGATTTTCGATACATATCGGCAATCTTTTGCACCACTCAGCATTTAGCAATACCTCAGCAGTTTAGCAGCATCGTCTGCAGTTTAGTAATTTAATCCCCTGCAGTTTAGTCCTATATACTAAAAATCTACTTCTATAGACCTAGATAATAACAATTAATGGGATCTTAGGATTTTACAAATCAAATCAAATTTGCTTAGTGGCTTGTGCGAGTAGCAAAAAAAAATGTAATTAATAAAAAAAATTTACAATTAATCAAAAATTTTCAAAATAGTCGAGGCAGAAGCTACTAATGAATGAATTTATTTAATTTTAATTATCCGCTGGGGAGGCGGACTCGAACCTTGGACCTTATGCCTAGCCTAAACCTAGTCCTAGTGCCTACGCTGCGGCTATTCCGCCTACTGATCGGAGGGCGCAAAAATCAGCCATATATGCTTCTGCACTGCAGTCAAATACATAGCAGTGATAGGCTGCTCAGTTCATTAAGCAGTTATGTGCAGGCAGAGCCAATGCACAATTGAGTGAAATCTATAAATAGCAATTGTCTATGCAGTCCGCCAGTCAGCCAGGGTCAGAAAGTACACACGCCGCCACTGAGCATTATTTTCCTCTCCCTTATTGCAGCTAGTATTGAGGCGTGCACAGTGAACAGAGAAAAGTTGTGGCGCAATCTTAATTGGAATTGAAATTCAGTTAGTGAGATTTTGACCTTTTCTAGCCTCCCATTGAAAGCATTAAAAAAACTCGTTTTTCGAATATTTAACCAACTTCTCATTCGAATTTTTCAATGCAATTACACCCACACAATCTCACAAGAATTTGCAATTGAATGAAGCAAGTTTGAAAAAAATCGGTTCAGGCATTCAGGCTGTAGACTGAAATACCGGTCAGACAGACCTTAGAGATTTAGTATATTGTGACTAGCTAAAGTTTTGCCCCCCTTCGGGGAGCAGAAATAATTAATATTAGTCTAATATAATATACCTTTTAGCAGGAGTACTTTAAGTGTCTTTCTTAAGCTTAAGCTTAAAATAGGAATTTTTGGAGATCGTTAATAACGCATTTTAGGTAAAACAAAACTATCAACTTTTTACAGTTTTTTAGTTTAGAGCCCTGTATATGTCAACGTGTTTGATAAAAATTATTTTTATCATTTTTGATAAAAAATGGCCTTCGGGGTGGCCAATAAGCAAGGGACGAATCCTTTTAAATGAAAAAAAATTCTTAGGGAGGGGGCTAGGAATCGAATTCTCATTTTAATTCCAGGCTTATGTACCAATAAAACATGTTTGTGCAGAATTTTATAACAGACATTGAAATTCAACCATACTTGCCTTCTTTCAGAGCTACTTCTACCAGTATGCTTCAGTACGCTACCAGTACCCTTGTAAGCCTTGACATGTCAGCAATCCCCCCCCACAAGCCTTAACATATCAACTCCCCCCTTGACATCTCAGCAATGCTCCCACAAGCCTTGAAATCTTAAAAAATCTGTCTATTTTCTAACCCTAACCCTAACCCTAACCCTAACCCTAAAGCATTGAAATTTCAGTAATTCTCTCTAAGAGTCTATAGCACTACTACAGCATTATAGCGATTCCCTGCAAGCCTCGACATCGTAGGGATTCCCAAATGAATCTCTTAACTTTGACATGAAGCTTCTTTTTTTTTACATTACGCTTTTTCTATCAGCGATCCCTCCCGTGAGGAGCCAACAAATAATGTAATAACTTTTTTCCAATAAACTACATGTAGCTTCTGACATTAGCCTTGACATCTCATTTATTCCCCCGTGAGCCTTGACATCTCAGCTATAGATAGATAGATAGATTCCCCTCGTAAGCCTTGACATGTCAGCGATGCCCCCCATAAACCTTGAAATCTAAAAAATCCCCTGTTAACCTTGAAACGCGCTAAAATCTAACCCTCAACCCAAACCTGACGTAAACCTAACTTTCACCCAACCTAAAGCCTTGAAATCACAGCAATTCTTCTTCCCTAAGCCTTGGCATTTAAGTGATTCCTTCTTTAAGAATCACAGCACTATAACGATTCCCTCCAAGCTTTGACATCGTAGCAATTCCCAAATGAATCTTTTAACTTTGACATGACTTTTATTTTATGTATACATAGTGCTCCTTTTATTTTTACATGACTCTTCTTCTATCAGCGCCCCCCCCCACCGTGGCAAGCCAACAAAGAATGCAATAAAAAACTTAAGTAAAGTACATGTACTTTGAAGTAGCTTCTGACTTTTGCTTTAACATCTCAGAAACCCCCCTGTAATCTCAGTTATTCTCTGTGAGCCTTGACGTCTCAGTAATTCTCCCCAGCACAGCACTGTACTATAGCTTCATTTAATTTTTATTTGACATTTCTTTCATGTCTGACATGACGCTTCTTTTGATTTTTACGTTACGCTTCTTTTATTCTTCCATGATGCTTCTTAATTTTTTAAATGACACACTTTCATTAGTTTTTATATGAGGCTTCTATAATTTTTTCATGACGCTTCTATGCTTGTTTACATGACGCTTGTATGATTTTTACATGACGCTTCTATGATTGTTTACATGACGCTTGTATGATTGTTTACATGACGCTTCTATGATTTTTTACATGACGCTTCTATGATTTTTACATGACGCTTCTATGATTTTTACATGACGCTTCTATGATTTTTACATGACGCTTCTATGATTTTTACATGACGCTTCTATGATTGTTTACATGACGCTTCTATGATTGTTTACATGACGCTTCTATGATTTTAACATGACGCTTCTATGATTTTTTTACATGACGCTTCTATGATTGTTTACATGACGCTTGTATGATTGTTTACATGACGCTTGTATGATTTTAACATGACGCTTCTATGATTGTTTACATTACGCTTCTATGATTGCTTGCATGACGCTTCTATGATTTTTTATGACGCTTTTATGATTTTAACATGACGCTTCTATGATTTTTTTACATGACGCTTCTATGATTGTTTACATGACGCTTTTATGATTTTAACATGACGCTTCTATGATTGTTTACATTACGCTTCTATGATTTTTACATGACGCTTCTATGATTTTTACATGACGCTTCTATGATTTTTACATGACGCTTGTATGATTGTTTACATGACGCTTTTATGATTTTAACATGACGCTTCTATGATTGTTTACATTACGCTTCTATGATTTTTACATGACGCTTCTATGATTTTTACATGACGCTTCTATGATTTTTACATGACGCTTCTATGATTGTTTACATGACGCTTCTATGATTGTTTACATGACGCTTGTATGATTGTTTACATGACGCTTCCATAATTTTTTTTGTCTTGGCGTTAAAAGGCTTTAATTAAAAAAACTCTACTCTCTAAAAATTCGAACCATCGTCCCTGCATTTAGCAGTTTAGTCTGTTTACCTCTAGGCTAGCTCTCATGAATTTTAGTCATTACCCCTAAATAGAAAATATTCCCAAGACAGCAAGCATCCCCCCAGTAGCAAGCATCCCCTAATACTCCTAGCAAGCATCCACCCAGATAGCAAGCATCTGCAGATAGCAAGCATCTTGCAGATAGCAAGCATCTTGCAGATAGCAAGCATACCCCAAATAATGTAGAAGCATCCTTCCAGATAGCAAGCATCCTGCACATAGCAAGAATCCCTAAATAGCAAGCATCCCTGGATAGAAATAATCCTATACATGTAGCCAAGCTTATCAAGCGCAGTAATCCTTGGCTATCGAGTGCAGTAATCCTTGGTTTATTAATAGCAATAATCCATGGCTTATCGAGTGCAGTAATCCTTGGTTTATTAATAGCAATAATCCTTGGCTTATCGAGTGCAGTAATTCATGGTTTATTAATAGCAATAATCCTTGGCTTATCGAGTGCAGTAATCCTTGGTTTATTAATAGCAATAATCCATGCCTTATCGAGTGCAGTAATCCTTGGTTTATTAATAGCAATAATCCTTGGCTTATCGAGTGCAGTAATCCTTGGTTTATTAATAGCAATAATCCTTGGCTTATCGAGTGCAGTAATCCTTGGTTTATTAATAGCAATAATCCATGGCTTATCGAGTGCAGTAATCCTTGGTTTGCCAAGAGCAATAGTCCTTGGCTTATCGAGTGCAGTAATCCTTGGTTTGCCAAGAGCAATAGTCCTTGGTTTATTGAGTGCAGTAATCCTTGGTTTATTATTAGCAATAGTCCTTGGTTTATTGAGTGCAGTAATCCTTGGTTTATTAATAGCAATAATCCTTGGCTTATCGAGTGCAGTAATCCTTGGTTTGCCAAGTGCATAATCCTTGGTTTATCGAGTGCAGTAATCCTTGGTTTATTAATAGCAATAATCCTTGGCTTATCGAGTGCAGTAATCCTTGGTTTATTAATAGCAATAATCCATGGCTTATCGAGTGCAGTAATCCTTGGTTTGCCAAGAGCAATAGTCCTTGGCTTATCGAGTGCAGTAATCCTTGGTTTGCCAAGAGCAATAGTCCTTGGTTTATTGAGTGCAGTAATCCTTGGTTTATTAATAGCAATAGTCCTTGGTTTATTGAGTGCAGTAATCCTTGGTTTATTAATAGCAATAATCCTTGGCTTATCGAGTGCAGTAATCCTTGGTTTGCCAAGTGCATAATCCTTGGTTTATTAATAGCAATAATCCTTGGCTTATCGAGTGCAGTAATCCTTGGTTTATTAATAGCAATAATCCTTGGTTTATCGAGTGCATTAATCCTTGGTTTATTAATAGCAATAATCCTTGGCTTATCGAGTGCAGTAATCCTTGGTTTATTAATAGCAATAATCCTTGGTTTATCGAGTGCATTAATCCTTGGTTTATTAATAGCAATAATCCTTGGCTTATCGAGTGCAGTAATCCTTGGTTTATTAATAGCAATAATCCTTGGCTTATCGAGTGCAGTAATCCTTGGTTTGCCAAGAGCAATAGTCCTTGGTTTTTTGAGTGCAGTAATCCTTGGTTTATTAATAGCAATAGTCCTTGGTTTATTGAGTGCAGTAATGCTTGGTTTATTAATAGCAATAATCCTTGGCTTATCGATTGCAGTAATCCTTGGTTTATTAATAGCAATAATCCTTGGCTTATCGAGTGCAGTAATCCTTGGTTTATTAATAGCAATAATCCTTGGCTTATCGAGTGCAGTAATCCTTGGTTTGCCAAGAGCAATAGTCCTTGGTTTTTTGAGTGCAGTAATCCTTGGTTTATTAATAGCAATAGTCCTTGGTTTATTGAGTGCAGTAATGCTTGGTTTATTAATAGCAATAATCCTTGGCTTATCGAGTGCAGTAATCCTTGGTTTATTAATAGCAATAATCCTTGGTTTATCGAGTGCAGTAATCCTTGGTTTATTAATAGCAATAATCCTTGGCTTATCGAGTGCAGTAATCCTTGGTTTATTAATAGCAATAATCCATGGCTTATGAGTGCAGTAATCCTTGGTTTATTAATAGCAATAATCCTTGGCTTATCGAGTGCAGTAATTCATGGTTTATTAATAGCAATAATCCTTGGCTTATCGAGTGCAGTAATCCTTGGTTTATTAATAGCAATAATCCATGGCTTATCGAGTGCAGTAATCCTTGGTTTGCCAAGAGCAATAATCCTTGGCTTATCGAGTGCAGTATTCCTTGGTTTGCCAAGAGCAATAATCCTTAGCTTATCGAGTGCAGTAATCTAAGTGTTTTTATTTAGTCCTTTAATAAAAGCTTTTAATAAAAAATTTTACACTACTACTTTTAAACTACTTAGATTCGAACCCAGGTCGCTGCATTAGCAGTCTGGTCTGCTCAGCTCTAGGCTAGCTCTCATCGAAGTTATCAGTGAATTTGTACCACTTATATAATTAATTCAACACTCACACCAAGTCAGGTAGAGTAAAAAGTCACGCGAAGCAGTTATGACATAATCAATTTCTTAGGCAAGTCAGTACCAGTGTCTATGAAAGTTAACAATATGGTTACGTAATATAAATTCAGTACTGCACTATACTTTCACCCTCAAAGCTGTGACGCAATTCAATTGAGTGTCAAATTCAGCCAGTACACAGACGATAAATAAAGTGTATTGTGATGCAATCTATTTCAGAATCAGAATTCAACCAGTCAGATTTTTCTCTAGCATTCTTACAATGCATTTCAGGTCGAAAGAGCTGCTTGACCTTTGCAAAAAATCATGTTTTTCGAATATTTAATCCCTTTAACATTGAGCAATTTCTTAGCCAATATGCATGTACCGTCCCGGGAAAATTTCTGATCGAATGGTGCAAGTTTGAAGAAAATCGGTTGAGCCGTTCGGGAGAAAATCAATTACAAGCAAGCAACCAAGCATTTCATTTTTAGTATATTAGAAAATTAAGTTAGACCACGCCCGGCCCGCCGTCCGTAACGTGTATAACATTTACCGACCGATATTCCGATCGATATTCCTGTCGATAACGTGTATAACATTTACCGACCGATATTCCGATCGATATTCCTATCGATATTCCGACCGATATTTTAGTGTACTAAAACAAAGTTTACAGCAACTAGATTTTCCATTTTTTTGCTAAAAATTACTATTACAAACAAATTAGTTTTGTTTTTTATTATTTCGTAATCATAAAAAACAATTATTTCAGAACACATTTACGTATCATAAAATGCAGCTTATCGTTGATGAGGACTTTAATTTCAACACTAAAATACCATAAAAAAACATTTTTCAATGACTCCACCTTCAAATTAACTGCTGAAGTCTAGAAGAGTGCATGAAAAATATAAAGCTTTAACAGTTCTTGTTAAACATAAAACGCAACATAATAAAATGTTTTAACAGTACGAGATATTAGCTGCAAGAAGGCCGAATTCAACTACTGTCGGGACGAAGCATTAACTGTCGGGACAAAGCATAAACTGTCGGGATATGGCCGAATTTAACTGTCGGGACGAAGCATTAACTGTCGGGATATGGCCGAATTTAACTGTCGGGATCAAGCATTAACTGTCGGGACAAAGCATTAACTGTCGGGACGAAGCATTAACTGTCGGGACAAAGCATTAACTGTCGGGACGAAGCATTAACTGTAGGGATATGGCCGAATTTAACTGTCGGGACGAAGCATTAACTGTCGGGACGAAGCATTAACTGTCGGGATATGGCCGAATTTAACTGTCAGGACGAAGCATAAACTGTCGGGACGAAACATTAACTGTCGGGATATGGCCGAATATAACTGTCGGGACAAAGCATTAACTGTCGGGATATGGCCGAATATAACTGTCGGGACGAAGCATTAACTGTCGGGATATGGCCGAATATAACTGTCGGGACGAAGCATTAACTGTCGGGACAAAGCATAAACTGTCGGGACGAAGCATTAACTGTCGGGATATGGCCGAATTTAACTGCCGGGATGAAGCATTAACTGTCGGGACAAAGCATTAACTGTCGGGACGAAGCATTAACTGTCGGGATATGGCCGAATTTAACTGTCGGGATGAAGCATTAACTGTCGGGACAAAGCATTAACTGTCGGGACGAAGCATTAACTGTCGGGATATGGCCGAATTTAACTGTCGGGACGAAGCATTAACTGTCGGGATATGGCCGAATTTAACTGTCGGGACGAAGCATTAACTGTCGGGACAAAGCATTAACTGTCGGGACGAAGCATTAACTGTCGGGACAAAGCATTAACTGTCGGGACGAAGCATTAACTGTCGGGACGAAGCATTAACTGTCGGGACAAAGCATTAACTGTCGGGACGAAGCATTAACTGTCGGGATATGGCCGAATATAACTGTCGGGACAAAGCATTAACTGTCGGGATATGGCCGAATTTTACTGTCGGGACGAAGCATTAACTGTCGGGACGAAGCATTAACTGTCGGGATATGGCCGAATTTAACTGTCAGGACGAAGCATTAACTGTCGGGACGAAGCAATGACTGTCGGGATATGGCCGAATATAACTGTCGGGACGAAGCATTAACTGTCGGGATATGGCCGAATTTTACTGTCGGGACGAAGCATTAACTGTCGGGATATGGCCGAATTTAACTGTCGGGATCAAGCATTAACTGTCGGGACAAAGCATTAACTGTCGGGACGAAGCATTAACTGTCGGGACAAAGCATTAACTGTCGGGACGAAGCATTAACTGTAGGGATATGGCCGAATTTAACTGTCGGGACGAAGCATTAACTGTCGGGGCGAAGCATTAACTGTCGGGATATGGCCGAATTTAACTGTCAGGACGAAGCATTAACTGTCGGGATATGGCCGAATTTAACTGTCAGGACGAAGCATTAACTGTCGGGACGAATCATTAACTGTCGGGATATGGCCGAATATAACTGTCGGGACAAAGCATTAACTGTCGGGATATGGCCGAATATAACTGTCGGGACGAAGCATTAACTGTCGGGATATGGCCGAATTTTACTGTCGGGACGAAGCCTTAACTGTCAGGACGAAGCATTAACTGTCGGGACGAAGCATTAACTGTCGGGATATGGCCGAATTTAACTGTCGGGACGAAGCATAAACTGTCGGGACGAAGCATTAACTGTCGGGATATGGCCGAATTTAACTGTCAGGACGAAGCATTAACTGTCGGGACGAATCATTAACTGTCGGGATATGGCCGAATATAACTGTCGGGACAAAGCATTAACTGTCGGGATATGGCCGAATTTTACTGTCGGGACGAAGCATTAACTGTCGGGACGAAGCATTAACTGTCGGGATATGGCCGAATTTAACTGTCAGGACGAAGCATTAACTGTCGGGACGAAGCATTAACTGTCGGGATATGGCCGAATTTTACTGTCAGGACGAAGCATTAACTGTCGGGACGAAGCATTAACTGTCGGGACGAAGCATTAACTGTCGGGATATGGCCGAATTTAACTGTCGGGACGAAGCATTAACTGTCGGGACAAAGCATAAACTGTCGGGACGAAGCATTAACTGTCGGGATATGGCCGAATTTAACTGTCGGGATGAAGCATTAACTGTCGGGACAAAGCATTAACTGTCGGGACAAAGCATTAACTGTCGGGACGAAGCATTAACTGTCGGGACGAAGCATTAACTGTCGGGACAAAGCATTAACTGTCGGGACGAAGCATTAACTGTAGGGATATGGCCGAATTTAACTGTCGGGACGAAGCATTAACTGTCGGGATATGGCCGAATTTAACTGTCGGGACGAAGCATTAACTGTCGGGATATGGCCGAATTTAACTGTCGGGATCAAGCATTAACTGTCGGGACAAAGCATTAACTGTCGGGACGAAGCATTAACTGTCGGGACAAAGCATTAACTGTCGGGACGAAGCATTAACTGTAGGGATATGGCCGAATTTAACTGTCGGGACGAAGCATTAACTGTCGGGACGAAGCATTAACTGTCGGGATATGGCCGAATTTAACTGTCAGGACGAAGCATTAACTGTCGGGACGAAACATTAACTGTCGGGATATGGCCGAATATAACTGTCGGGACAAAGCATTAACTGTCGGGATATGGCCGAATATAACTGTCGGGACGAAGCATTAACTGTCGGGATATGGCCGAATTTTACTGTCGGGACGAATCATTAACTGTCAGGACGAAGCATTAACTGTCGGGACGAAGCATTAACTGTCGGGATATGGCCGAATTTAACTGCCGGGATGAAGCATTAACTGTCGGGACAAAGCATTAACTGTCGGGACGAAGCATTAACTGTCGGGATATGGCCGAATATAACTGTCGGGACAAAGCATTAACTGTCGGGATATGGCCGAATTTTACTGTCGGGACGAAGCATTAACTGTCGGGATATGGCCGAATTTAACTGTCGGGACGAAGCATTAACTGTCGGGACAAAGCATTAACTGTCGGGACGAAGCATTAACTGTCGGGATATGGCCGAATTTAACTGTCGGGACGAAG
This sequence comes from Macrostomum lignano, assembly GCA_002269645.1. Classification (NCBI taxonomy): domain Eukaryota; kingdom Metazoa; phylum Platyhelminthes; family Macrostomidae; genus Macrostomum; species Macrostomum lignano. Next base: position 189,660 of record NIVC01000027.1, read on the forward strand.
CATTAACTGTCGGGACAAAGCATAAACTGTCGGGACGAAGCATTAACTGTCGGGATATGGCCGAATTTAACTGTCGGGATGAAGCATTAACTGTCGGGACAAAGCATTAACTGTCGGGACAAAGCATTAACTGTCGGGACGAAGCATTAACTGTCGGGACGAAGCATTAACTGTCGGGACAAAGCATTAACTGTCGGGACGAAGCATTAACTGTAGGGATATGGCCGAATTTAACTGTCGGGACGAAGCATTAACTGTCGGGATATGGCCGAATTTAACTGTCGGGACGAAGCATTAACTGTCGGGATATGGCCGAATTTAACTGTCGGGATCAAGCATTAACTGTCGGGACAAAGCATTAACTGTCGGGATATGGCCGAATTTAACTGTCGGGACGAAGCATTAACTGTCGGGATATGGCCGAATTTAACTGTCGGGATCAAGCATTAACTGTCGGGACAAAGCATTAACTGTCGGGACGAAGCATTAACTGTCGGGATATGGCCGAATTTAACTGTCAGGACGAAGCATAAACTGTCGGGACGAATCATTAACTGTCGGGATATGGCCGAATTTAACTGTCAGGACGAAGCATAAACTGTCGGGACGAAGCATTAACTGTCGGGATATGGCCGAATTTAACTGTCAGGACGAATCATTAACTGTCGGGACAAAGCATTAACTGTCGGGATATGGCCGAATTTTACTGTCGGGACGAAGCATTAACTGTCAGGACGAAGCATTAACTGTCGGGACGAAGCATTAACTGTCAGGACAAAGCATTAACTGTCGGGACGAAGCATTAACTGTCGGGATATGGCCGAATTTAACTGTCGGGACGAAGCATTAACTGTCGGGACAAAGCATAAACTGTCGGGACGAAGCATTAACTGTCGGGATATGGCCGAATTTAACTGTCGGGATGAAGCATTAACTGTCGGGACGAAGCATTAACTGTCGGGACGAAGCATTAACTGTCGGGATATGGCCGAATTTAACTGTCGGGATGAAGCATTAACTGTCGGGACAAAGCATTAACTGTCGGGACGAAGCATTAACTGTCGGGATATGGCCGAATTTAACTGTCGGGACGAAGCATTAACTGTCGGGACAAAGCATAAACTGTCGGGACGAAGCATTAACTGTCGGGATATGGCCGAATTTAACTGTCGGGATGAAGCATTAACTGTCGGGACAAAGCATTAACTGTCGGGACGAAGCATTAACTGTCGGGACGAAGCATTAACTGTCGGGACAAAGCATTAACTGTCGGGACGAAGCATTAACTGTCGGGATATGGCCGAATTTAACTGTCAGGACGAAGCATTAACTGTCGGGACGAATCATTAACTGTCGGGATATGGCCGAATATAACTGTCGGGACAAAGCATTAACTGTCGGGATATGGCGGAATTTTACTGTCGGGACGAAGCATTAACTGTCGGGATATGGCCGAATTTAACTGTCGGGATGAAGCATTAACTGTCGGGACAAAGCATTAACTGTCGGGACGAAGCATTAACTGTCGGGATATGGCCGAATTTAACTGTCGGGACGAAGCATTAACTGTCGGGACAAAGCATAAACTGTCGGGACGAAGCATTAACTGTCGGGATATGGCCGAATTTAACTGTCGGGATGAAGCATTAACTGTCGGGACAAAGCATTAACTGTCGGGACGAAGCATTAACTGTCGGGACGAAGCATTAACTGTCGGGACAAAGCATTAACTGTCGGGACGAAGCATTAACTGTCGGGATATGGCCGAATTTAACTGTCAGGACGAAGCATTAACTGTCGGGACGAATCATTAACTGTCGGGATATGGCCGAATATAACTGTCGGGACAAAGCATTAACTGTCGGGATATGGCCGAATTTTACTGTCGGGACGAAGCATTAACTGTCGGGATATGGCCGAATTTAACTGTCAGGACGAAGCATTAACTGTCGGGATATGGCCGAATATAACTGTCGGGAAAAAGCATTAACTGTCGGGATATGGCCAAATTTTACTGTCGGGACGAAGCATTAACTGTCGGGACGAAGCATGGGTGACCCCTTATCTGTCAACTGGTTCAGTAGCTGAATTAGGCGCACACTTTTGCTCATTTTGTTTAGTAGTGCTGTTGCTGAGGCAGAAGTCATTCAATAATACTGCTAGTTGTCTGAAACTCTAATTCAATCTGAAGTGTGAAGTGAATTAAGAAGGTTAAATCTAACAGTTATTTTAATCGGTTTTATTTCTTTGTTTGCCGATGGCTCAGATGAGTAGCTAAGCTAGTAGGCGCCGGTCACAGTGGACCAATGGCAAGGCAGTTCTCAGTCTATCTATCAAATCAGTGAGCAAAACTGCCAGAAGTGCAGAATCGGCGCCAGAGATGTACTCTGTGCACTTTAGGTTCGCCAAGCGGCTCGGGTAATGAATCATGCGAGGTCTCTGAAGTTCGAGTTAGCCTATTATCAGCGCTAGGAGAGGCTAGTTGGCGCGTTGAAGGCCAAAAGTACACATCTTCGTATTTAGCAATGTAATAGTACATGTAGCTACCCATAGACTCGCCACTGCAAGAATCCGCTGCTCAAGTCCCCTCTGTACCTGCATGGCCAATGCGATCCAGTCCCAGCAGTGTCCCTTATCATCGGCTATGACTTCGAGATTGACAACAAAAAGACACTAGGGAAGGTAAGTGCAAAGCCCCTTCTAGTCGGAAGCCCGATTTCGAGAGCCCCGGTGTGGTGAGCCAGGGCGTACGGGATGGTGGCAGCGAGTTAGCTAATCTGCGGATTAAGTGATTTATACCTTCAAATTCTCCCTGCTCGTCTCTCGCTGTCCCTCTCTTAGCTATAGGACCTAGACTGCTCGCCACACGATCAAGCTACCATGGGGCTGACCATCTGACAGGAGTGGGGGGGCCAGGTCTCTAAGTGATTTATTTCTGAGCCTGAGGCCCGAAGGCTTCCCTAACAAGGAGCCCGAAGGTCGAAACCCATCACTACAACCCTCTTGACCATAGATAGACAATACTCTATTTGTCGTTACTGTCTCAATCAAATAAAGCCGAGGCTAGCCGAGCCGAGCCGAGAGTTACAACCTTTCTAATCTCGTTTCCACTATAATAATTCTTATTTGAGCCAGCGCGTGGGAATGAAGGCAGTCGTGCAGGAATGTATAATTCTTGAACGCTTACGAGTGCGTCAATGGGAAAAGCACAAGTGTGCGGAGACAGGCCAGAGACAGACTAGAGACAGACCAGAGAAACACCAGAGACAGACCAGTGCACTTGTGCTTTGGCCATAGACGCACGAGTAAGCGTTCATGAATTTCATTCTTATTAGAGTTTTTCTTCCCCTTCACTGAATTAATTTTATATGTCGGCGTGAAATAAAAAATCACAAAAATCGATTTATTTTTAACCCCCTCTCTCTTTCCTACCTCCACACTCTGTATACATTCTCTCTCCTCCCCATACATTTGCGTACAATTTTAAATAAATTGTTTGCGTGCAGGAACGGAGAGTGTCATTCCTGCACGATGTCCATGTGTAAAACAGTGGAGATTTGGCCATAGATTATTTCAAGATTATTTCATTCCACTGCGTTCTAATTCACTCGCTACAAATTCCAAGTTACAAATAAACCTGTCTAAAGTTTGATGTCTATATTCTTATGACTGGCAGCGTCTGTAAGCGCTGAACTTGCCTGTAGTTAGCTTTGCTTTTGGTAAATTCTTGTGTGTGAAAAAATGATGTTTTAATTATTTTTGCGTTGGTGATCCATTATTCGTTGCAAATAAAACGAACGGAAACTGAGAGAAAGTCGATTTTTTTAAAGGAAAGACAGGGCAGGACTTGCCCGAAAAAATCTAACGATGCATGTTTAATAATTTACTTAATAGCAAAAATATTGCAATAAAAAAATGCTTGTCCATAATTGTAGCAAGTGTAGCAATTGTAGCAAATTGTAGCAAAAAAACAAGAAAGTTCAAATGCAAAATAAATATTTGGATACATAGAGAAAAAACATGGTTTGGAAGCGCTTAACTCCTTAGTGCAGAATAAAAAACTGTAGAAATTGTGCGCTAGAGAAAAAATTGCTTTACGTGTTGGTGTTGTTGTACTACAATAGAAAGCCCTTTAGGCCCAAATAACTAAATTATGAAATATTAATTAGCTGCTTAAAATGCACAAACAACACATTTTTAATTGCCACGTATGTCAATCGGTAAAAACTTCGAAATTTATTTCGAGTTCAAATTTACAGCTTACGTTGAAAACAAAATTTCAATTAACAACGGAAAAATATAGCATGATAAAGTCTGTGAAGAAAGCGTTACTAGCTACCATGGTATTTACCGACTTTAAAGATTGTTTATTCTATAGCCAAGAGCGGGCACTAGTGAATTCAGGAACGGCTCTTGACCACAAAGTCTTGCTTACATAATAAACGTCTACGTCTGTATGGTCACAAATGGGCGCATACCATACGCAGATATTGCAGTCATGTCTAGTAATGATATGTGCTATCACATTTTGTCTTTAGTTGCACTGCTTCAGTATGATTGTTTAAACTCTATGGTACACTAGTACCAGTATGGATACAGCTATTATCTTGCCATAAATGCACTGTAGGCTTTCATCATAGTTAAAAAATAAGGCTGTGTCAAAATAAAAAAACGAAGCACGTGACTTACAAAGGTAAAGCAGGTACGAACCATAACGAATCAGGTAAAGGATGCCATCGGCAGTGGGTAATATTCCGACAACAGTGCCCGTAATCAAATTGATCACCCAATTTAGGGCCGAATTGATATCGAATTTACCACCAGCAGATACTTTTCTAGAGGATAAAAATGAGTCTCCGAATCTGGTATTCTGCTTGTATACATGCTAATTAGGAACGTGCTAATAAAACCGTCACCAGATCTGCAATCCTAGGAGGATGGGGGGTTGAATACCGAATTGCAAACGTCTTGGCGGAGGATACTTAATGCAAAAAATGCTGCCCGAAAGAAACATAAAAAAGCATTTGTCGTTCTGATATCCACATAAATTAAAGTTAAATGAATCACATAACCATTATTATCGATAGACTCTTTCATTTTGGATACACCTCGTAACAAAGTTGCACAAAAGTGCAAGTCAAATCCTGTCACAGAAGACACAAGTTGAAATGCATGATTGTCGAATGCACGCTTCGTGGAACCAGATGAAACATTTTTCGCACTGTATCTGAAAGGAGAAGGAAAAATCTAAATTGGAGTTTACTGCCAAGACACTGCTCAGCAATACCTTTATGAAATCTCTTTTTGATACATTTCCGAAATTTACGACATCGTAATAACGCTTCGTACTCGTACGCATAAGGTATAATCTTCGCTAAAACTTACAAACCAATGCATACTACTCACCCAATTATCGTAGGCACCATCATGTGAAGCCGCCTCTTTCTCTCCACACATCCAGCATAAATTTTCTTGGTCAACCGCCCTGAGGAGCAAAGTTTTCCACAATTCCAAACGGCTCAGAGCCATCTCTCTTGGTGCCGAATTGATATTTAGTGAGCTATCGGATAGTAGCAAATCAGCGAATTTACACACTAACACTCCGCAGCTATTCCCGTCCTGCTGAATCGAGTGCTTTATAGTAATAGGCTGCATTTCATGCCAGCCAAAGCATTCTTATTTGATTCTGCGTGCAGGATTGCTGATCTGGCACGCCCAAGCGTGCAGAATTGATGTTGTCTATGGCAAAATATCCTTTAGGTCTAATGCATCTTACGTGCAGGATTGCACTTTATTTTTAGACAACAAGAAAACAACGAGTGAAAATTGGTTAATATCATTACTATTTTTTCGCTTGCGATCAGATGCTACTCAAATACAAATTCAATGACGTTGGTGTCACCATTGGCTCGAATCTTCAAATTCTTCCGATTTTCCGGAATAACTCGCACACAGCGCACCGAGCCCGACGTAGGATCGTTGATAACGTCAACTAGGTCACTTGCCTCAGTGCCTACAACTTGAGGGTCGGCCGTAGTAGCCACCTCCACGGCAGCCGTTAGTTGATGGCTCATAGCACAGATCGCTTGCTCTCGTTTATTCCCTCGTCGAATGTAGCGCTCGACGGATGCACCTCGCTTGTGGCCAGTCACTTTAGCGATAGTTTCGACATTAAATCCAGCGTCGTGAAGTTCTGTGATTACAGTTGCACGCACACAATGCGCAGTGTATGGCTTGGACAATCCGGCGGACGTAGAAATTTTCTTCATCAGAGGCCCAAGGGTGTTGACTCCTACTGCACTCTTGCTGTACGAGCTCGTACCACTTACCAGATGAACGAAAGTTAGCGTTTGGTCGCAGAAAGAAGTCCACTCCGTTCCATCCTTCAACTTCGGTGACCTTTTGCTTGTACAGTCTGAACGCCTCAACTGGGCATTTGGCAGAATCTCCCTTTGACACCATCAACGCTTGCTTGTTGTCAACCATGACGGCGACGCTGGTAGAACCATGTAGATTCTTTGAATCTCCCTGAACAAGCTCAATCGCGTAGAGTCCATTGGCGAGCCGCTTCTCACAAAACCGATCAAACCTCAAACCACGCAACCATTCACGGCCTCTATTCCCATAGTAATAAATGACGTTAAAGTATACTTCCTCTTGAAGACGCACCGGATTCGACCGATCGAAGTATTTACCGAGCTTCTTCAGGTCGTCACTCTCAATAGCATCGTAGTGCTTCACTCTTCCTCCAGATCGAAGGAAAGCGTTGCAAATGTTTTTATAGTGGCAACTAGCTTTCAATTGTAATCTCCTTTCGTTACCCCCTCCCCTCTTCATCTCCAGCGTGCAAGATTGATTTTGTCTATGGTTAAAATGTGGGGGCTTCGCCCCCACGCCCCCAGCGGGGGCTCTGCCCCCGCACCCCCGCTAGCAGCGGGTAATGTCTATAGTAATATCAATTATAACCTCCTTTTTTGGGCAGAATTTAAAATGGAAGAATCAAATAAGAATGAGATTCATGCACGCCAACTCGTGCGTCTATGGCAAAGAGCACTCGTGCGCTTCGCGCACTCGTGCTTTTGCCAATGACGCACTCGTTAGCGTTCAAGAATCCTAACAGTGTCGAACGGAGCTGAGGGCAGAATAAAACACGAGCAGTAATAGAACAACAAACATAATGGAATGCGTTAGTTTCCTGTCTAATCAGCAATCAGTTTAGTAAAAAATAGAGTACTAATATAAGTAATTAGTACTCGTGATAAGAGGTGACTGTTGGGTCGCGCAGGTCGTTTGGTATTGATAAAATATATTAAATAGACATTCGGCGCCAGTGATCCGCCCTAGATACGAGTATCTTAGGCAATCTGGCAATTCAACCAGTGTCGCGAATAGTAGCTAAAAAGGTAAGATCCTTGACACAATATCATGAGGCAAGGTCATGAGCGTCATGACTCGGGTACTTGATCGCGACTGGCAACCAGACGGGCCGGCCGGTGGAAGCTCCGGTAGTTCAGCGGCGGCGCTCCCTGGAGATGCTGCTGCGGCTGCTGAGGCCGAAACCACGGCGCAACAAATGGCCACTGCCAACAAGGAGGTTCCTTCGGGAGCTACCTTTGCGGCGAAGGCCAAGGCCAAAATCCCGGGAGTGATCATCCAAGGTCGCGACCAGGACTGGACCACTGATCAGCTTCAAAAAGTGTGGAGTGCTGTTGACTCCTATCTGATTGAGCTGACTGTCGAGGAGGGAATCTCCATCGGCATTGAGCGGATGGTGCTGCGAAGCACATTCGTTCTTATTGCTCCTAGCAGCGAGGAGGACGCTCGGCAGCTGCTCCAGCGGCTACCGACGGTCTCCTTGGATGCTGACCTTGGCGGAGCTCTTTTTCTTCGCGAGGGCCAGCGTCCAAAGACGATACCCTATGTGGTTTTCGTCCCTGCTAAGAGCACCGCAGCTGGACCAGACGTTATTCGCCGGGTCCTACTGCGTCTGAACCCCGACCTCCCTGCTAGTGGACTGGTGTATCACCGCAAAGTCCGCAGGGGGAGACGGGCAACTCAATTGTCCTCGGCCTTTCCAGCACTTGGGCGAGTCGGTACCCTAATGGATCCTCTTTCCAGCTGGGTGCCCTCAAGCTCAAGATGCGCCGAGGAAAGTCTGCCAAAGGGAAGGCTACTGCCAACCCCGGCATCTCCGGCAAGAGCGGGGCGCAGTCTAAGGCCCAAGGAAAGGCGCAAGCCGATCCCAAAGCCAAAGCTGCGTCTCGCCCCTCTGCTAGCAGCAGTTCGGCGACCGCGGTAACGGCTCCGGCCAAGCCCCGGGAACCAAACCTGCCAGTCGGAGAAGGAGTTGAGGACGAGGCCGGGTCTTCGGAATCCGAGCTCTCCTCGGCCACCCTGGTGGGGTCTGAAGGTAAAGATGCAGGTGAGGAAGCTTCCTCCATCCTGTCATCGGAGCCTGAGGACTCTGCTGGGGGGGCCGGTGGGGGTGAGGAGGCCATGGACGTCGACCAACTCCCATCTCCCAGTCAAGCCCCAGCGGCCTGGGACGAGGACGATCTGTTGTCCAAGTCTCCTTGATGGCCCTGGGCTCTAGCCAGAAATTGCATTTAATACAGTATGACTAAGCTCCACGCTGCCAAAGGAGCGACATTCTGTCTGCAAATTAATTTACAGCATTGCGTATCTGCGTCAGTAAATCTGATGAAGATTGCTGAGCTGTACAGGCCAGGCCTCATCCTGATCCAGGAACCCTGGATGCGCAACGGTAAGTTGCCCAACATTCCCTCTGGCTACTCTGATTTTTATGTGTGTGGCCCGGGGAACAGTCGCCCTAGAGCGGCTATCCTCGCTGCTAGCCATCTCCAGGCTTGGCTGAGGACTGATCTCTCTGATGGAGACCTTTGCGTCATCCAATCTAATCATTTCTCTCCGCGTACGTGTCTTGTTGCCTCGGTTTATATCCCAGGCGACAGAGACCCTGCTCCTGAGAGTTTACTGCGCCTCGCGCAGTACTGCGAGTCCCAGAACGCTGAGCTGTGCTTAGGGGGCGACCTCAACGCGCACCACAAGCACTGGGGCAGTAAAGATACCAACACTAGAGGAGAGGAGCTTCTGGCCCTCATCTCTAACACAAACCTCATGCTCTGCAACCGCGGCAGCACTCCTACCTTTAATAATGGCAGATGGACTGAGGTCCTCGACGCCACACTCGTTACCCCAAGACTCTTTGACAGAGTTGAGGAGTGGAGAGTCTGGTCTGAGGAGCCCTCCCTGTCTGACCACTGCTTTATCGCCTTTAACATCGCGGACACTAAAACCCAGTCTCCGATCACTTGGAGACGCAATATCCGCAACACTGATTGGGCGGCCTACAAGGCTGCCCTTGATCTGCACCTGCAGGAACTCACGGACTTACGTCCGATTGAGACCTGCGAGGATGTGGATCATATGGCTGAGACGCTGACAGGTTGCATTATTGAAGCCTACGAAGCGGCTTGTCCTGCTCGCGCCTACAAAGGCAAGACCTCGGCGCCGTGGTGGAACCCGGAGCTGGGGAAACTCAGGCGGAAGGCCAAAAGCCTTCATCGCCGTGCCATGAAGACCGGAAACCCGGAGGACATGGAGCTTTTCCGGCAAGCCTCCCGCAATTTCAAATCTGAAGTGCGCAAGGCCAAGGAATGTAAGTGGCGCCAATTCTGCAATGAATTGGATCAAGACAGACCTACTTCTAGGCTTGTCAAGGCCCTGACAATGGACAAAATGTCCAAATTAGCCATGATCAAAAAAGATGTTGGCTCTCTTACTAAAGACCCTGAAGAAGTGCTTCAGCATATGCTTAGCACATTCTTCCCGAGGGTACCTACTGCTAGACCGGAGCCCAACCATTCGATGGATGGAGCCACCCTAGCGGCGGGCATTGTCACTGAAGACCTAATCGCTCGTGCGGTCAGAACCTTCAAACCCTTCAAATCTCCTGGACCTGATGGTATCTACCCTGTTCTCCTTCGTGAAGCAGCCAAGATACCCTCGTTCCTGAGACTCACCCGCAATCTTATGCGGGCCTCTATCCAGCTGGGATACGTTCCCAAATGCTGGACTGAAGCTCGGGTAGTCTTTATTCCCAAACCTGGGAAGGGCGACTACCAAAGCGTCAAGGCCTTCCGGCCTATTAGCTTAACGTCAGCAATGCTTAAGCTCACTGAGAGGCTTATTCTCTGGCGGCTGCTGTCCTGCGAGCTGACAGCGATGCCCCTCAGCAATAATCAGCACGCCTTCCGTACCGGGAGGTCGACTGACAGCGCCTTGCATGCGATTGTCGAGAAGATTGAAAGGGCGGTACTGGGTGACGGTTACGCTCTGGCTCTCTTTCTTGACATTGTTGGCGCCTTCGACAACGTTATCTTTGAAGCGTTTCAGAGGGCCCTTCAAAATCGCAAAGCTCATGCTACCCTCATACGGTGGATCATGTACATGATCTCCAACCGTACGGTCACTGCCCAACTTCTTGGGCAAACTGCCTCCACCAGAGTCTGTAAGGGTGGACCCCAAGGCGGAGTCCTCACCCCGACGCTCTGGAACCTGGTCATGGACGCTCTTTGAGTGACTCCCGACCCGACCCCGTCTTCAAAGTCGGGTATGCTGATGACGTCACGGCCATTGTGGCAGGACCGTCTCCCAGCACGCTCAGGGATCTGATGCAGAGCTTTATCCGCAAAGCAGAATCCTGGGCCAATGACAATGGTCTGGAACTCTCTGAGCCCAAAACCGTTGCCATTATGTTTACCAGCAGACTACGCTGGAACATACGTCCTCTGCAGCTCTACGGCAGAGATATTGCCTTCGCGCACCAGACCAGATGTCTCGGGGTCATACTTGACCACCGGCTCAACTGGTCCTCCCACGTGAAAGCAAAAGCCAAGCGTGCCTCAGCCATCCTGGCCCAGCTCCGACGAGCACTTGGCACTTCTTGGGGTCTATCCCCAAAGCGGCTTTGGTGGATCTATACTTCCGTAGTTAGACCTGCCATTACGTACGCCTCTGTTGTCTGGGTTAGCGCTACCCAGGTCAAAAGCCATGCAGACCTGCTCAACACGATCCAAGGCAGAGCGTGTAGGCTCATCTGCAACGCCACCAGGTCCACGCCCTTTGCTGGCATGGGGGCCTTCCTTAATCTTCCGCCTCTTGACCTCTTCATCAGGGGTGAGGCGGCTAGAACGACGCGGCGTCTAATTGATGCCGGCGTCAAATTCATTTACATGAGAGCACCTGCTAAGCGGAACCTTGTCCCGCATAGCGATCTGTGCCTCAACTTTCTCAACGAGTGTCAGGCCAATCGCGTCTTCACCGATGGCATTGCCTCAACGCTCAACCTGAGACAGCGCTACTCCGTAGCTATCGACTCGCGCGATAACATCAATGACCAATGGAACCCTGGTGAGCTTCATTGCTACACCGACGGTTCTAAGCAGTCAGCCAACACCGGCTTTGGTGTTGGAATCTTTCTGAACGGGAGGGTCATCGCTACCCACGCTCAATACACTGGGGTCAACTCCAGTGTTCTCCAAAATGAAGTTCTGGCCATCAGCTCCTGCACTGCAGAGCTTCTCGCCACTGGCGTTACTGGTAAGAACATCATTTTCCATTCGGACAGCCAAGCTGCCTTGCACGCCATCAGTGGCTGCAGCACCAACTCTGCTACAGTCCTCGACTGTATCAAACTCCTCAACATGTTGGGTTCCGCCAACAAAATTACCCTTAAGTGGGTTCCGGGGCATGTGGGGATCCGAGGAAATGAGTTGGCTGACACCCTTGCAAAAGTTGGTGCCTCCGGCTCCTCTCTCGGCCCCGAACCTCTTGTCCCGATTCCTGGCTGTGTCATCGACTCGCGCATCAAAGCGTGGATCAGGACTCAGCACCGCTCGACTTGGGCGAACCGCACGAACTGCAGGCAATCCAGAGGCGCTGTCCCTCAGCCCTCTCACCAGCTCCGGAAGCTCCTCTTGCGCCTCTCGCGCAGAGACATCCGGGCTGCCACCATGACCCTCTCTGGTCACGGCTGCTTCTCCAGGCACCAGTACCTGCAGGGCAACGCCACCAACGCCACCTGTAGCTTCTGCAACTCAGGTGACGAAACCGCTGAGCATTTCGTCAGCATCTGTCCCGCCTTCACGCGGGCCAGACTCACTTACCTCGGGCCACACACATCTATTACTGAAGCGTGCAAACCCGAAAACTTTAATCAGCTCATGCGCTACCTTCGGGCCACCCGCAGGGCTGAACTCTCCTTTCCAGAGAGCACCATAGCTGCTGGCGACACTGGGGGACCTCCCTGGGCGGCGCCAACCCTCCGTCCATAGCGACGCGTCGGCCGTTCAGGGACTAGCGGAATGGGCGCCCGCGCCTTCCCGCTGTGTCCCCTTCGGGACAGCCCTGCAGCTAAGTCAAGTAAGTCAAAGAGCGCACACTCAGATGTACATAAATAAAGTTCCTATACTATGACTTTTTAGATGAAAAATACTACATAAGTCCTTTCTTGCCTTAAACTTGATTAAATTCACAGTTGCAAATCTGTTCAGGCAATCCTAGCTACTAAAACACCAACTAATTTTTTTCGCAGGTATGAGTCAATGTCGGCTGAGACAAATTACATGGTACATTGTTGTTGCCTGTCGGGACACTCCCGCCAAAGCAATTCAAGTTTAAATACACTATCTGATAAGATCATGGTACCGTTCGTCCCCATAGCATAGATTACATGCACATGAAGCATGTATTGACAACACGTCAACATGAGCATACATCGGTGATGTATGAGGTAACTTGTTTATGTTGTACTCTGCACCCCCTTCTCGGCACGTTGATTTTAATTCCTGTTAACTCCTGTCCAACGGCTCATCCAAGCCGGTTGCATTCGCAAGCAGAGCCCTATCGGCAGTCGAGTCGAGGTACTCACAGACGAAACGGGAGGCTCTCGCAATCAAGTTCGGCTGCCTGAAATTTCGACACTATCTCAGCGGCGCCGCCAACTTCACTGTCGTCACCGACCACAAGCCGCTGACCTTCATGCTCAAGCCCGGCTCGCGCCCACCTCCACGCAGCGAAGGCATGGCGCTCAGCATCAAGGACATGCAGTTCAGCGTCATCTATCAGCCAGGCCCGTTCAACCCGAGCGACATCCTCAGCCGGCAGCCAGAGCCCGCTCCGACATCGATCAACATCGGCGAGATCTTGGACTCAAACTTCATCGGCAGCATCACACAAGCGGTGACGCCGAGAGGCCTGTCCCTGCAGCAAGTCCGGGAAGCCACGGCCCGTGATGCTATTCTATCGACTGTGCTGTCATTTTTGAGAACAGGCAATTGCGATCTGCGGGACGGCAGCATCCGACAACTGCACGCCGACAGGCACGAGTTGACAAAGGCTTCTGGCCTTCTGCTGCGAGACCAAAGATTGATAATCCCAAAAGCCCAGCGGCCCGCTGTTCTCCAGCTTGCTCACCAAGGACATCAAGGCGAGACCAAAACACTGCGCCGACTCAATTCCAAGGTCTGGTGGCCCGGAATGTTAGCTGAGGCCAAGCAACTGGTAGCACATTGCCTGGAATGTGCGGCCACCAAACATCAAGTGGAAGTTCCGGCAAAACCCACTGCAACCGACTGAGCTGCCGGAGTCTGCCTGGTCCATCATCGGCATCGACTCTCTTGGACCTGCCAACGGCCGGCATTTCCTGATGATCGTAGACCACAACTCGCGCTACCCCATGGTCGTGGCGATGAAGTCGATCACAGCTAACCGCGCCACCTGACAGTTACAGCAGGTCTTCCCGACCTTCGGGATTCCCCAGCGGATCGTGACGGAAAACGGTCCGACATTCACATCAGAAGCCTTCAGGAGTTTCGTCACAAGCCTCGGAATCAGCCACCGGCGCATCACACCGCACCATCCCGAAGCAAATGGCATTACCGAGTGAATCAACAGGTCCCTGAACAAGCTGCTCTGCATCTCCAACGCCCAAGGAACCGACTGGAGGACGGCATTGCAGGAGTGGCTCGCCGCGTACCGCAGCACTCCGAACACGGCCACAGGAGTCGCCCCAGCCGACCTGATGTTCGGGAGACCAGTCCAAGACTGCATTCCAGGAGTCAAGCCGCAGGCTGCAGCAAAGACGGTCAGGAACAGAGACCGTCAGTACAAGGCCGCCATGAAGCACTACGCCGACCGACAAGATCCGCCGCAGAGCATCGCATCCAAGCTGGCGATAAAGTCCTCCGCAGAAAATTCCAGCCATCGAAAACGGACACGCCATTTGAAATTCAGCCCTGGACGATTACGGAAACGGAGGTCAAAGGCGACTCTGTCATCCTGGAGAGCACGGGCGGCAGCAACAGGAGACGGACCAGACGAGACCGGCGGTCCAGAAGGCGACCCGACGGCCGCTCCAGCACCCGCGGAGCCACCGGCAGCAGCCGGTGCGGGGGAGCTGCCAATCACGAACCGTCAGCATCCAAGAAGCTGCAAACTGCCGCAACCCGATTATAGGACCTGAATTTTTTTCCTGCAAAACTGACGAACCAACCTATAAACCTCTTTTTGCTTTTACAACTTCAAAAGCTAAGAATCACACTAGAATTGTCTTCTTCGATCCATTTTTTAGTTTTTTATGCAACAAAAGTAATTTAAGTCAAAAGACGCCTCTGAGTTACCTCTGTTCTGCTACTCAAGCAAATTAGTACTACTAGCTCCTTGTAGACCTAACAGTCGTGACAGAGCTGCGCAAACCACAGATTATTTTATGCATTTCTGTTGTCAAACGCAATCCTATCATGATAATAAAATATTTGATTAACAGGAGGTTTTGTTAACGTAAATACTATAGCTACAATCAAGGGGTTTTTGTAGCCTAGGGGTTACGAGAGCGTCGGCTAACGACTAATTAAAGAATCGGGGGGCTCGATTCTCGACCAACTTGGAACAATTTATGTCCTTGAGCAAGAGTCTTAACTCTGCAACTCTGCATTAGCTGGGGTAAGGAGACTGTGTGGCGAGCTCCCAGTCCTTGGACTGAACAGCCGTACGCAGCCTTCAGATGAACATCTGCCCATTAGAGCAGTTGCATGCAATCTGTTATATTAGAAGTCGTATTAGTATTGCATGTATATAAGCCTAGTAAATATTAACTCTGTGATTTTTTCCTCTTCAGCAAACGTTTCTTTGCTTCCATAAATGGTGTAAGCAGAAATGTTTCAGGGGATCGCATGCACCCCTTACCTCCAATTAATGGTCTCCAAATAAGTTGCGCTCCTCCAGAAAATATTTGAAAGAGTTAACCGGCCATGACTTTGAAGAATGTCAGAATCCTAAATTTTGCCACCTATTCAGCGAGACAGGGGCGCCCACCAAGAGACAGGGACGCCCACCAAGAGACAGGGGCGCCCACCAAGAGACAGGGACGCCCACCAAGAGACAGGGGCGCCCACCAAGAGACAGGGGCGCCCACCAAGAGACAGGGGCGCCCACCAAGAGACAGGGGCGCCCAACAAGAGACAGCGCCTACCAAGAGACAGGGGCTCCCACCAAGAGACAGGGGCGCCCACCAAGAGACAGGGGCGCCCACCAAGAGACAGGGGCGCCCACCAAGAGACAGGGGCGCCCACCAAGAGACAGGGGCGCCCACCAAGAGACAGGGGCGCCCAACAAGAGACAGGGGCTCCCACCAAGAGACAGGGGCGCCCACCAAGAGACAGGGGCGCCCACCAAGAGACAGGGGCGCCCACCAAGAGACAGGGGCGCCCACCAAGAGACAGGGGCTCCCACCAAGAGACAGGGGCGCCTACCAAGAGACAGGGGCTCCCACCAAGAGACAGGGGCGCCCACCAAGAGACAGGGGCGCCCACCAAGAGACAGGGGCGCCCACCAAGACAGGGACGCCCACCAAGAGACAGGGGCGCCCACCAAGAGACAGGGTCGCCCACCAAGAGACAGGGGCGCCCACCAAGAGACAGGGGCGCCCACCAAGACAGGGACGCCCACCGAGACAGGGGCGCCCACCGAGACAGGGGCGCCCACCAAGAAGAGACAGGGGCGCCCACCAAGAGACAGGGGCGCCCACCAAGAGACAGAGGCGCCCACCAAGAGACAGGGACGCCGTGCCCACGAAAACACCAAATATTGGCGCCCATACGTGCCAATTAAAATTCCTCGAATTAAAGTTCCGCATATGCCCCAAGCTACAATTTGATCGCTGCAAAAACGTTTCTGTGCACAAATTTGCATTTTACTTCGCATTCGACGCGAATTCCATGAAAAATGAGAGAGGAGCAAAACTTACAGCGAGAGCTAATATTAGTTCTTAAAAAAATTTATCTGTCAAAAACCAGTGTAAAAAGAGGGGGTGGAAAAGCAGTGCTTTTATTCAACTTGGTAGGAATTTGTTTGCCGAATATCAACCAGCCGATTTTCGGTGTTTAAACAGCGCTGTTGATTCAACAGCAGGAAATTTTCACTTTTGAAAATTTTACCACTCGGAGCTTGCTTTTATAGTAACAGGGGGTGTAGAGGTAAAAATTATAGTTGCATGTGTATAGCAAAACTTCGATGAAAAATCTGATTTTTTACGCAGATTTTTGTGAGAAAGAACCGATAAAACGAATTAGACTTAACGAATTTTACGAATTAAACTTCTATAACTAAATAAACTAAACTATGAAACTTGCATGTGCGAGTATGTCAAAGAATATGTGCAATAATTAACATGTTGCAGCTACTAAGTAAGACTCAGTACAGAGCGTCCAGTTTGACGTCTGACTAGAAAAACAAACTACAATTATCACGCAGTAAAACAAAATCGAACAGACTTAAAAAATAGGTTTAAATTAAGCAGGAGGTGTTAGCAGAAATTCGATGCATGTCATAGCCATGCATGGCATGTCATGTATTATATAGTGTGCCAATAAGTTCATTATCAGTATCGTTTTTCGCCATCACAGGGAAACTAACGCTCGTATAGGGAAACAAAAGAAACAAATTTGTCTCGTCTCAATTACTTCAAAACCGAAGCGATAGAATCCAAACTGAGCGCCAATAGACGACTCTTCTTGCAAATTGGCTGGCAGATGTTAATCTTGGCCTGCCGGCTTCCTCGGAATTTAGCAATTAGGTTATGAATATAGTAGGTGCCGGTCTCGGAAAACTCACCTACCGACAGCATCAGCAGGTAGCGATCTTCAACGCAGTGGTCGTAAACGTAAGCTACAATCGAAGTCAGAATGCTAATAACAAAGTTAATGAATAGAACGGGGACAAATAGAACATAGAATACGTGCGTAACACTGAGGTCAATGCGGTCGATTCCGGGTACAAAAATATACGAGTCCACTATGCTCAACGATATTAGAAACGTGTTGTAAAAAGCTTTGAAAAATTCGTCTGCAGTATCCATTCGAGTATCTGACGAATTGCCGATTCGTGAAAAAGCAAAACTCGACTGGAACATCCGGGTGAAGAAACAAGTCATCACAAGATAGAAGAAAATGAATACTATTGAACTGGAGATGCACGTATAGAAACTGCTCATAAGTGTTGTTATTGGCAGAATGAGCCTGGCATAGCAGATGATGTTAGAGACACTGGCTAGCATGAGCAGCATGACGCAGCAGCCACACACTGGGTAGATGAATTCGCCAAGCAGCAAACAGTTCCGCCCTGCATCCATATAGAGCCACAGAAGCAACGCAGCGACAATAAATGACACCATGCAGGGCGTCATCCAGCTGACTATTTCCATCACGTTCTTTCTCGGACGTTGTGGGTAGCCAACCTTTCGTCTGCAAAAAATGAACCGATCATTGCATTCATTGCAAGGTTTTAATATAAATTGTCACATTGCGGCTCAATTGTAACTCACCGATAGGTCTCCTTCTGCAAATACCAGAAACTGGCGTGCGCTACTCCGTAAAGATTTACAAATATCCAGATTAATAGAATGAACTTGAAACCAGTTGGCATCGCCGCATCGCTTCCGCCGCACCGACTTCGCAGGTAGTCATTGAGATCCGGCCCGGAGAACATCAGCGTGGCGAAGGTCATGAACAGTGAATTGCATAGATACACACCGAACACTACCTGGTTACGATGGAACAGCAGCTCAGCCCATCGACGCCAAAGCCTGCCGGAGCGGAAGATGCCCAGCTTTTTTAGTTCAGCCAAATCGCTGCGGCTGTACAAGTCTAGAAGCACGTTGATCGGGCCCGTCATGAACTGAGGACTGCCTCCGGTGATGTAAGCATCGTATGTAATTTGCTCACTCAAACCAAATGGTTCCGAGTGCACTTGCGGGCTTGAAGCGAGGTAAATGATAACGTACTCAACGTAATTGGCCAGGCCTAGGAACACGCCCCAGCTCATCGGATCCATTCCAAACCTACACAAGGTCTGAATCATTCGCTGTTGCTGTTCCGTCGTGAACAGGGTCCTGTGAAACAGATCTAACAGACTCTTGCACTCTTCAGTCATACCCGAGCCTGAGGCGGAACCGGCGCTCTCGTCAGTCATGAAGCGAATCGCGCTCATCAGCACGTGATACGCAGTGAAGCCGTTGTCGTTAATCTCAGCAAAGTCGACGCCAGATTCGTTCATAAACCGGAGACAGCGCTGAGCATTGTAGAAGATGGCAATAAAAAACGGATTGGTCGGAAACGGGTGCTTTGAGTTACCGATCGATGACGTGTGAAAAAAATTGGGATCGCAATCCGACCACGCGCCAGTAATGTCAAAGCTCTTCAGAAAATCTTTCCAATTCAATTTCTTCGAAGCCGCTTTTAAGTCGTCAACATTGTCGGTCGCGATGCACTTTATAAATGCAAGCCATTGTCGGTGACCTGGTAGAAACTCTTTGATGTCAAACTGACCTGGCTCATTTTTGGTACTCGTATCTTCCTCCAGGCAATGTTGGACCGCAGTAGCAGGTGATACTTTGACTTTCATGACGCGATTTTTTAACGCCTCGTTATTTTTTGTCTTTTTCAGTCAGTAGGTTGCCTTTCTATCGGTTGTTTAAGGTGGTAGCTGTAGCTGCTCAGTGCCGCTGCAACCAATCGGATTGTTTGTACCTCACAGGGCCGAGCAGTCCTTATATTGAGTAGGATATCTTCAATTTCTTCCCTAAGACTGGAAATATTCAAGTTATATGAGCCATTTGCTTTGCTTCCTTATACGAATTCTTGTTAACTGATTCTTTTAACAAAACTTCTATTATTCCACTTCCTACGCTTGCACTTGGCTTGGCCAAATATTGAAAAATTCAATTTGAATGCATATAGTATCTGAGAAGCTACAACTTCAATCTTTCACGGCTTCACGTCGAGGCAAATTAAATTTCAATGAAAACAGAAACGGGATGCTTATGCACACTTTGGGAGGAGTTGCAATTGTAGCATTTGTTCTCCAATATGTACATTTACGCTTTGAAGTCTGAATAGTCTGAAGTTGGGATGACCGATGCATCTTGGAGACAAAAGCACGATATGTGAACAGAAATCCGGTCTAGTGTTGATAAGGCCACAGTGAACTAGGATTCCCAGCTAGTGGTGCTAATTCTTATCATCTGGGAATAAACAAGGCTTAAACAAAAGATGAAGAGTGTCAATTTTAATCGAACTGAAGGAATCAATAAATAGATATGATGTTTTGTTAAAAAAGGGTACGGCTCGTAGTAGCTACTGCTAAAGTAAGTGTGGAATTCTTCAAATCAAACTGTCAAATTCGTGTGTATTAGTAACTGGTACAGGCGACTAAAATTGCTCTTTCTTACGTAAGGTATACTCAACAGCATGAAAAAGTTACGATCCTTTGAGACTGCGCAGAAAATTCTAGTTCAGTAGCTGGTGACTTTTGAGTGACGCAACTTGCGCCACGCAACCCAGAGTTGGGCTGGGTGAGGAGGGATCGGATGGGATGAAGCTTCCGCGCCCGGTTTTATTGCATTTTTTCAAGCATTTTTTAATATCAAAACGGTTTTACCAGGTGATAGACACTGGTCGAAAGACACTGCTCACTGGGGCAAAAGGTGGCGACTTTTCAATGTTGCTGAGTATACTAAATGTTCAGTATAGAGCTGCAGATGCAGATTATATATTCACCTGGTACATTGCTTTTTAGGCGAGGTTTTACAAGTCTGCCAAGTGCTCTCGTGAACAAAGTTGAAAATAACAACAACGACCACATGGTGTTACAGCGGTCCAGACTTTCTAATCGTCAGGCACGAACACTCGCTGTGTGCCTTGAGGTTGGGCCCTCTTGGGTAAAGTCCCAAATTAATTCTACCGCGGATATACTGTAGAACCGAACGAGGGGCCAGAGGTGTTTAGCCCTAAGGTTGCTGCATTTACTAGTGCTTTTGAACATTGAGTTTTGTACCTGAAGCCTTTTTCTTTGCTGGATGCATATCGTTTGCTGTAGCGGTTTGTTAAGGACTTGCAGCGTTCACTCGGATTTTTTGAAGGATGCTTTAATAGGCTTGCCAGATGCCTCTAATTCTACGGGTAGTTGCACATGTACGGAAGCTATAAATCTACGAAAATATCAATTGTTTTGCAACTGTAAATAATATCCAGATAACTGTGGATTCTTCCATTAAATATTTGTTATGCATACAAGCACTGTGGCTTGCAATTGTACTTTATAGCGACTCTGCAAACTGTAGGAAACTGGGTATCAGCATAGCATGAATGCGGGTTGATTAATTCAATCATGTTGCAACAAGGCTTCACATCACAGAGAATTCTTTTATTTACCTAGCGGCAAAGAGAACTGAGCAAACAGAAGCAAAAATCTTTGGGGAATATTTCTCCTTAAATTCTGATTATAAACTTTCCAACTCGAACCCATGCAGTGCCGCTTTTGCGGCCCATTTCATCGAGTCACTTCAGAAGAAAACTGAAGTTGAAACCATATTTACGCAACTTGAACTATTGCAGAACGTGACCAGAAATTCAATATTATTTGTTTGCTAAAATAGAACTGAAGCTTTTTAAGTTTTTCTCTTTATTTGTGAAGAAAAAAGACTTGACGATAGATGAGAAGTGTTGACTTAAAGATACAAGATAGGTGCATGGCTGTTCACCTGAGAAATCTGTGCCAGATAGGGCTACTCATGGCTGACTGCATCGCTTTACGCAGTTGTTCGTTGATATTGTTCGTAGCTCCAGAACTAATTTTCTTTGTTGCTTCGTTCTCTGTATGACAGAGAATCTTCTGAGTAGCATCTTCCGTTTGTTTCAGACGGTGCTCGAGACCATTTTGCTTCAACAACGGCTTAAGTTACTGCATGACATTTTCTAGTGTCCTGCGCGTGATTTAGCGTCGTACACTGTGTCTGTCGCCTCCTTTCCTGTCGACTGCTTTTCCTGTTGGTTAGCTGAGGCAGGGGCTGTACACTTTAAGCGACATTGTCACACAACCGGCGAGAGGCATTGCTGCCCATTCCGCCGACTCCCCTGAGCAGGCACACAAGCGCGCGGATATGTACGCAGTCAAACGCACAGGCACACACTCACACAGGAGTGCACAGCGGCCCTAATTTTATTTATCGTTAGGCATGTACACTTCACTGCGCCTTGGGGTTTGCCCTCAAGGACGTTAATTGCACAAGCAGAGCCAAACCGCGATTCCAATTTAGCCCCAAATTAATGTGACTGCATTTGGAATCAAACCTGGGCCGCTGGCACATAAAAGCGCCGCGCGCGCTGGACCCCTAGACGACGGCCCCCAATTATTGCTTTTCCTGACCAAGCGGGTGGTAATTTTTTCTTCAGGTAATTCTCACAGCGCTTATGTGAACGTAGCATATGCATTAGCTGATTCATCAACATTAGCAAAATTTGTGTTTCACTAATTGCAGTGGTAATAATACTGTATTGCATCATGCATCTACATGAATAAAAAGTATAAAGTCGTCCCCTTGACGGAGAGCAAAGTGACGGAGACAAATTTTTGTTATTTTTAGTTCTAACCACTGGTGCATACAGTGAAGACTATAGTGCAAACAGACGTTCATGGAAAGTAAATCAAGCAAAACCAAAGCCAATGGCTATTATATTGTCCCAGTTTTGCATAATTGAGTTTACAGAAGCTCACTGAGGAAGGGATTGCTAATAAAGAAGGATTTTTGCATAAATCAGATTTTTATCGATTGCTAAAGCTACGAAAAAAGTTTGCTTAATACCATTGACTTTATATGCATGCAGCAACGATCTGATTAGTGGGAGACAGAGACACATTGTAAATAGTCAAGCGGATTAGTGGAAAAGTCAAACATTAACATTTTAAAGTAGAAATATTATTCAGACAAATCAATAGTATATAAACTGACCTTTCGAGTTAGGACTGTGCTAATTGTTTTTTATAATCAGTGTTTTAAGGAAATAATTCAGAATAGCAGTATATTTATGTCATTTTATATCGTCGGGATTAATAGTTAAACAAACATTTTCAAGAAATTTTCAAAAAATCTGCGTGGACTATGTATTACCTATGGTGTAATTTAGCCAGCTTAGATTGCATGCAGGTTGCATAAACATGGCATGTCTATTATCAATTTCAATGCGGACAAACTATCGGAGGAGATCTCGGCTCTTCGACGCCATGATATTGTTAAAACAGACTGCTTCGACTCTCGCTGTCTCTGTGTCCTGTCGCGCACGTGTCCGATGGCGCATCGATTGCTGATTCGAATGAGCAATAGCAGTTCACTATAAGCCTGCTCTGCTTTCGAATAGGACCGCAGAGTTTTATACGAACCTCTCGCCGACGAAAGCACTTACTTAATAGCTTGTGGATTAGGAAGAAAGTGGTCTCAGCGAACTCTGCCACGGATAGCATCAGCATGTACCTGTTCTCAACGCTATGTTCCTGCACGTGAGCGGCAATCGATGACAAAATGCCGATTACAAAGTTGATGAAGAGCACAGGAACAAACAAGACGTAGAATACGTGCGTCACGTTTAGGTCAATACGATCGCTAGCCGGATAAAACTTTTCTGCATCGACGATGTTAAGCGAAACCAGAAAGGTTTGATAGAAGGACTTGAGAAACTCGGCCAGATTATCCGGTCGGGTTGTGGTCGAATTTTCTGCTCTAGAGAAGGCAAAGCTAGACTGAAAAATTCTAGCGAAAACTCCAGTGAGCAGTACGTAGAGAAGGAAGAACCACGAGAACGTCACCATGCTTCGATAGAGGCTACTCATCATTGCTGTTAGGCAGTGCAAATGCCGCAAGAAGCTGATCATCTGAGAGAAACCCGCTATTAGAAGCAGCATGATGCCGCAGCCGCTAACTGGATAAATTTGCTGACCTAGCAAGGCGCAGCTGTGCTCAGTGTCAAGGTAGATCCAGAGTAGAAAAATTGATGTCGGGAAGGCCAAGATGTACGGCAGGTACCAGCCAAGAATGTCGCCGACATTTTTTCGCGGCGAGCAGGGATATCCTACAGAGCGCCTAAAAGGAGATAAAATTTACTTTTATTTTCAGTTTTAACTTTGTGAATAATGATTTGATGAAACTGTGTGATAATTAATAATTCGCTTACCGATAGCGTTCCTTGCGCATATAACCGTAAACAACTGCTACGGTGCCAAAGAAACCAAGCGTAATCCAGCCAATTAGTATTGTAAGTAGACCGTATGGAAACGTAAATGGCTTGTCAGAACACCGATCATTTAAATATTCGTACACGTTCGATCCGGCGAAAAATGCACTTGCGAATGTAAATATCAGTGCAACAAACAAGAATTGAACAAAGAACACTCGATTGCGCAAGTACAATGCCTCGGTCCACTGCTTCCAGAGAAAGCCGGTACGAAAGATTCCTAACGCTTTGATCTCAGCCAAGGTGCTCTGGCTGTAGATATCTACAAGAACGCTGATAGGACTGGTGAAAAAGCAGAAATTCTCGGCAGTAAAATCTGACACATCAAACGAGATTCGTTCATTAAGACCTTCAGTGTCTGAGTGAGCCAGAGTAGTTGGAGAGCAGTAGATTAGGACGTACTCAACGTAATTCGCCAGGCCTAGGAACACGCCCCAGCTCATCGGATCCATTCCGAACCTACACAAGGTCTGAATCATTCGCTGTTGCTGTTCCGTCGTGAACAGGGTCCTGTGAAACAGATCTAACAGACTCTTGCACTCTTCAGTCATACCCGAGCCTGAGGCGGAACCGGCGTTCTCGTCAGTCATGAAGCGAATCGCACTCATCAGCACGTGATACGCAGTGAAGCCGTTGTCTTTAATCTCAGCAAAGTCGACGCCAGATTCGTTCATAAACCGGAGACAGCGCTGAGCGTTGTAGAAGATGGCAATAAAAAACGGATTTGTCGGAAACGGGTGCTTTGAGTTACCGATCGATGACGTGTGCAAAAAGTTTGGATCGCAATTCGACCAGGTACCAGAAGTGTCGAAGCTCTGTAAGAACTTCTTCCAATTGAGTCGCCGAGAGGCCGCTTTTAAGTCGTCAACATTGTCGGTCGCGATGCACTTTACAAATGCCAGCCATTCCGAACGGCTATTGACAATTCTTTTAATATCCATTAGCAATTTGGCTGTCTCTTTACCATCCATAGATTTTGGTGCTACTTTTGCCGTCATTTATAAGCTAATTCTAATAGCTGGGAGAACTCGTTCACTTTGCTCTGCTGCACTCCAGCAATCAGAGAGGGACAATAAAATTGGAGCAGGCATTAGATTTATTGCGTTTCTGTCTCATTGGTTCAAAGCTCCCTCCGTTCAATATTGATACTCTGACAGAATTTGATTTGCTGCTGACCAGTTATGTCTGATTTTTATGCCAGAATTTCATGTTGGGGCATAAAACAGCAGGTTATTTTTCGAGTGTAGCTTTACATTTTCTCTTGCAGTCATGAAAACTATCTAATAGGTTATAGCTCTTTAAATGTTTTTAATAAGGGCATACGCTTAAAATGTTTCAGAACTTTGTCTTTATATGAGCGTAAATACACTTTTGAAAGTCGTGGGGCATTTCAAAAACTCATCGTTTTGCATCGTTGAAGTGTTTGATTTTCTAGGTTAGGAAAGTAAAAAAAAACTGGCTTATCGACAAAATAATTTTCCGTCTGTACCGACTTCGACGATGTAAAATTTTGAGCCTATGAAAGCGACCCATTTTTTCATTCAAGCAAGTATTGTCGCCTGTATTAGTTAGTAACAGTGAAATCAGTTCTGCTGACAATTCTTGGCCTCAAGCACAGCCGAGAGCCGTTCATTGTTGGCTGCCAGAAGTCGGCTGTGCCTACTCACTGGACGGCAGCAACGAAGCACCAACTGTTCACCGCTGCTTCCCACTAGTTTCCTTATCGCCGACCGAGTTGGCGACAAAATCATCTCGGAGAACTCCGCCACCGACAATATGAGAAGGTAGCGATTCTCTGGACTGTGCTCGTGAACGTGCGTTACAACCGATGTCAGAATGCCGATCGCAAAGTTTAGAAACAGAACAGGTACAAACAGGATGTAGATCATATGCGTGATGCTCATGTCGATTCGATCATCCGTTGGTGAAAGCATGCTCGAATCGATAATGTTTAGCGACACTAGAAACGTTCGATAAAAGGCGGTGAAGAAGTTGACAGATTTTGGGCCACTATTCTCCTCCGATATTGAGGTGCTGTTTCTAACTACATAATCGCTGCTAGCAGAGAACAGGCGCACTTGAAATACGCGTGTGAAGACGCCAGTTAGTACCAAGTAGAGCATGATGAACACGGTGAATGTACCAATGCTCTTGTACATACTGGTCATCAGGGTTGTAAGCGATGGGACCAGTCGGAGATAGGCAACGATTAGCGATACACTAGTAAGCAGCAACAGTAGAATGCAGCAGCCGCTCACAGAGCAGATGTGATCGCCCAGCAGTCTGCAACTGTTGCCAGTGTCCGAGTAAAGCCATAAGAGAAATGTTGAGATGGGAATAGACAGCATCCACGGCAGGAACCAAAACAGCATGTCAACGTGCGCATGCCTAGGCGCAATCGGATAGCCAACTTTTCTTCTGGAAGAAACATTGGTTAAATACCGCTATAATTAAGTATCCCTTCAGGACCACGAGCGTATTTAAAGTTGCTATACTTACCTGTACTGCTCTTTGCGCCAGAGACTGTAGCCGCTGGCGGCAGTCCCAAATGTAGCATAAAAGAACCAGTAAACCAAGATGATGAACACTCCTATTGGAAATGGAAAATCTCGACCTGAACACCTGGCCTTAAGAAAATCGTTGACACCGCCGCCAACAACTGACACCGTTGCCGCGGTGAGGAAAATTACGTTGGACAGAAGCAGCGCGGTGAAGAAGCGATTGCGCATGTACAACACTTCGGCCCACTGCTTCCAAATGAAACCAGTCCGGAAAATTCCAAGAGCCTTGATCTCCGCTAAAGTGCTTTGTCCGTACATGTCGACCAGGACACAAATTGGGCTTGTGAAAAAGCTGGAATCATCGCCGGTCATTTCGGACACGTCAATGCTGACGCGTTCATTTAGTCCAGCAGCGTCGGAATTCACGACGGGGGCTGGAACGCAGAATGTCATGATGTACTCGACGTAGTTTGCCAGGCCGAGAAACACTCCCCAACTGAGTGGGGCCATGCCGAGCTTGCAGGTTACATTTAGCATGCGGCGTTGCTGCTCTGCCGTGAATAGAGTCTTGTGAAACAGAGCTAACAGACTTTTGCACTCTTCGGTTATGCCCGAGCCTGATGCGGAATCGGCGCTCTCGTCAGTCATGAAGCGAATCGCGCTCATCAGCACGTGATACGCCGTAAAGCCGTTATCGCTGATCCTAGAGAAGTCGACGTCGGATTCGTTCATAAACCGGAGACAGCGCTGAGCATTGTAGAAGATGGCAATAAAAAACGGATTAGTAGGAAACGGATGCTTTGAGTTACCAATCGCTGATGGATGCGCAAAGTTCGATTCGCAATCAGACCAGATGGCATTAATGTCGGAGCTCTTCAGAAACTCTTTCCAATTAAAACTCTTTGAAGCTACTCGCAAGTCCTCGACATCATCGTTGGCTATACAATTGACGAATGTAAGCCACTCTTTGGGGCCCTGCAGGAAGCTTGTGATGTCGTTTTGAGTGTGCAGATCTGCCTTCGACAGTTGCCCGTTGTTAAGAATTAGCTCAAACATTTTAAAGAATATTTGAGTGCTGCAAAACTAGTTATGAGCTACTCCTGGCTCTGTGCAGCTGAGTTTGTCGACGAGCTCCGTTATATCCACACAGCAGGCACTGACTGCTGCTCAGATGAGATTACGTCGGATTAGCCTACATTCACTGACTCGGTACTCTCAACGCTTTTAAATTAACTCGCATTGATTCGCTGTCGTTGTGACAAATGTTATCAGAAGCGCTGGTTCGTTTAATTAAGCGAGATTAAGTAAATGAACAAGCCTATTCTCTTCATTTACAGTGCCTATCTGCAGTTTGCTAGACTAGCAATCATATTAGGGAACTGGCGGCCACCGTGTCACGTCCGATTACGCTGATAATTTACATGAATTTCAGCCAACCTTAATGAGAAATGATTATTTGTCCCAGCTTGTAGAACTCCATTTCCATTAAATAGATTGGAAGGCATTTTTTGTTGTGCAGGTAATCAGACTTTGCAATTATTCTCAAGAGAAAGAGTTCAATAATTAGATTATGGTTGCATTGTTAGCGAAGCTGCACTTTTCATTTGGACGACGGTCTAGGTGTGCGATCAGTTGGAGCCATTGCGACGCTCATAACAACGCAAGCAAACCCTATAATTGAATATCGCATTCTGATTTGCTATCTTGATTCTTGAGCACTCGGCTAGCACTGATTTATTCTCAGGTTTAATTCTAGATTATTCTTAATTAAACTTGATGCCAGAACAAGCCTTCGCAAAAAACTAAAATCTTATTAAGAGTCGAAAGTGAAAAGCTAGTAGTGCTGTGTGATAAAAGTCTAGTGCTAAGAACCTCGCGGATGTAAGTAAGAAGAGTATTGTAATCGAATTCTTGTGTTTACTGTGTTTGTAACGCTACTTTCCTTTATTTTTCACATTCAATAAATGATTGTGCATCTACAGTTAACATTATTCATTGGAATAATTGTTTCTTGCACTCTGTTCCAGAATGGTCCCAGAAAACGTGCTCGCATTCTGAGTTGGTCAATTAAATGTACAAATTAAAACAAATTTGCAAATAAACCAGTATTCTGCTGTAAGTAGAATGCTTGGAGGATTTCAATAGAATTGAATAATATATGTATGTGCATTAATGCATAACAATTTATACTTAGGATGTCTACGTTCGGATCATGTCTTGAAGTATACGTTGAGAGCAAATTAAAAAACAAAAGTACATGTATATGCTACCAAATATAAGTTAGAGTCGGATCTGTTGAATTTTAAGTCTGCATTTACAATGCAGTCAAAAGCTTTTTGTTATATTTATTTATTAAACTTATAATTGAGTCTTAAAGTCCTGATTAGTTTTTGGTTACCATCACCAAATTTCACTTAGGTTTTTACTCGTATTTTTCATCAGCAGCTCGAGCAGAATCTTTAGTTTTAGTTTTCTGAAACAATTGACTGTTGGAATTCATGTTGAGCTTTACGATTTTATGGAAATATTTACGAAGATTATTTATATTATTATTACGAAATTATTATTTATTATTATTTATTAATTATTATTTATTATTATTTATTATTATTTATTAATTATTATTAATTATTATTTATTATTATTTATTAATTATTATTATTATTATTATTATTATTATTATTATTATTATTTATTAATTATTAAAGATTATTTTTACGAAAAATAATGGACGCTGACAAAAGAATGTGCTACTATGGTAGACGCATCTTACCGTTCAGGTAATTAATTTAGGCATCGACAATCTAAACGACATGCTGTAGCCCGGAGCCGCGTCACTGACAATACGATGCTTAGTTGCCGACTTGTAGGAATCGCCAGGAACTGAACTCGAAGGAACTTGCTCTGGCCAAGCCTCAGCAAGCCAATTTGGACTGCAGCTTTGCCCATACGCGACGTGGCTCTGTAGACTCCAAATCCATAGAGTTTGCCTCGGCGTTCCTCTCAAGCGGATGGTGCAGCATTTGCCAATCAGATTTTGATAGCGGCTTACGTCGTTCCCCTTTAACTCTTTGCCGCGTGGGCAAACTGGAATATGCGACATGTAGTGCTGTTAGTAGTAGTAGTCAAAGACCAGGGTATGACAAGGACGAAAAACTCGAAGCTCGTTTAATATCTTTGAAGGCCAATTTTCTAAGAAATACACTGCGGATATCGACACTAGCAAGTGGGCAGAGTTACAGAGTCAATGAGCGTGACTGTAGCGTTCATTTTTTTAAATGCCCCTGAGCTGCCTGCAAATTGTGATCAAGGATTCTGTACCAAAGCGCTGCAGAAGATTCGTACGCATGCGAGTACATGATATGCAAACTGTATAATGTACACGTATACTTACAAAGGCCGAATGTTTCACTGATGACGAACGCAGCAAGGACAAACGCAACCAGTAGAATTCTCATTTTGACGTATTGGGTAATCGGATATGAAAAGACCAGACCGTGTGGGAACACTATATTGCTCTAGTATAGATCTCTGACTTCATAGTATAGATACCCTAGATGACATTGGCTTGGGGTTTCTTACAAGATCTGACTTGAACTGCGCCCTAAGTTCTTGCAAGAGCTCAGCAGATCTTCGCCATTGAAATACATAGTCAATTCTTACCAGATCTTCTGAACAGATCATGCAAGATCTTCGGGCCAGATCTGCTAAGATGACACAGGATCATGCAAGTTCTTGAGGCCATATCTTCCAAGAAGATACAAGATTAGTCAAGATCTGATAAGGCATAGAAGATGAATGTCTATAGCACGCAATGCGCGTGCAGTACCTCTATGGTGCATACATAATCAAAATTTTAAGACTCGGGAACTCGGGAAGTTACCTGAAGAAAAAAGTAATATAAACAAAAGAACATTTTTCTCTGCATTTTATTATTGGGTGAATTATAGTGGCACTATTGGGCAATTCCCTATTTAAACATTTTTACTATTTAATTTTTATTTATAATTTACATACAGAGAGCATATAGTATTTACAAAAGCATGAACACAAAAACATAAAGGCGTAATGAAGTAGCAAACACAGCAAAATACAATAAAATTCCATTGCAAAAATTATAGCAAATTATAATTTAATTGCAATCTCGACAAGCATGCGATATAAACTAAATTATAAACATTTTCCTTAAAAATGTTGCTAAAACAAATCTTTACAAAATTAGGCTATCATACATATATAGTCATTGGCTCATTTCCTTTATAGCTAACACAAAATTTAGAAAGTAAAAATTCACAATCAAATTGCAATTCGTCCAATTTAATATTTAAAGTATTCTACTGTAAGTAGAAAGTATAACATTTGAGTAAAATTGCAATAATTGCAAGTGAATTGCACAGCAAATTGCAATTTAATTAATTTTTGTGGAAATAAAATTACAATTACGGCAATTATATAAAATTCTTGGCAATATTTCTAATTTCATCCCAATCCGGGTGTCTTGGAGGGGAGGGAACGGCACATCTTAAGAGCAAATTGCTTCTGCAAGAATAAGTGTTGAACAAATTTCTCTAAAATCAGAGTAACTATAGTAACTTTTGCTCGTCGAAATTTCCGTTTTGCCATATTGCATTACCAACCGTTTCTTTCTGTTAATTTGATGCCAGTTAGTTAAAAAGCCCCCATTCTGATATAGCTGCATTAAAAACTGTTTACAAAACTGTATTTTGAAAAGTAAACTAGAAAAGTTTTTTAAAGTATTAAGTTTCGCAAATCTGTTCACCAAAGGCGGCTAGGCATAATGACAGTTAGAGTGCAGCTGGGCACCGAAGGCAGCTGGGCACCGAAGGCAGCTGGGCACCAAAGGCAGCTGGGCACCGAAGGCAGCTGGGCACCGAAGGCTGAGCACCAATGCACAGTAGGCAACGCAGGGCATCTGGCAGGGAAATGAAGATATTTGTGACACTGACAAGACTAATATTATTCACTTTCTACTTCGAAATTCGGATTTTAGAGCTAAGTAAGCAATATATTAGGTTTTTAAACTACATATTATTTTGCACTTGTAGCTTGTACTAGTAATACCCAGAGCGGCTGAAGATAGACAAAATTTAATCTAGTAAGCAAAATAAAAATGTACTCATAATCAGAGAACGAAAAAACGACACGAATGTGTAGGCGCGCTGCCTGCTTACCTGCTAGGGTTGCTCATACTGCTGGGGCTGCCGTGTCGCCGCAGTGCTCATGCATACTGTGTGCACCTGCCAAGGGGGACGCAAAGTTGGGTATGAAGTTCTGTAGATTCTTACTGACATCTAAAGTTATTACAGACCGAATGGATCAAATTCAAGATAGTGTTAATGTACTAATTACGAAAAAATATACTTTGGTTTTACACAGAAGTAAAAAACACGCGCAAATAAATGGGCTACCTAATTGTGTTCGCAGCAGCTCAGAATCGGCACAAGGTAGACCTGGTTATCATCGGCCACCAGCAAGCACTTTAGGAAATCCAAACCAATTGGAACAGGAAAGTCGTCGCATCCAAAACTGTCTTCGTACTGCTGCCGTGAACAACAAAACATATTATTCTTTTTTACTGATAAAATCGGAGAAATTCTGACAGACTGGGTCCCGTGATCAATGCTCTTGATGACTCCTACAGATTCGCTAGAATAATTCACGATGAAGCTGATGCACGTTCCTTTCCGAGCATTATCATAGGTATGGAACACCTGCATTCCATTGGAGAAAGAATTCTTACAACTTTTTTTACCATCACGATTTTTGCTTAAAATATTTAGCGGCTGGTGAAGCCTGTGCTGATGCATGAAAGGGCGCAAAATAGCTTGCAAACAGAATTGGTTATCTCCCAAAAGGCTCAACCGATTTTCATTGTTTCTTCAAAATACTAAAAATGATATACAAAAATGGCTCTTCACCACACTTTTATTATTGATTCCAATGAGTGACTAACAGACAAAACTAATGCTTACCTATTGCCAGGCAGCTTTCTTGGACACAGAACTAAAATGGAATTATATTGGATTGCCAGTTAGACTTAGTAAGCTATTACTTTTGGGATATACTTATATTCTACCAGTTTTAGTATAATCCTTAACTTGATGATTGTTAAAGAATTAAGCATTGGAGATGTGATTTATAATTCAATACAGCAGCCTGAGCAGTGATAGGCAATGACTAGTTAATAAAAGTTATCTTGAAAAGATAATTTTTTTTAAAATAAAAAACATTAAACATTTAAACTTAAACTCAAGAAACTAACTTTCTTGATAACAAAAAAACTCCAAATTTTCAAAAAATAGCTCTTTTCTGGCTAACTTGTCCATTACTGCAAATATGGAAAGATAATAATAGAAAAGGGACAAAGGCTAGCATAGCAAGCCTTTGTTAGCAAAATAACAAGGTGTTTATTAATATGTTGTTGACCACAAAGTCATTACCAAAAACACTATAAAAATATTTTCCAAGGTACACTACCATAAAAATATACATAAATAATGAATACAAAGTCTAAAGTAATTTAAGTAAACAACCTAGCCCTACATTATAAGCTACCATTATATTTAAAAACTTAAGGACCAGACTAAAGACAAATGCATATATATAACCATTTTAACAACATATTAAAAATATTTGCATAACTTACCTTGGAAAACATAACATTATTGAGACAAGGCCTCACTATAGGAATTGGTTTTGTTGTACCATAACAAAACAAACACATTTTGCTGCCTTTGCCTTTCCAAGCCAAAGTAATCCTGGCTTGCTGGTCTGCGTAGCCTTTTAGCCCTTGGACTTTGGCTTGAATGATCACCAGTTTCCATATTCTTTCTAAATTAAATAGAAAATTTGCACCTGGAAATTTAAGTTTAGACTTCAGATTAAAATATAATTATGATCAAAAAATTATTACTGAGTTTGAAGAATATTTTATAAAGATACTCATAATCATGACTACTATTATGCATATTTCATAAGCTTAAGGACTAAGGGTAATATGCTTATAAACATGCATTTTCTATTTAAATCATGACCTCATGATTTAAAGATCTCTGGATAATCTTTATAATCCATGATCTTACTTAGCTAGCTTATGGATTAGACCAGTATACTATCTATACTATATACATAGTCTATATAGCATTGTCTAAATAGTGTATTACTAATAATAACAGCAAACAAAATCAAACATAATATAATTATCAATGAACCATGTAGTTTAAAGTTAGAAACACCCACTTTTCAGAGTATGGCCCAGTGGCAAATATAGAGCCGCAACCAAAAATTTTTTTTCATACTTTTTAGGGTATAGGACCAAGTGAGGGGGAGCTATTATCTTCCTGCATTGCTATTGCCATATTGGTTGTGATGGGTTATAGAGTTAGATAAGAGGAAATATCCTAAGATTGGTTACTAATAACTTGTAATAAGCCAAGGCAAATAAGTGGCCCAAAATGGTTGCAAGTCAACCAAGGCAATTTTAACAATACGCCTAGGCCTATCTTATAGTTCCTTTATAATTCAAATTGAATGAAAAAAATGAGGAGCCTGGCTTATTTACCCACTTGGCCCATTTACTAGTTTCTTTCTTGTAGCCTTGTCTTATTGGCTCTCTCTATCTTACCCTTTCTCAGCATCATCCAATAACATGGCAAGCCAAATTCCTCCCCCTAGCTCCCCCAAGTATGGCAGTCTTTGTGTGGCAGTCTTGGCAACCTCAGTGTCAATTTCATTAGCCAGTTAGAGCTGTGGCAGTCTTGGTGTATGGCAGTCTTGGTCATGAGCCCTTTTTTGGTCTACAACTATAATTATGCCAGGTCTTGACTTACTTGACTTAGCTGCAGGGTGGTCCGTAGACACAGCGGGGAGGCGAGGGTCGCCCATTCCGCTAGCCCCTGAAGGCCCGCAGACAGGCAGAGGCGTGGGGCCGGTCAGGGTGGTCCGCCGGTCCGTCCTGCAGCGTGATCTTCCGTTGGGAAGAAACTGGCTCGTCTAGTCGCCCGAAGGAACTGGATGAGCCGTGGGATGCTGTCGGGCTGGCAAACCTCGTCAATGGACGGGTTCGGCCCGAGGTAGCGTAGCCGGTCTCTGTTAAAGAAAGGGCAGTGACAGACAAAGTGCTGAGCATCTTCATTGTCGCACTCGCAAAAGGGGCAAATTTCGCTCTCGAGGTCGCCTCGGAGGAAGCAGTGCCTGGCGAGGTAGCCATGGCCGGTAAGGGTCATGACAAGGGCTCGAATATCCTTCCGATTCTGGTTCAGAAGGATGTTTCTGAGCCTGTGAGACGGGCAAGGAACCGCGGCACGAGATTGCCGGCAGTTTTGGGTGCCCGCCCATCTGTCCCTGTGGAGGGAGTCAGCCCAGTCGTCGATCTGACGATTGATGACTGTCAAGGGCATAGGGACCAGGGGGCAGGGCCGAAAAAAGAGCCAGAGCCGCCCCTCTTGGCGAGGGTGTCTGCCAGCTCGTTCCCCGGAAACCCTGCGTGCCCTGGGATCCACTTCAGCCTGACAGTATTGCTTCTGGCCAGGAGGTTGAGCTGCCGGGCGCAGTCGGCGACTGTCCGGGAGTTCGTTGTGGTGTGGCAAAGGGCCTGTAAGGCCGCTTGGCTGTCGGAGTGGATGACAATAGTCTTTCCTCTCGTAACCTTGGCGTTTAGCTCTGCAGCGCAAGAGCTGATGGCAAGGACTTCGTTCTGGAAGACTGTGGAGAGTCTACCAGTGTGCTGGGCATGCGTGGCAATTACGCGGCCGTTGATGATGATGCAGACCCCAAAGCCGGCGCGACCGTCTTTGATGGATCCGTCCGTGTAGCAATGGACCTCCTGGAAATTCCAGTGGTCATTGGCAGCATCCCTAGAGGGGATGGTGACCTTGTAGCGCTGAAAGAGGTTGAGAGTGCGGGGTTCGCCGTCAGATAGGACGTGGAGCCCGCCGCTGTCTCTCAAGTCCTTGAGGCAGAGGTCAGCGTGGGGCAGAAGCTTGCGCTTAGCCATGGCCCTATGGGGCTGGATTCGAATGCCAGCGTCAGCTAGACGGCGGGCAGTCTTAGCCGCTTCCCTGCGGACAAAGATGTCCAGCGGAGGAATGTTGAGGAAGGCGTTGAGGCCATCGTAAGGAGCAGACGGAGGGGCGCTCATGATCGTGCGACAAGCGCGCCCTTGCGCTCTCCTGAGAGCCTCTAGACAGGTCTTTATCTGCAGGGCGCTAGCCCAGATCAGGCCGCCATACGAGATAGCGGGCCTAACCATTGCAGTGTAGATCCACCAGAGGCGCTTGGGGGTGAGCCCCCAGGTGGTGCCGACGGCCCTGCGCAATTGCGCGAGGACTGCGAAGGCCTTTTTGGCTTTTGTTTGAACGTGGGGAGACCAGTTCAGCCTGTGGTCCAGGGTAATACCCAGACATTTAGTCTGCTTGCAGAAGGGGATTTCCCTTCCGTAAAGCGTGAGCGGCCGAATCTGCCACTTGGTCCTGCTGGTGAACATGATCGCTGCGGTCTTAGTCTCAGAGAGCCTTAAACCACAGCGGTCCGCCCATTGCTCAGCAGCGTAGATGAAGTTCTGAAGAAGGTCCCTGAGGGTATCAGGGGACGGACCAGATGCCACCGCGGTGACATCGTCCGCATATCCAACTTTCAGAATGGGGTCAGGCCGAACATCCCGGAGGAGCTCATCGATGACCATATTCCAGAGAACTGGAGACAGCACCCCACCTTGCGGGCTACCTTTGCAGACGGGGACCGTCCTCTGGTAGCCCAGCAGACTGGCGGTGGCCGTGCGATGGCTGATCATGTACATGATCCATCTGGTGAGATGTGAGTGCGTTAGCCTCTCACAAAGAGCTCTTCGGAACGCCTCAAAGAGGACGTTATCGAAGGCGCCAATGATGTCCAGGAAGATCCCCAGAGCAAAGCCACTACCAAGCACGGCCTTCTCGAGTTTATCGACCAGGACGTGCAGCGCGCTTTCAGTGGAGCGACCCGCCCGAAAAGCGTGCTGGTTCTCGCTGAGAGGTTTGTTCTTCAGCTCAACAGAGAGAAGGCGCCAAAGCACCAGTCTCTCCATCAGCTTGACCAGGGAGGAGGTCAAGCTGATCGGTCTGAAGGATTTGATAGAATGGTAGTCCGGGCGGCCTGGCTTAGGGATAAAGATCACCTTTGCCTCGGTCCATGCCTGCGGGACATAACCAAGCGTGATGCATGCCCGAAGAAGGCTGCAAAGTTTGCGCAGGAAGCCTGGGCATTTAACCGCCTCTCTTAGAAGGGCCGGTACAATGCCGTCGGGTCCTGGGGCTTTGAAAGGCTTGAAGGAATTTGCCGCTCTCACAATGCGGTCCTCCGTGATGATAGATGCAGCCAGCGCGTGACCTCCCTCCGAGTGATCCGGAGTGGTCTGGTTAGCTGGCTCGTTAGGGAAAAACGCAGTGAGCATTACATCAAGCGTTTCCCCTGGGTTGTCCGTGGACGTACCGTCGGTGCGTTTGACCGAGGAGAGCTTAGACATTTTGTCCAGCGTGAGCGCTTTCACAACTCTGGAGGTGGGGCGTGAGCCCTCTAGCTCCTCACAGTATTGTCGCCATTTTTGAGCCTTTGCATTCCTAACCTGCCTTTTAAACTCATGAATTGCTTCATGATAGGCGGTTTGGTCTGCAGGGCTCTTAGTTTTAGTTGCTCTGCGGTGGAGTCTCTTAGCCCTGCGACGGAGGTTGCCGAGCTCGGGATTCCACCACGGCGCCGATTTTTTCCCTTTATAGGCTTTTAAAGGGCAGGACGCCTCAAAGGCGGCGGTTAGCGTCTCTGTCAAAACAGTCGCGCACTCATCCGCCTCTCGGCACGACGTGATCGTGAATGGTTGGCCAGGAGACCGATGGAATTCCTTCAGGGCGAGCCCGAAGGTTTCCCAATCAGTATTTCTGGCGTTCCGTCTCCACATAACACGAGTTGCGCTACGCGCGGCCATTAGGTTGAAGGAGATGAACTTGTGATCCGATAGTGAGGACACTGGAAGCACCCGCCACGCCCCAATACTCTGGTAGAGTCTGGGCGTTGCGAGCGTAGCGTCGATCACCTCCGACCACCGTCCGTTGTCAAAGGTAGGGGTGGACCCAGAGTTGCAGAACTCGAGGGTCGTAGAGGCAACGTAGGCTAGGAGGTCTTCGCCTCTCTGATTAATGCCAGTGCTGCCCCAGTGAGTGTGGTGGGCGTTGATGTCGCCGGCAACCATGAGCTCGTAGTTTTTGGCAGAGCAGAGCTCTACCAGCGTAGCGAGGGCTCTGGGGACGACCGCAGCATCGCCTGGTAGGTAAACCGAGGCAATGAGGGTGGTCTTCCCAGGAAGAAGGTCCTCGGATTGGATGACGCAGATGTCCCTGTTGGACAGGTCCGATCTGAGCCACGCACTGAGCGTTTTGCTCGCAAAGATGCAAGCTCTGGGAGGCTGGTTGGCCTCGCGAGGGTAAGTATAAAAACAATTGTAGCCAGCAGGGGCGTTTTGAGGCTTACCTCTGAGAGTCCAGGGTTCCTGGACGAGGATGAGCCCCGGCTTGTCGAGCTCGGCGTAACGCATAAGGTTGACCGAGGCTGCGACGCAGTGCTGCAGATTAATCTGCAGGCAATGGATTCCCTGGTTGCTGATCATTATCACGCAGTTGGGGAATCGTTGAGCAGGTCATCCTCCTCCTTTTCAGTGGTGGGTGACCCGCAGACCTCCATGGGAGTTTCAGCGTCCTCAGCAGTTAGGGTGGCTGTGGAGTCCTCCGCGGACGTGAGCCCAGCGTGGACGTTACCGTCGCCTCTCCTGCGTGCTTCGGTGCTGTCACTGCCCGTCCCCTCTGCCTCGTCGGTCAGGTCGATGCGGGTGGCGCCAGCCTCCTGGTGAGTCACAGACTCGAACCAGTCGGTCGGAGCCTCCCCGCTTAGAGTCTGGCCTTCTGGCTGTTGGGGTGGAGCGCGAGAAGCGCGGGCCCGCTCACGATGCGCACGAAGGTTCTTGG
This sequence comes from Macrostomum lignano, assembly GCA_002269645.1. Classification (NCBI taxonomy): domain Eukaryota; kingdom Metazoa; phylum Platyhelminthes; family Macrostomidae; genus Macrostomum; species Macrostomum lignano. The sequence goes on from NIVC01000027.1 coordinate 227,814, forward strand.
CCTGGTCCAGCGCGCGCTGGATCAGGCCGGACCTCCGGGTGCTCCTGGCGGGTCTGCGATTGCGATTTCCGGTTTCAGCAGCGCGAACTGCCTTACCGGGCATAGGATCGGCCGTTTGCCTCGGCTTCTTTGCCGGAGGAGCCTGGGCCCCAGTTCCGGTTTCGGAAGCTTTGGCATTCTTGGCTTCATCAGCTTTCCGCTCCTCGCAACGGAGGATGGTCAGCTGAGTCAGACCAATATGAATTGTGGACTTAGGCGGCAAGCGCTTAGCCCAGTCATCAGAGAGCCCTAGGATCACCGTAGCCCCCTTCTCCTTGCGGGAAGTGGCGTGGTGTAGGAGCCCGTTGACCTTAAGGTCGGGGTGCAGCTTTAGCAATATTTGCCTAAGCTGATCTCCGGACTTAATGGCACTGCCGGCCGGGATCCAGACGCGAAAGCGCTGGGTCTTCTGTCGTTCGCCCTCGCTGGCGAAGACGAGCTTGCCGAGCTTCTTGGGCCAGTTCAGCTTTGGCAGAAGCTCGCGTAGATTGCGGCTGCTCTCCTCCGAGCTGCACCAGATGAAGATGCAGCCGTCGGTCTTGGCAGACTTGACCACGCTCACAGGGCGGCCCGCCAGGAGCTGGTCGATGAGCGCAGCATCGATGGTGCGCCAGGCACTGTCGAGCTCGTCGGCCGTGAGGTCCTGCTCTTCCCCGAAGACGATGACCGCCGGTTGGAGCTTGACCTTTGAGGCGTAGTTGGTGGCGGCGGTTCCCGAAGGCCCGGCCGCGCTTGTAGCAGGTATACTGGGTGGCTCACCAGCGGGGGTTGTATCCTGGGGGGCAGGGGTTGCTGTGGTTCCTTTCGGCCCAACAGCAGCCTCGCCCTCCCTAGGTTCCCCTTCCGCCGGTGGCCGGCCCGCAGTACCCCGTAGTCGCCGTCGCCGCTCGTTGCGGCGTTGGTTGCGGGTGCGTCGGGCTTCAGCGGAGGGCCCGGTTGCGCGTGCGGGCATGTCACCAGCCGAGCCGGCGGCAAGCCCATCTGCCCCCGGTGGGGCGGCGCTGGTGCCAGAGTCACCGGCCGGAGTTGCCGGGGCCCCGGCTTCAGCGGGGTTAAAGAGGCGGATGACGCCATAGCTGAAAGCGGGAAGGAGTGAGCTGAGTCACAAAAGAAAGAGGAAAGAAGAAAAAGAAAAGGACCGCTAGCGACCGGACAACCCCCCGGCCTTCCAGCCCATCGGCACGGTCAAACACCTTAGGCATTAGGGGGTACGTTAAGCAGTACCACGGCCTGCAGGCTGGCAAGCCAGACCCGCATACCCAAATTCGGCCGAAGCCACTGGATGGGTCGCCAGCGTCGGAGCCCAGTCTGTCCAGCAGCCCTAGGGTCTGCCTTGAACACACGCGGGGACGAGTACCCTGGGTCGACTTGTGAAACAGCGTGAGGGGGGGGGTCTGCGGCTGCCAGTGGCAAATAGCGGGTGCAGACCTCCCTCTCCAGCCTTGACCTGCTGAATATAGGGGCAGGCGTGAAGCATCGCAGACCGTAGCCCTTAGGCCTGGTCTGTCTCATACTTCACTGGCGTGCTGAATACACCTTCGCGTGCTTATGCCAGGTCTATTAAGTAGGCCTATTTTCCAATATTGGGTTGTAGTGTTTGGTATAGCTTGGCCCCTTTCTTAAAAGTTTTCTAGATCTGCACTTGGTATGGCCTTTTATAAAATAGAATAAACTAGAGTCTAAGTAAGGAAAGGGCCTATTTATTCATAGCTCAATAGGCCTAACAGACAATATCAGTTATACATAGGGTGTATAGTACCATTGTCTGATTATAGAATAGGGTAGGCCTACCCATGGCCATGACCCATGAGTCATAGGAAGGGGGAATACCGAATAGGTTATGTATGGGTACCCTATGGCCTACCTGTCCCTTGGTTAGTAGAGAAGTTAATGAATAATAGGTAAATAGCTAAATAACTGGATATTATATATAATTTATAAGTTGAAAGACCTTATTTTTTCATTCAAACAATAACATTATACCTATGGACATGTTGTCTGATATAATTTGTCAGTTGTCATGGCTTTTTCATCATTTTGACATTGCCATTATTATTGCATTAGCCTAAGAATGATGGAATATATGAGAGACAAGTTAGACCTAACCTCTGAACTTTAAAGGTATTCTACCTAATTCCTAATGATCCTTACCGATTTAAAGATTAAATCTAAAGCACATTTTGGTATATATGCGAAAGATTCAATCAACTGATCCTATTTTTAGATGGACAACAAGTCAATAATTGCAGATAAGGAGAGGCACGTTTTTCATTACTTTGTTCATACCTATTTTACTAGCTAAGGTATAACAAAACATTTTTCATTGCGATGAAGTCTTTAACCGTTATTCCCTTTTATTTATTGAAAAGAAAATCTAATGTATAAAAAGTGAGTAACTTGTTTCGGCAACATATATTTAAACATATGTATGTTTAATTTCAAACCTTGTAAAGTAAGATCTGACACGAAGCAGCATATTTTGTTCCATATCTTGCATGAAAAAGCAGATATGACTGACGCAATTAATGACACTTTAAGCTTAACTGAAGCGTGTTTTTATGTTTGTTACTGTCATATTATTTCTTTCTATACATTCCTGATACTCCACACTCATTTGGATAAGAAATTTATGCACTTATCGTGAGCAGATACTAGCCGCATCTGGTAAGATATTACAAGACATAGCAGATGCTAAGATCTGTTAAGAAATGAAAGTTAAAAACAGATCTGCTACGCGGGTGTGAACAGATTGTCATCTAGGGTAAAATGGTTGCTAAGCTTTTATAGACAATCATTTTGGTATGGGGTTGGTGGGTTTTTGAAAAATGATCTTGTCAAATGGAGTGCCGCCATGTCTGTCGATATAGCCCAGCGGAAAAACCAACGTTGATTCAACGTTGTTGCCCTCCGTTGGCCCTCCGTTGGGCGTGTCTGGAGGAAAATCCGTTGATACAACGGCGGTTTACCAACGGCAGTCCAACTGCGAATCAACGCTATTCCAACGGTCAAAATATTGTTAGAGGTGCTGATCCACGTGAAATAAAGTATGAAAAAAGCCAATTTTCGCAATCAAATGTGTCATGTCACTCATGTGTCCAAAAACGTTACATTTTAAAGTTGAGACATTTGGCAAAGATCTATATATTTGTCAAATGAAATTACAGCAAAGCAAAAAAATTTCTCGCATGCATACGCGTTTAAAGTCTCAGGGTTAGGTATAAGTGTAATCATTGGCAATTATTGCAAACTAAATTACTTGTTTATAGGATGATATGATGGCTTCAACAACGTTTTTTATAAATCATTTCTTTATTTTTGAATAATAACTAACTGACTGTGTCCAATGATTGTACTGCACATAAGCTAAGTAGCTAAATTGACACAACATACGATCAATATCCCATTCTAGCCTGCTGATTATCTCAAATTGTACTGCTCACAGGTTATGACTCCAAACCAGTCACTCATCACTGTCAGCGTCGTAAATGATAGGGTCAGGGACCTTCTGAACGGAACGTCGAACCTTGGCAGGCGGAGGGTCTTGCGATGTGCCAACTCTGGCTGCCGACGCCTGGCTGCCTGACTCCGTCGGACCTTGACGTCCACGACTTCGCCCGTCCTTGCCCAGCTTCAGCGCAGCAATGACTGCAAGCTCTACATCGCGGTCTTTTGGACGCTCAGCAGCATCGCGGTACATTGCCTTCATCGTCCCTAAAAGTATGTCACAAAAATACAATTATTAAACATAACTGATCTAAAACTAATAGGCCGTCTGATTTTAAAACCTATCAATACGTAAATCAAATGAATTAAGAATCAGTATACTCAGTAATTAATTTCGATCATTGAATTTAATGTGATATGCACACACACACACACACACACACGCGCGCATTGAACTTACGTAGAATACTGGGCAAGAACACCGATCGAAAGGCAAGTTCGGTGTCCCCAAGCTCAGAGCCAGAGAGAGCACCAAGACCCTTTCCGTTATAATTGACAGCGGCCAGCATCTCTGGTGACAGAATTCGCCTCACCATTCGGCGAATGGTGCTGCCAAGGTCGTCAGCCTTGCAGGGCAGCAGCAGCCGTGTCATCTGCAAGGGTGCCAATAATTTTATCATACATGTAGATGGACAGTCACGAAGAAATATGGAATATTAATATGAAATAAAATGTGGAATATGTCAGAGACAATTATATTTTCCAACTATCGTGAAAGCATGCTGTTGGAGGCTTTTTGAAATAATAGACTTTGCAAAAACAAACACTAAACTATTGGATGTACATACCCATTCGAGAGCCGGTGGATTTTTGATGAAGTCAATGTAGTCAGGCCAGGTCGCAATCGGCTTCCATTCTGCATCTGCATCAACTGGACCAAATGTAGTAGCAGCAGCAGCAGCGGCACGCGACATGCACTGCTTCAATTCTGAGATTGTTGTCATGCAAGCTAATGTCCGACGAAGGGTATGGAGCCCCAGGTAGCACAGTCCGAGAGGCGATGTCAGAGAGACTCCAAGCTTAGCCTCCATTCTAGCCTTCAGCAAGTCAAGCCCCCCGGTACCGAAGTTCAATGACGCGACGTCAGCTGCAGCTGCATTGAAACGCAAGGCTCCTGGCTGATCCGAAGGGCTGAGCAACTCAGCCGCACTCTGCTGTGACCTGCACCTGTCGTTCTGTCCATGGTGGGGCAGTGATTTGGGCGTTTCCGGTGGAGCTGTTTCAACCGCTAGCTGAGCCGATGGGTTTCTTGTCTCCGGCAAAGGCAACAGCGGCAGCGAGCTTGGGCTTTGTTGAACTGCCCTGGCGGAATCCTCAGCTTGGGGTAGTCTAACCGACCGTGAGAAGCTTGAGGGCGATCGTTGGCAGTCAGACTCGGACTCGGTCTGCAGATTCTGAGAATGATTGCGCGCTACTTATAGTAACGTAGTTCGTGAGATCGATTGAATAATAATGACTAATGGTTACAAATGGTTAACATCTTTCGAAGTTTTAATACACACTTATAGCAACAAAAACGGTTTGTAGCTAACCTCCAAAGGAAGGAATCTTTGCCTTCTGCCATCGGGTACTCGTTTGACCAGTCCCAAAAGAGTTTGGATTTTGCAGTGCTTCTCGCGCCTGAACGCCCGAAGCCAATTTACCGTCCCAGTGGCGTCATAATCGTCGTCAGGGAGAACCTAGCGCAAATGCAAAATTACTTAGTGAAAATCAAAAATACCAAACGACCCCCATATACAAGTATGATTATGGGAACATTCAGGGAATAAAGCGTGCAGTTACCTGAAGAATTGTGCAGTCCCATACTTGCTCATTGTAGTATGCCCTTGCAATAGGCTCGCCAACAAAGTTTCGCCAGTTGTCCAGAGTGAATTTTTGGAAGTTTTCTAAGAGGACTTCAGTCTCGCTCAATTCGACTATTTCTTTGTCAACGTGAAAGATCACGATAAACTTCATGGCTGAAATGAGAAATAGAAATACTCTTAATAATGGGAATATGTTGGAAATATATACATGACATGTTTGTGACATCAAATAAAGAAATTCATATTGTCTGAAACCAAAATAAAAAAATTGTTATTCATATTATATGTATATTTGTGTTTATATTTATAAACAAGCTGAACACACAAGGAGACATTTAATGCTACAAATAATGAAAAATGTACACTTGCACACCCTAGGATGACAGTTGCATGAAAAAAGAAATTGCTATATTGACCAAGACTGACTTAGTACCAGAAGACAATAGTATAATCATAATCAAATAGCGCAACAATAGGGAATTACTATATATTCACCTCCAGATGATGGCAACAAGAAGCACTTTCTGCTTGCATTACCAGTAACAACATTACGTGTCACATGGTAAAATCCAATATTCAGAATTTCTGATGAATATGGACTTGTATACAAAGGATGCGAAAACTTTAACACATGACCAGTTAGGACATTTCCTACTACTGTACTAATGAGTATTGGAACTCCATTTACAACTGCACAATTATTTGGAGACTTCTTAGAAAAAAACACAATACTAGCTGGATCACTTGTAAGAGTAGCACGGACATTAAAAAACTGGTGCAAAATATGCTTAGAAGCAAAGCGGGTAATTGAAATTCGTCTTTTAACATGCCCCAAATAGTTTTCGAAGTCAAATGCAGAAAAATTGTCAAGTTTTCCATATAGACAAACAAATTCATAAAGATGGAGCAAAGTGTGAGGGTTATAAGAAATTGATGCTTCACCATACAATGACTCCATTTCCTTAACAAAAATCTCAATACAACGATGAGCATTTGGTAAGAGAGTCTGGTGGACATCAGAGCAAAAAACATAGATAGAAAAGTGCAAGTGAAGAAAGTGGTCATAGTATTTTTGTGGTAAAAACTTTCTGAAGAAAAAAGGCCCCAAATATAGCAAAAAGAGTCGAAACTCAGTTGCTTTAAAGTGAGCTAAATTTGTATCAATACGGCGAGGCCTCCGCTGAAACTCAGCAGGAGTGAACTTGGCATAGCTATCAATAAAATCAGACAGCTCTTTTAACTTTAGTGCTGAAATCTTACAAGATGAACCAAACTTAGATGAAAAAAGAAAATTAAAAACTTTTCTACAAACACCTAAACATACAGCATGTTGATAGTCAGGTGGAAAATGAGAATAAAAACCAATATTTTTAATACTCAGCAAAGGTGTTGAATGCCCTACCTTCTGGTTATTTTCTTTAGAATCAGCATAGCACTGATCAGTTCGCAAAGTACCAATAGAAGATGAAAAAACAATACGATTAGCAAAATGTCTACCTTCAGCTTGACAATAACTACATCCCATGCGAGAGTTATGGTTCATAATAGAGCAGATATGAGCATGAGCAGGGGCATCACAAACAAAAAGAGCACGGACTAACTTAAAATGGTGGCCAAGAACTTGAATACCATTACTAAAAAAAATGTTTAGCTCTTCACAGAAGCGTGATAACAAAATATTCAATGATGGTTTACTTTTACCAACAAAAATAGCAATGGGCAATGGACGCAAATAGCCTGATACTTTCATTAAAATTGGCCAAGCTGACATGGAAGAACTATTATACAAGGGCATTCCATCTATATTGAAAATGGAATTTACTTTTATGTGCCCAGTTTCAGAATCAGTATTGCATTTTGAAAAGTCAAAATAATTATTGCTAACACAAAATTCCAAATTTTTGGCCATTGATACATAGAAAAAGTCTCCTTCAGTAGCAATAATAGAATAATAAGAAGAATTAGCAGAATGCTTTTTCAAGCCATATACAGACTTTGGAACTGAAATACCCTTGCGATTTAAAAAGGCAAGGATCCAAGCCATAGCAGAGCGTGACACATTAAAAAGTATATAAAATAGAAGCAGTTCTTGCTCAATTGTTAGCTCTGGCGTAGCATCTTCAACTTCAGGTATATCTTGATCCTCTTCTACAAGGTCTTCATCTGATTCACTATTATCCATTGGATTGCCCTGACTGTTGCCAAGAAAGTCAGTGTCGTATTCTTCAGCTTGAATGAATTCTTCATCTTGTTGATGATTATTGCCTTGGGCTTGATCTTGGTTAATGGGTTCAGATGCTTTTTGAAGCTGCTCTACTTCAATTTCCTCTAAACAACCCTGAAGCACTTTTCTAGCAAAGTTACGTTTGGACATCTGAAAAATAATTCACAAGTAAAATCATTTATATCACAATATCTTATAGTAATTGGCAAATAATACTATACTATACTCATACTATATTTACCATGAATAATTATAAACAATTACATTCTTTTATTTCTATATATACCTGGCACTGCACAGGCACTAGCTAAAGCATATAAATATTTATAGCTAATATATATAGCTATGACATAGCTATAGTAATATGGCCTACAATACAAAATAGTTATACAAATATAGCAAATATATAACAAGGAAAACACAGCATCTACCTGGCATTTGAGGAATTGATCTACACACACATAGTAGCTAATAATTGATATGTTCCTAGGCTATAGCCCATAAAAGCCCTAAATAAAGTAAAGATATAGTGGGTTAAAGGTAAAGCTATATACTGTCATGCTTGCTGGGTTAAATTGCAAAGAACAATTAGGCATTGCACTTCCACTGTTGCCAAGCCATGTGTGTTGTGTACATTTATGCAACTAAAAAAAAAAAACAAATTTGAAACATGCATAGCATGTGAGTTAATCATAATGACATAAAAAGATAGCTAGCCAGCTAATTCAAAAGTGAAGTTTGCAAAGGATCTGCAATACAAGCCATCCACAAAATAAAACACGTGAGCATGAAAATCGGAGGAAACTATATGCTAAACAGACCATCAAAATAACAAGTATGACAAAAATCCACATTCTCCTGCTCCAAACAGAAATTGCAAAACAATATTGGTACTATGTAAAATAGACGTGCGTCGTGATGCTTTGCAACATATAAGTTTATCAAACCAATTTTGTCTACTAATTATTAACAAAAAACTGCACAGTAGTTGCCAAAAAGAAAACACTTTACATAATACGTACTGTGTAGAGCAAATCCAACTTAGTTCTAGAGTTATTACACAATTCCCTGACCTCAGTTTTACTCACAGTCTTTTTGGGAAATTTGGTTTACCGTTGAGAAACAACGGCAATTCAACGAAGAGCAATCACAACGGTTTTACAACGGTTTCACAACGCACTTCAAAAAATGAAATATTGGCTCAGTAAGCAAAATAAAAGCTTTTTTAATTGCTTACGAGCCATTTTGGGTACAAAGACAAACTTTTTTGTTCCCAACGCTTTTGTGACATACCTCCGTTGAAACACCGTTGGATCAACGTTGTCTTTTCCACTGGGAGTCTAGGTGGAATCCAGTAGTACTACTTCAATGAATCTTGAATACTCCTGACAACAACCCCCCTGACTTCTAATGCAAAACTATAATAAAATGCGAAAGCAGTAGACAGCGATATTGCAGAGCAAAACAACAACCTACTGTCCTATATGCGAAGAGTACAAAAATACGAGTATATTTTGCTAATATAAACAATTCTAATGAAGCGAAAAAACTAGCAATTGCATTGTGATGCGATGAGTAAGCAAGTGGATAATCGCGCGAGCTAAAAAACTAGAGATTAAAAAATAAAACGCACATAAGCGAGACAAGGCGAGGCTGGCACAATACACGGCCCCCACTAACACCCATCCCCGACAGGCCGCGACGCACCCCTCCAACCCCAGACCGAAAAACACGACGAGGACCCCCAACGGTCCCGCCCCCTCAAACACGTATCGCGGCCAGCAGCGATTGGCCAGCCAATCTACACTAGCTTGGTACTAACTACTAAGTAGTAATAGTACAGTTGTAATAGTACATGTGCATGATGTTAATCCCGAAGGTCGGCGGCAAGCGATAAAGTCACTCTCGATCTGTCGACAAATTGGAAACCCTCTGCTAAAATCAATAGGCGGTAAGGAAAAGCCTCCTGGTTATGTATTTTTCTTTATACATTCTTGATTCCGATATCTTGAAGTCTCAAAGTAGGCTCCAAGTAAGTATCTAACTCAATATTTACATATGCAAATTAAATTATTGTATGGTCGCGAGTCATATCCGAGTTTAACATTTTAAATATTTCGTAATTTCTATTTTCGTATATTAAGTGAAGCTTTTTGTTTGCGCACAAATATGCTTTTAGACAGTGTTTGAATTAACTTCAAAACTAAAAAATGTAACTGTATAAAAGCTTTTTAATTTTTGGTTTAATTGGTACATCTAAGAAACAAACCAAAGTTCAAACGTGATGAGAATTTTTTGGTAAAAAATTATAAAAAAAAACTACGAGCCTGCGAGAGTTTCCGACACGAATCTGTTTTTGACATTAACTTACGACTGGTTTGACTGCGTACTAACTTGACTGATTTGTTTCAATTTTTTAATTGAACTTATGAATAGTAGGCTTTTGATTTTAGTTTTGTTTATAAATATGTATAAACGAAGCGTACAGTTGGGTAATCTTTCCTTACCCGACCGTAAATTATTTTCTAAGTTTTTTTCGAATTTTTTATTATACAGTTGTACTTAGCGCAAAGAATTTTCAGTTTTAACATTATTTTGCATAGTTAGCGTACAAAATAGCCTAAGTTTAGGCCTAGTGTAAATTGTATAGTTTAGGCCTAATATCGATTAAAAAGAGCTCTTTTTAAATAAATGGAAACAAGAGTGAAAAAAGCTATTTCTGATTCTGCTATATTGCATATTTTGCCCACAGGCCACAGGCCACATTACAATACAAAGAAAGATACATATGTTTGGTTTACACAATTGCGATCATTGCTCTTCAGTGATATATGTGTATTAATATACATCTGCTGCCCTTAGCCCCTTTGATATGCTGCCCCTTGGGCCTTCTAGCACACCATGCTATAGAGAAGAAGCAAGAAACAAGAAAATTAACAAGCAAGAAAATTCTAATTTTTCAAACAATTATATTCTAGAATTTTTAAAAACAGAGAAACAGTTGGCTTTGTTAAAAGTGTATTCTTTCTTCGAATCAAAATGACTTTAGAAAAAGTCACAAGTATATAAACCTTTGAGATTTAGTTTATAGGGATTTTTGGTGGCAGGATACTTTCATTGACATTTGTATGGATTACAAAATACAATACAAATACAATGGCTTCTATTTTTATTGTAGCATGGTTTTATTTCGGAGGAAAAATAGATAAGACAGCACTACTGCCTTAGTCTAGATTGTGTAGGCCTAATAATGCACATTTTATGGCAATTTTTCTAATATATTTTAGTGATGCAATAAAACAATTATAATAAAGTTAGGAACTCTACTAGGGCCTATGCTATAAGTTACTGCAATGTTTGTTGCCTAGGCCTATATGACTTGTTGCTGAAATATCTATCAATGAAACTTCTTGTCACCAATCCAGGGTCAGGATCGTGTACCGCTGTACGCCGGAACGAAAATTGCTTCCGTAGCTCATGCACGCCAATGTACGCCAACGAACTTTTTATCTCATACAAAAATACGCCAAAATAGAAATTACAAACTACAACTAATATTAAAAGCTTGCAAAATTTTAATATTTGATCAACCTATGTGTTAAAACTAAAAATCTTTTTACTAAACTATAGAGAACTAGTTCATTTTAACTAATTTTGTTTTACTTTTACTTTCTTGAAAAGGTTAAGCCCGGTTTTTTAAATTTAGTTTTCCGTTTTTTTCGTAAAGGGCCAGCCATTCTTTCTGATCAAAATTTAGCTACTGTAACTATGTACATGGAAACTATGCCAAATGCAAACTTTATCATTTTTGTATGCTAATTATGTAGATTGATTGTTGGGACTCGGAACTTTTGGTCCCACCTGCTGGTCTCGGCAATATCTATACGCCAAGCTGTACGCCAAGAGGGCACGCCAGGCGCCTTTGTACGCCAAGTTGTATGCCAATGTGTAATCTAGGTCCCTCTGTACGCCGGAATTTTCCGGCGTACATATATACCATCCGGAGTCTGGTCACCAATGACTAGAAACCTATGACAGTTACCATATCTACTATTTAGCACAGGCAGACAAATAGTCCACTGGCCATTTGCCTAGGGCAGACAAATAGTCTGGTAAGGCCTAGACAAATAGTCCTAGATTCATGGGAGAAATGCTATTTTTTTGAAAACCCACATAGGCCTAAGCCCATAACAGTCTTAATTATGACAACTTTGGCTATAGTGATAGATCGAAATTCGATTTCGATTTCGATATTCCAAATTTTAAAACTAATTTTACATCGAAATAATTTTGATTTTGATTTTGAATTTCAACACTATTCATCAAAAATCATTTCAAAATTTTGGTTATATTTTAACAATTTAGACATTGATGATCATGCTACACAAGTAAGAAAATCTATAGGAAGTGAAAGGAAGTGCGGTTCAAAGACTCAGTGGGAAGGTGAGAATCACCTTTTCTACAAGAAAAGATTGTGCGGGGCACACACTGTTCCAGGCCTTGTGCTGCACCCACCTCAATTTCTACATGCCCACTGGCTGAACTCATCGGCGTGGATTTTAATTGGCTAAAGACTTAAAACCTTAATGAAATGGATATAGGCTACTTGTATCTAGATCTTCAGCTTAAACAGCGGTGAAGTATAATACAACTTCTACTACATTTCTATGTACGAGTGTATAATACATAATACATCAGCATTTTCTATTTCGTATTTTTAAAGTAAGTTAAATCTTAAGTATTCTAGTTTAAACATATCAAGGATACTTTTTATAAAACATGTAAGCTCATACATGCAGAGGCAAGGTGTTAACCTTTTTGCATGATTAGCAAAAAAGTAAAAATTTGTTAAGCTCAAAAATTTTGATTTTGATTTCAATTTCAATTTCAATTTTGATTCTAAGGAACCAAAAATTCGATTTAAATTTAAAAAATAATTTCGATCCATCACTATTTGGCTGGAACATAGCATTGCCAACTATGTAGTACTATATTGGTTTTTTTGGGAGAGCATTTTTTGTGACTTTTTGTTTTGGCTGCAGTGTTTTGCCAAATAACCAAATTGGCCAGCTTGGCTAGGCCTAGATGTTATACATAGCTATATATACATGTAACAATTTTTTCACTTTGCTTATATAAGGGTCAGATCAAATCTATAATGTCAAAGTTGATAGACCAAAGACCAAGACCAAGACCAATATTAAAAAAAATTATGTGCGCTATTATACAGAGTATACAAAAAACTTATTGATTTTTTGATATACATTGTGTACATGTCACATGACCAAGATGTCTATAGGACCATACACTAAGATGGCCATAGTTCTAAATGTCTAAATAGATAATAATAAGTCTAGGTCTACATATTTCACTTATTTTCTATTTGTAGTAATTTTTATTAGGTGTAGATCTTTAAGTCTTAAGAAGATAGATAGAAATAGAATTATATTGTATTATAATCATTTCTTTTTGGCTTTAGCTTTTATTATAGCCTGGCCTATAGATATTTATCTACTACATAAATCAAGTAGCCTAGCACAAAATAAATACCTTGTTGCATATTGATCCCATTTTGTTCTATAGCATTACCAGTACCACTAGCACTAGCAATGGTTTCTGGGCCATTCCATATAATTATGGTCGTAACATGACAGACTATTTTTACTTATAAAATGAAATCTAATAATAGAATATATACTAAACCAATATTTTGAATGAAAAATAATTTTGTCAAGAATATGTTTATAAAGTTTCATATAGATATCATCATTAGTATAGATGCTGTTAAACCTTGAATGGCACTTATGGTCGTAACAACAGGATTTTTGACATATAGAAACTAAAAGGTAAAAGTCTTATAACATTTTTCATTTTTGATATTTTGCAAAAAAAATTTTTAATTTGACTAAGAACATCTTTAGAAGTCATACTCTTTTATTAGAATATATTAACTCAAAAAGGCAACAAAGATACAAAAGAAAAGGCAGCCTTATGGTCATAACATTATGGTCGTTACATATTTTTTTCTGTCAATTCAGTAACTTTGAAGTACTAATGTATTAAAAATACAATAAATTATATGGTTTCTAATGTTTTTATCTGATGATGCAAGTACTATAATTTTATATTTAGTTTGTTTTAACCTTCTAAAGCTTTCTATTTGTTTTTAAAAGTTACATAAACTTAATGATGTCTTTTGCTTAGAAAATGTCCAATTTTTTACAAAAAAAAACTTTTTGCCAATTGATAACATACTAATCCAACATTTTATCATTTATTTATTCTTAGATTGTATACATTACATACAAAAAAGATTTGGTAAAAAAATTGGCTAATAAGGCAATGGCAAACAAAAATATTGACTTTTTCTATTTTCCAAATATGTCCATCTTATATGGAATGGGCCTTCTTGATAAACTGATAGTAATAGATTTGATATTGATAGATATATGATAGAGAATAAATTGGCACAAGCACTGAAAAATATCAATTGGTTTTATATTATTGGTCATTAGTTTCAAATCTATTATTATATTAGTATTGATAAATATGATTGATTAACATAATAATAAATACAACAATAGCTATGAAATTGCTAATTAATATAATAGGCCTCCAGTTTTTATAACAATTTCTTAGAAAAAGTTGCATTTCAAAAATGTACTACTGTTGTTATACTATGCGAATATTAAAAATATTTCTTATATGCAAAATATTCTAAATATTCTATGTATTAATACTTTGTTTTATATACTAGGAAAATTTTACTATAAATAGGAGTCAGCTGGGAGCCAAAATAAATAACCTTGTGAACCTTTTCTTGTTTGTTGGTCTTGTACCATTGTTTCGAACATTGATCAAGCTTCAAATCAGCCTTGGGCTTGTGATCACTTGTGTTACTTATTTCGAGTAGTAGATAGTGACATAGGAGTTGCCCCAAGATTGGGAGTTCAGTCCGTTCTCAGAGAATGAGAAATCTTAGACTTAGGAGTCTAGTAACCCGCCTTTAGAAGGCAGAATTCCTACCACAGTGTAGAGAAATCTAGGCTTAGAGTCTGAAAAACCCACCTCAGGGCAGAATACCCAGCGAAGTGCGCTGTGACCCTCTGATCCCGGGAATGCCCAGGACTGAGAATAATATCTTTAGAGGAATATAAGGATAGGATAGACAGTGCCTAAAAGACCGCTCAGGCCAGAAAGTACAATAAAAGTATATACACTACCAATAAAAGTACATACACTACCAATAAAAGTATATACACTACCAATAAAAGTACATACACTACCAATAAAAGTACATACACTACCAATAAAAGTATATATGCTACCAATAAAAGTATATATGCTACCAATAAAAGTATATACGCTACCAATAAAAGTACATATGCTACCAATAGAAGTAGTAGACATGCAGTACTAGTAGAAGGCAAGTAATAACCAGTAAGGTCGTGAGGAAGAAATAACCCCTGTAACAACTTTGGTGTCTTAACGGTGGGATTTCTAGAGAGAGCCAAAAGCCCTGTTATAACTTTGGTGGCATTGTGGAATTATTTATAAGGACAGAAGCAAGCCCTACGTCATTAATAATAGAAAAAGAGTAGATACAATAGCAATTCAATATTGTGGCCATCTTGGTATATGGCTATCTTGGTCTTACACCATGTACATAATAGTAAACTGTTGAAAACCTTGTTGCATATAAGAATTTTTCCAAAAACAGTGTCTTTGAGAATATGTTTGCTTTAGTTAATTTTATTCTAGTTTGTAGTTGATCTATTCTTCCTAAATATCTTGAAACATTATAATAAAAATATTGCCAGAATTGTCTAATAGATTAGAATGCAGTTAGGCCTAAATTGCTTTTGTCTTATAGGTGAGAGTAGTTTTATTAAAACATTTTTTTCCATGAGCCATTTTGTGTATCTAGGGTTTGACTAGGTATTATAGTCTATAAGGAATTGATATATTTGCTAGGATTAAGTCTAATGCATTTAAGAAAAGTGCAAAGCCATGATCTATTACTTACTATTTAGTGCATCAGAAAGTTCTTGTGGTTTTACTAACATATCTCACAAAGCAGCTCACAATAGCACCAACAAGCTTAAGTATCTAAATAGTGTCTGACTAGTGCTTTTGCATTTTTATTTAAATAGAAAAGTCTGCTTTTTCATTTAAGGCAATATAGCCCTTGGCAAATTTCTAAACCATGGTCTAGGAAAAGTTGAACCTTGCTATAAAGAAAGTCAGAGTGAACATTTTGTCTTTTGTTTCAGTCTATTTACTTGGAGAAATATCTTCTTTATTTATAACATTTTGCCTTTTTGTTAAGCTTTAGTGGCATTTTATTATTCTAGAGATAGAATAGGATCTATAATCCTAGCAAAAGTTAAATTTATAATTTTACTTGATCCTAAAATTTTTGATCTAATCTAATTTTAGTCTACATTTTACCATCAATTATAATACAATAAAGCAAGGGTTGACAAATTACCCCAATGGCCAGATAGACAATCTAGAAAATGACGATCACATAGATACCTACCAACAAACTATTTTTAATATATGGATGGCAGGCCAGAGAAATAGAGAAACGAGGGAATAGAGAAAGAGACAAAATAAGAGATGAGAAAAGAGATGAGAGGAAAGAAGAGAAGAGAATGGATTAAAAGGAAGGATATTAGTAAGAAAAGAGCTGAGAAGATGCAAACTAAACCTTAAGCAGGCTAGATTGCTATTGTGTCTTAGCCAGATTGATAATCTTTAAAGGGCCCCAGAAAGGTTTTGGAAAGGCTTTGGAGGCTGCATGTTGTCTGCGGGCCAAAGTTTGCTAATCCCTGCAATAGAGCAATAATTTTTAGTATATTTGATTGAAGATTTCCTTCTGTTTTTTTTTACATAGAAATCCTCTTTTACTATGGTATAAAATTGTACACTAGAGTCTATTTTACCACTAAAATAACCTCAAAGTTATTTTCACTCGCTTCAGGGCGTCTCAGACTACTTCAACGACCTATTTAAGGACAATCCGTACTTTGGCGCCGGTTTCGGCCTAGCCGGAGTAGGAGTTGGCCTCACCGCGCTGCGTCGTGGCGCACAATTGGGCGCTATTTTTTTGCGGCGTCGCTACACGGCCACGCTTGAAGTGCCCAGCCACGATCCCAGCTATGCTTGGCTGCTGCAGTGGATCACTAAGCGGGTTGGCAATTGTCAGCATGTTAGCGTGCAGACTGCGCTGGAACAGAGCGACAGTGGCCGGATAGTTACTAAGTGAGGAGAGAGTAGATAAGGAGAGTAGAGACTAGATAAGGATAAGAGATGGTAGATATGAAGG
Organism: Macrostomum lignano; assembly: GCA_002269645.1. Taxonomy (NCBI): domain Eukaryota; kingdom Metazoa; phylum Platyhelminthes; family Macrostomidae; genus Macrostomum; species Macrostomum lignano. The sequence continues at coordinate 244,717 of NIVC01000027.1, forward strand.
GAGAGAGTAGATAAGGAGAGTAGAGACTAGATAAGGATAAGAGATGGTAGATATGAAGGGAGAGAGTAGATAAGGAGAGTAGAGACTAGATAAGGATAAGAGATGGTAGATATGAAGGGAGAGAGTAGATAAGGAGAGTAGAGACCAGATAAGGATAAGAGATGGTAGATATGAAGGGAGAGAGTAGATAAGGAGAGTAGAGACTAGATAAGGATAAGAGATGGTAGATATGAAGGGAGAGAGTAGATAAGGAGAGTAGAGACTAGATAAGGATAAGAGATGGTAGATATGATGGGAGAGAGTAGATAAGGAGAGTAGAGACTAGATAAGGATAAGAGATGGTAGATATGATGGGAGAGAGTAGATAAGGAGAGTAGAGACTAGATAAGGATAAGAGATGGTAGATATGAAGGGAGAGAGTAGATAAGGAGAGTAGAGACCAGATAAGGATAAGAGATGGTATATATGAAGGGAGAGAGTAGATAAGGAGAGTAGAGACCAGATAATGATAAGAGATGGTAGATATGAAGGGAGAGAGTAGATAAGGAGAGTAGTAGAGACTAGATAAGGATAAGAGATGATAGATATGAAGGGAGAGAGTAGATAAGGAGAGTAGAGACCAGATAAGGATAAGAGATGGTAGATATGATGGGAGAGAGTAGATAAGGAGAATAGAGACTAGATAAGAATAAGAGATTGTAGATAAGAAAGGAGAGAGTTGAGAGTAGATAAGTCCTGAGGTTAGAGAGTAGATAAGGATAGGAGAGAGTAGATAAGGATAATAGAAAGTAGATAAAGATAGGAGAGAGTAAATAATATGTGAGAGAGTAGATTATAATAGGAGAGAGTAGATAAGGATAGGACAGTAGATTAGAAAGGTGACGAGTAGATAAGGAAATGAAAGAGTAGGTAAAGAAGGGATACAGTATATGATAAGGAGGGATAAGTTAAGAGTGGAGAGATAACAGTAGGAAGAGAAACGCATATTAAAGACTGTCCTTTCACCAACAACAGGAGCTCCTACCTGCCGAGCGTTGGCAATCATTTCTTTCGCTACGGCGGCACCTGGATTAGAGTTGAGCGCAATCGCGAAGCCCAGATGCGTCGAGAGCGAACGGGCGAAACGTCGCCATTCGAATCGGTTCGACTGACGGCCATCGGGCGCGGCCGGGGCGTCTTCGATCGGGTGCTGGACGAGGCCAGGGAGATGGCTTTCCAGGCTAGGGAGGGCTGGACTGTGGTGTACAAGGCCAGGGGCGCCGAGTGGGAGCCGTTCGGCTATCCCAGGCGGAGGCGGCCGGTTGAATCCGTAAGTCTGTGTTTGTCTGTCTGTCTGCCTGTCTGTCTGTCTGCCTGTCTGTCTGTCTGCCTGTCTGTCTGTCTGTCTGTCTGTCTGTCTGTCTGTCTGTCTGTCTGTCTGTCTGCCTGTCTGTCTGTCTATCCGTCTGTTTTCTGTCTGTCTGTCTTCTATCTGTCTGTCTGTGTGGACAGACATTCAGGTATTGCTTTTGAACCAGCTTTTACCTGCAGATCGATGCTAAAAGTTATAATATTATGATAGCGTTTAGATCAACGCATTTAGTTGGATAATTGAATAGACGAGGGTTCGAATCCCGGTTTCTAATTCCTGATTATTTGTAATTCAGTATCCGGAATGGAACTGGGAAAAATTAGTCACTCACTATAAGCTACATTACTCTCTCCCATTTTCCTTTATCCCCTCTCCTCACGCTAAAGTCCACCTGATAATCCATTGCTCAACAAATGCATAACCGCAGGTGATTCTCGCAGCTGGCCAAGCCGAATCGCTCCTGGCTGACATCAGGGAGTTCCAATCCAGCCAGCGCTGGTACACGGACCGCGGAGTCCCCTACCGACGCGGATACCTGCTGCACGGGCCGCCCGGCTGCGGCAAGACCAGCTTCATCACAGCTTTGGCCGGCTCTCTCCAGTGCTCAATCTGCATGCTGAACCTGGGCGAATACGGCTTAGACGATGCCCGCCTGGACCACCTGTTGAATCACGCGCCGCCTCAGTCTGTTCTGTTACTAGAGGATGTCGATGCCGCTCTGGCTGCCCAAGCTAGATTAGCCGAGTCGCCTAGCCGGTACTCCGGCATGCCCGGGATCAGCTTGACCGGCCTGTTGAACACCTTAGACGGGGTGACGTCATCTGAGGGCCGGCTGCTGTTTATGACCACTAATTACCCGGAGCGGCTGGACCCGGCTCTGACCCGGCCAGGTCGAGTTGACCTCTACGTCCGAATTGGCTACTGCACCCGAGATCAGCTGGTCCGAATGTTTGCCAGGTTTTATCCCGACGCCGGTATGGAAGCGGCTAAAGAATTTGCTAATAAATTATTAATTAGCGATTCAATTGATTGCGTTCAAAGCGCTAGAATTAGTCCGGCTAAAGTGCAAGGACATTTTCTAATGCACAAATCAGATTGGAAAGCGGCTTTGGATTCGGCTACTGACTGCCTGACTGTTGCTGAGGCTGCTTGAATGCTTGGAGTTGTAAATTTGGCATTTAATATTCTGGCCGCTTAAGTGCTGAATTAGTTCAATTTTAGCATAATGTATTAGCTAAATATAATATAAGAACATTTTAAAGTTGAGTGATTTATAAAATAGTAACATTTTCTTTGTCTTAGGTCCCCTTTGCTTTCATTGTTTACTAATAGTTTCAAGTTTTTAAAGCGTATGAGATTCAAACCTGGTCGAGAGGCTCACAATCCTGATCTAGAGAATCACAATAATGATCTAACGACTCACAATCCTGATCTAGAGGCTCACAATCCTGATATAGAGACTTACAATCCTGATCTAGAGACTTACAATCCTGATCTAGAGACTTACAATCCTGATCTAGAGACTTACAATCCTGATCTAGAGACTTACAATTCTAATCTAGAGACTTACAATCCTGATCTAGAGACTTACAATACTGATCAAGAACCTCGCAATACTGATCTCAGCGACTCACAATCCTGATCTAGAGACTTACAATCCTGATCTAGAGACTTACAATCCTGATCTAGAGACTTACAATACTGATCAAGAGCCTCACAATACTGATCTCAGAGACTCACAATCCTGATCTAGAGACTTGCAATCCTGATCTAGAAACTCAGTCCTGATCTAGTGACTTACAATCCTGATCTAGAGACTTACAATCCTGATCTAGAGACTGACAATCCTGATCTAGAGACTTACAATCCTGATCTAGAGACTTACAATACTGATCAAGAACCTCACAATACTGATCTCAGCGACTCACAATCCTGATCTAGAGACTTACAATCCTGATCTAGAGACTTACAATCCTGATCTAGAGACTTACAATACTGATCAAGAAACTCAATCCTGATCTAGTGACTCACAATCCTGATCTAGAGACTTACAATCCTGATCTAGAGACTTACAATCCTGATCTAGAGACTTACAATACTGATCAAGAGCCTCACAATACTGATCTCAGAGACTCACAATCCTGATCTAGAGACTTGCAATCCTGATCTAGAAACTCAATCCTGATCTAGAGACTTACAATCCTGATCTAGAGACTTACAATCCTGATCTAGAGACTGACAATCCTGATCTAGAGACTTACAATCCTGATCTAGAGACTTACAATTCTGATCTAGAGGCTTACAATCCTGATCTAGAGACTTACAATACTGATCAAGAGCCTCACAATACTGATCTCAGAGACTCACAATCCTGATCTAAAGACTTACAATCCTGATCTAGAAACTCAATCCTGATCTAGAGACTTACAATCCTGATCTAGAGACTTACAATCCTGATCTAGAGACTTACAATCCTGATCTAGAGACTCACAATCCTAATATAGAGACTTACAATCCTGATCTAGAGACTTACAATCCTGATCTAGAGACTTACAATCCTGATCTAGAGACTCAGTAACAATAACACTCATAATATTTTTCTGAAAACTCAATTCTGACCTAATCTAGAAACAATCCTATCATTCACAATAACCTATTTTAATTAGATTACTGTTTTCCTGCTGAATGATGAGTAACCCTTTGGATTCCGAAGACGAAGATTTAATGGACAGTTGGTCGCCTTTAAAAAAAGAATTTCAAGCCGCTTCGCTGTTCGTTCGAAGCGCAACTGGCAACTTGAAGCCTGACGAACTGCTGTATCTTTACGCCAGATATAAGCAGGTAATATTTTTTAGCTATAAAATGCGTTTTCTTCTACTTATTTTAGTAGGAAAAACGCATTTTTTAGTTTTAAACAGTTCAAAACTTTAAATCTTTAGGCTCTGGACGGACCTTGCAATATTCCGAGGCCTGGATTTTTCGATTTTCAAGGCAAACAGAAATGGTAAGATTTTTTAAGGAGACTTTAGATAATAGATATCCAGTGATGCTTTTATAAGTATAATAAGTACTTTTAAATGGGTTTTTAGTCCCCGGAACAGTCTGAATTATATTTAAAATCTTTAGTAGTTTTTAAAAAACAAGAGTTACCCGATAGAATCTAGTCTGAGTTTAGAGATGTCCAATATCGTAGATATTGACTGAGATTAGAGATATTGACTGAGATTATAGATACCCAGTATAGATATTGACTGAGATTAGAGATATCCAATGTAGATATTAACTGAGATTAGAGATACCCAATGTAGATATTAACTGAGATTAGAGATACCAAATATAGATATCCACTGAGATTAGAGATACCCAATGTAGATATCAACTGAGATTAGAGATACCCAATGAAGATATCAACTGAGATTAGAGATACCCAATGAAGATATCAACTGAGATTAGAGATACCCAATGTAGATATCAACTGAGATTAGAGATACCCAATGAAGATATCAACTGAGATTAGAGATACTCAATAAAGATATCCACTGAGATTAGAGATACCCAATGAAGATATCAACTGAGATTAGAGATACCCAATGTAGATATCAACTGAGATTAGAGATACCCAATGAAGATATCAACTGAGATTAGAGATACCAAATATAGATATCAACTGAGATTAGAGATACCCAATGAAGATATCAACTGAGATTAGAGATACTCAATAAAGATATCCACTGAGATTAGATATACCCAATGAAGACATCAACTGAGATTAGAGATACCCAATGAAGATATCAACTGAGATTAGAGATACCCAATGAAGATATCAACTGAGATTAGAGATACCCAATGAAGATATCAACTGAGATTAGAGATACTCAATAAAGATATCCACTGAGATTAGAGATACCCAATGAAGATATCAACTGAGATTAGAGATACCCAATGAAGATATCAACTGAGATTAGAGATACCCAATGAAGATATCAACTGAGATTAGAGATACCCAATGAAGATATCAACTGAGATTAGAGATACCCAATGTAGATATCAACTGAGATTAGAGATACCCAATGAAGATATCAACTGAGATTAGAGATACGGATAAAATAGTACTGAGACTTGATAAATCCAATAGAAATCAGTTATTAATTATCAAGTGACGTAGCAACTAAAATGTATAAATATCACAACAGGGACGCTTGGCACTCGTTGGGCCAAATGCCGACAGAAACGGCCATGTCAGAGTACGTAGCCTTTGTCAGCGATCGTTTTCCTGATTGGTCTTCTTCTGATAAAAAATTTGGCAAAGACAGCGGCGCTGGCGGTGCAGCATTTGGCGCCAGAGTCAGCACAATGACGGCGCTAGGCAGTGTCGAAGGCGACAACGATGTTGAACATGACGATAAAATTGATAAAGAAATCTTGCAAGCTTTCACTTTGTTTAAATCAGACGGTTTAACCGAACGAGTTCGGGCACTGTTAAAAAGCAAGCCGGAATTGGCAAAATCTAGCGCAGACTCTGCTGGTCAGACTCTGTTGCATTGGGCAGCTGATCGAGCTGATGAAGCAGCCTGTAGGGAATTGCTGAAGCTGGGATCTGATCCTAATAGACCGGACTGTGACGGTATGACTCCGTTGCACACAGCCGTAGCCTCTACACAATCAATCGAATCCGTTAAGACTGTAGTCGCATTGTTGCTGGCTTCTGGTGGACAATTCGACATCTCAGTTGAGGACGAGTCTGAGACCGTCAAGCCTGAGGATCTAACTGATAATGCCGAGATTTTGGCTCTGTTGTCGCAAGCTGCAGTTGGTTAAACTACTCATGAATACATTGAAAATTGTCACTAAGTAACTTCTCCAGGCTGATCGTGTTTATGGATTTGGAGGCAGGCAATCAATGAAATTCCGTCTGGAATTTCGCATAGTCTATGGTCCAAGCAGTGTTCAGTTCGATGGAGTGTATGATTTCTGAGAAACAAAAATTAACAATTTGTTAGCAACTAAATGTTACATGTGGAGTGACCTTAATAGCAAAACTAATTGTCACTTTGGAAGTTCAGTTGAACTTTTAGTCTCGTTAGTATTGTTCAAGCTGTTTCAGTTTCAGCTCATTGAGCTGTCCGGAATTTCCCCCTCCAAAAAATTTGCTGCTTAGGTCTTCCAGATATTGACTTGCTAATTCAGTAAGTAACCCACGCTGGCTCTTCCGTTGATAAGTCAAAGACATTTGATAGGCATATTGCTTCAGTTTAAAATTCTTTGGACGTAGTAAGCAGACTTTTGTATCGCTTTCGATGATCTAAATGGGAATTTGGACAATCAAAACGGCACGCCATATGCATTCAAACCAGGCCACAAACTCGGGCTGCTTGGGACTACACAACCAATCAACCATACCATGTAAAATGGACAATCAATATGGGAAAAAGCCATTCAAAACGGTAATTCGCCCAATTTAGTGTTTTTTTATATCCCAGGGCCACTGGATATATTTAAAAGTGAAAAATTCAGACATTTTTAGCGTCAGGAAAGAACTTTCTTTAAGTTTCTCAACCAAGAATTCTCTCATTTCCTGACCGGCTTTGCACAATCCTTCTTTCGGATCACCGCGAGGAAGGGATTCCACTCTGCCATCGAGTCGAAAGCTGGCAGCGCTTTGAAAGGCGGTTGTTTTCTTGATTTGCAAGATTCTTGCAGCTCCTGTAATGTATGACCTTTGTTCAATCGCATCAGTCAGCCGCTGGCGATCTGCTACAGGAATTGGTGGCGCCATTGAATGGGGTCGCTTTCAGGCCAAAGACGAGCAAACATAGGGAAGGGACGGACAGAGAGCTGTAAAATCTCAGTCCGATTCCCGTTTTGAAAGGCTTTCTCCCATATTGAATGTCCAAAGTTATAGTCTATGGCCAAGCCTCCCTCAGTAGACTTTGCTAAACTGCTTCAGTCCATGACTAGGGTGTGATCTGCGGCCTGGCTTGAATGTCTATGGCGTTCCGTTTTGATTGTCCGAATTCCCATTTGGACCGTCATAAGTGATAACAAAGCTCTGTATCGTCACTTCCCTAGATTAAAGCAAACAAGCGTTTCTCCAGAACCTTCTTGTGAAATTAAATCTATGGCTCAACTCTTTCCCCATCAGCGAATCAAAGACATACTTGACCAAAGACATTCTCTGCTCAACTCCAACTCCAAAGACACAAGTAACTAACTAAAGCAGCTAGATGAATATTGAAAAAAATTGAAGTTTGCTTTTAAAAACTTGTGCTACAAATTACGAGCGTATTTTTGTGTTAACTTGTAGACAAAAAGATTAGGTTTTATATTGTTATATACAAACTTTTCGGTTGTGTAATGACGCAAGCAAGTTTTAACGGAATTTTTTTCTACTCCGTGTGGAGATTGTTTAAATCTTGGAACTAGTGACTGTTAAGAGTTTTGAGAAAATATATAAAGTTTTCAATTTAAAAAAAATATGCATTGCTTCAAGGTTATATACAGTTTTACAAGGGTATCATTTAACTATGATTTAACATTAGATAGTGCAAAATATAATGAAAATTTGCAATGGCATTTTATTCTGAATTCTACTGTTAGTTACTGTTGTTATATTTGCAAGTCTTTCCTTATTTGCGTTACTTGTATATTAATTTAATTGACTAATAAGTTTGAATTAAAAATATACGAGCGTACTTTAAAGTTACTTACTGCTTGCGCAGATAGTCTTATTGTTGCTGCTTCTGTTTTGAATTCAGTGTAGCTTAATCTATATATCTTTAGCGTCAATATTTATATATTTCTTTTTCCCCCGTTTTTGTCAGTGCGCTTGTTCGAGTTCAAGTTCAAGTGGGCCATCGCACCCAAGTTCGAGTCCAAGTTCGTGCTGCAGTGGATAACTATCAGTGCTTTATAATAGCGTTAGCAATTGACATAACTGATAATGATTGTTGCTGTCTGAAGCTAGCTACTCTAACTGCGAGTACCTTAGGAGCGCCTTGAGTGAGATAGCAGTTTGATTACAGTTTGATAAAATGTTTCCAAACCATTTTTTTTATTTTTCAAAGTCTTTAAATTGGAGCCCTCTGCCTTTTGCTCTTTTGCTTGCTGCAAGACTCGATACGGAGACGGCTTAAAATTTGTCGGACAATTTTGACCGAACTTGAGTTCGGCGAATAGTTCATTATAATAAACAGTCAGCTTCTCTGTGGTATTTAGATCAGCCACAAGATGCACCGGTCGTCATTAGAAAACGCCAGGCGAAGCAACGGTAGTTTAAACGTACTCGAAGACGCTCGTCGGCGTCGAAAGTTTCTACACGACAAGCATTCGATTCTGGAGCTGTTGGATTCACAGCTGACTGGCTTGATTGACAGAGCGTCAACGGAGCTTAGGACGTCATTGGTAGATGCACCTGCGAGTTCAGAAACCGCTCGCATGACGTCACTAGACTCCTTAGCCGCTCTCGACGCCAATATTAGTTACCAGGCTAAAAATAATCGTCAAGGCAAGAATGCTGACGATTTGTCAGTTGAACAGCGTCTGCCTCCGAAAACCTTTCACTTGCGCAATAGTCTACTAACTGAGCTGTTTGAACTGGCGCATTTTCGCAGTTTGCAAAACATCTTCATTGCAATAATGTCGCTGTTCTGTTTAAATACGCTTATCTCGGACGTTCTAGAAGGTAAATCCTTGATCGACACATTCTCCTTGTCGCTAGTGTTCTGGGCATTCGGTCGGCTATCCGACGCTATAGCAATCTGGCTGTTGATGCACGCGGCTGCTTTGCTAGTTTTTTATCCGGCTTTTCACTACTATGTAAGCATTGCTGGCACTAAAGGTCATAGTCGGATTAGTAAGTCTATGTGGATGATTGCTTACTCAGTTTATCAGCTATGGTTTCTAGTGCAGCCGATTCGTATGGTTCTGCAGTTTGAATTGCTGCCCGCCTCTGCTCTAATAGTACTAACCGAACAGGCTCGCCTAATGATGAAGGTTCACGCTTTCCTTTGGGAGAATGCACGTCGTGGTTACTATTCGTCGACTGGTAGTTGTAGCGCAACCGCTTCTGATAGTTCTTCGTCAACTGCTAGTCTGACGCCTCGTTGTCCTAGCTTCGGTCGGTTCTTGTACTTTTTATTCGCCCCAACTCTGGTTTATCGGGATAATTATCCGCGAACTGATCACATCCGATGGAACTACGTGGCCTCTAATCTTGGTCAAGTTGTTGCCGGAATATTCTTTGTCTACCTGTTGGTGCTTCGCTACTATCGACCAGTGTTTAGCCATTGGCGTAGGCCCAGTCTGGCTCATTTTGTTCGCACAGCATTCCAATCGGCTCTACCTGGCGGCCTAGTACTGCTAATCACATTCTTCACTGTTCTGCACTCGTGGATGAACGCTTTCGCGGAAATGCTTACATTTGGCGATAGACAGTTTTACTGCGATTGGTGGAATGCTACGTCGTTTAGAACTTGGTACCGAACTTGGAATACCGTTGTACACGATTGGCTATACGCCTATGTGTATCGCGAGATCTGCATGCTGCTTGGATACGAATATCGTCTGTTAGCAACCGTCTGCGTGTTCCTCCTGTCGGCCATCTTCCACGAAATTGTAATTTCCTTCGGTTTAGGCTTCTTCTTTCCGGCATTATTTGTCTCATTTTGCAGTTTCGGATTTGCGCTAATGTTTGCCAACGGTCGCTCCCGTTTCTGGGCTGTATTTGTCTGGGTTTGCCTGTTTCTTGGCACAGGCGTGCTGATGTGTCTGTACAGCATGGAGTGGTATGCAAGACGGAATTGTCCTACTAAGTATGCGGACAGGCCGCTGCTTGATTTTTTAATCCCAAGGTCATTTACGTGTGTCGTGTAGCTAACGGACTATGCTGTTGTTGTTTCTTAGACAGCTAATGTAGCCTTAAGACTTGATTGTTAGAGAACCACATTATAGCAAAGTTATTGCACTGTATCATGCTCTAAGTGGGGGGTCGGCAAATTTAATTTAATTTTTTATTTCAAAGGCCAGATAACCCAGTGGTTAGAAAAATTGGGGCGTACCCTCTAGGCCGGCGCCCCGGCGGCCCTCAAGGGTACGCCCCATCCCGCAAGATAAAAGTTTGTAGGTTTTCTTCTTTGTACGTATGAAATATTTTTGTGAGGAAATTATGTAAAGAGCAGAATTTTTAAAGTTGATTTTTTTAGTTTCGGGTGTTTTTGTGCTCAAACCTGACAGTACGCCTTTCAGTACGTGCAGTGGACAGTGGGGCGAACTATTGATATCCTTATTAATTATTTTCTTGTATAATGAGCTCATTATTTATTTGCATTGACCAATCCTCATACTACAGCTAACTTGAACTTTTAACCCTTTGAGCAGCCATCTCTTTGAAAAAATTGCTGCAAGCTCCAAAGTGGGGTATAGGCGACTCGTGCAAATTTTTCTGAGTTTCATACACTTCAGAAATTGGATGTGAACGCAAAAGTGTGCGTTTTAGCCTACCTACTTATAAGTAATACCTTTTGATCTTCGAAATTAACGCAACAAAAAATATATTTTTTAATACTCCACTACTTAAGCACCAGCGCATGTACAATTTTGCTTGTATTCTTAAGTTTTCATTTAGATGAGTCCGATTTGGTGGTCAATTCAGGATTTTTAAAGTAGTGGGGGCAGATTTGCCCAAATTTTTGTTTTGGCCTAAAAAGCCAAAGTAAGCTCAAAATTTACCCCCCTTATATGCAAGTCTAGCCATGGCAAAGGGGGCGGCCGCCGGGTCTACTACATCTACGAGTACATTTGACCGCCACAATTTGATCGCCGTTCTATTCAAGGTGAAATAGGGCGGCGGGCAAATTGTCTGGCGGGCAAATTGTCTGGCGGGCAAATTGTCTGGCGGGCAAATTGTCTGGCGGGGAAATTGTCTGGCGGGCAAATTGTCTGGCGGGAAAATTGTCTGGCGGGAAAATTGTCTGGCGGGCAAATTGTCTGGCGGGCAAATTGTCTGGCGGGCAAATTGTCTGGCGGGCAAATTGTGGCGGTCTCCGCTGTCGGTCTCCCGCGGCCGCGCCCCCCCCCCCTTGGATAGTGGCGTAAACAAATACTCATTTCAAAGTTTTACATGTAAGTAGGCGGCATACCCTTGCACAAGGTTGCATAATTATTTGAAAGCCGTATGCTTGTATGGGGTGGACAGTTGACAGTCAAAATGCCTATATCTACATGTACCTCCATACAGTAATACTTTTCCTATTAAACAACAGGTAAGGTCAAAGATAACATATGCGTATGCTAGCAAAGGTTTAAAATTTTCATAATTAATTGTACGGTACAATGCGATAGCAAAACAAACTAATCTTAGATGCAGCTATTATCTAGAGTCTCGATTTATCTTCCAGAATTTTAGAGAAATACAACTAGGACAGGGGAAATCCCGGAAAATCAATCAGGTTTGCCAAGCTGTATTAAAGGGGGACCAAGCGCATTTTTACCAAAATACAGAGCCACCCCTCCGCCCCCTTGGGTCTTTACCCTTCAGAATCCGCCCCCCCCCCCACATAAGAAATTTCTGCTTGCGCCACTGCTAACAGTTCAAGTAATTCTGGAGAGCACAGAGTGCTGTCTAGAGAAGCTGTTCAGGCTTGGCACAACGCGCCCGCCAAAATTTTGTTAATGTCAAGTGTCAACTTTTGCTCATTGTAATGTTCGAAATTCCTTGCCAGGGATTGGCTAACTATTTTACTTTAAGTGCCAGATAGAGAATCTAGCTCAAGACTGCGGGCCAGAAGGAGGAGAGTGGAGGGGAGAGGGGAGAGATGTGAGATGTGAGAGCAGGGAAGAGAGGAGAGAGGCGAGATGAGAGAAAGAAGGGAGATAAGGGGAGAGAGGAGAGAGGCGAAAGGAGAGATGTCAGAGGAAGGGAGCAAGCAGTAGCGCAACCAGAAATTTTTTGAGGGGGGCGGATTCTGGAAGGTAAAGTCCCGTGAGGGGGGGGCGGAGGGGAGGCTCTGTTTTTGGCGAAAATTCGCTTGGTCCCCCCTTTAATTTTTTCTGAGTCTCCGCCTAAGGGGGGGGGACCGCCCCCCCCGCCCCCCCCCCCTGGTTGCGCCACTGGGAGCAAGGAAAGAGGGGAAAGGAGGAGAGAGGGGAGATTTTGATGAGAAAAGAAGAATTTAGCAAAAAAGCTGAGAAGAGATGCAAACCTTGAGCGGGCTGGATTGTTATTGGCATGGGAAGTTAGAAAGGACCCGAGGGCCGGATAGAGAGACTGCGGGCCGCATGTGGCCCGTGGGCTGGAGTTTGCTGACCCCTGCAGCCTGCAGTAGGCTATGCATGACGGGCCCAGTTAAGTGCATAATGGCAAATAAGAGACATGGGAGATTGGAGATAGGAGACTGTCTCCCCTGTCTCCCCTTCATCTATCTCCCCGATTACGAGTAGGGCACAGTCACTCAGTCACATTTTGATACATAGACATAGATATTTTCTCAGTTTTCATATTCATAGGCGGTCAGAGCTCAAATGGGACAGGTCATGAATAAATTACAATCTAACCCCCGCCTTGTCATTTTTCCGGATGAATAAATCCACTGAATCATAAAGGTTTCAAAGTGCATTTGCGTTCTCATGACAGTTTTTTGCCACTCAATTATTCTAGTCTTACTGAATCCCCGAGTTAACAGAAAATTATAGCTCGGCGCACGTCCGCCAGCTTGAATATTCTCGCTATATTGTTCTCTATTTGCGATCGTCTTTTACAACCCGACATCAATAAAACCCGTGTGGGCTTTATCTCTCATTAACAGAAATCTCTCATCAATTATAGCCTGTATAAAGCTCACTCATTTAGAGTTGCTCTTAGAAAAATGTTTTGAATTTCCTGGCCAGTGGCAATAACCCGTAATGACAGGGCAATGCAAGGAATTATTTTAACCTAGAGGTGACAGCTAATTTTGGCCAATTCATTTCAGTTGGGGTGGGGGGTCAGAAGAAAGGCTAGAGAAGTGATATGGGAATTTATACGTTGTACCGTTCTTGCCTGCTTAAGCGAACCTATGCGAAACAAACAAACTGTCCTGACTCCTTATCAGTGCAGGTCATCAAGTTTTTTCTATTCCCATATTGCACCAAAGATAAAGGAAGAACAAAGACGAATTTCGTGCGAGGCTTGACAAGGTCTGAACTATATATATATATATATATTTTATAAGTTACAACCTAGCATAAACACATAAATACTTTGATACGGAAAGTATTGATTCGATCTGACCTAAAATAGGTGCCAGCAAAAGAAAGAAAATATTCATAGCATTTTATATGTGCTTAAAAGTAAAACCAGATGGTAACAGATGGAAATTGCAGTTGTGCAGCTAGTTGATTATTATCAATGGGATAAGTAAAATATTACAAAAATTCTGTTGGCTTGAATTGGAGGTAGGAATACTGTATACAATACCATTAGTATTTCATATACTGGGGTTTAAGAAAATAAATCCCCCATTTCAGCCGCATCACCTCCCACTAAGTTTCCGGCCCCTCCACCCCTCCTACACAGTTTTGAGCTAAATTACCCCTCCGGCCTCTATAACACCGAATTTTAAGCTGTACCTAATTCTAGTGTTCAAGAATGTAAACAATAAAGATAGAAGCAATATAATCAGTCTCTAAAATAACTCCAGTTCATGAATGACCGATCGCCAGGCTTGTAGTAAACTCGTGAAACTGCGGATCCTAAAAGTAAAGATAAAATGGCAGTTTGCGATCGAGTATGCATCGTAATATACTAATATTTAACTCACAATCTACAATCATGTCTGCGTGTTGAAGCTGAGAACATATTCAGGAAGAAATTGCATAATTGCAGAATACAGGGAATACGAGAATCGAGATAGAAGGAAATCGGATTGATATAAAAAACAGAGAAAGATATTTTTAGTACTCACTTGCGACTCACGCGTCCTACATCAGGCCTCCTCGGAGTCACCTGTCAGAGGAATGACAAAAAAATGGCTTGCTGGATCCCTGTCCGCTCCAGCAAGATTGGCAAGCAGATTCGCAGGCAAAATCCAGCACTTTCGCTCAGGTGTGCCAGTTAGAACACCAGATGTCATCCTGTACAAGCCGATTCCCAGACGCAAAGATGGATATGGGTTGGCGTAGATGTTGTCAACTGGGTGTAAAATCCTGCCAGTGACTTGATTAGCTTCACTTACAGCTTCGATTAGGACGCATACTTTGTCGATTATGCAACAATTATCACCTCGCTTTGTGCTGAATTTCAACGGTGGAATGCGCTGCTCATTCAACAGAAGATCGCGAACTCTGAGCACCTGCTTAACTGAATGCGCTGCCATGTGCCTTGTCACCTTTACGCGGCGCTTTACAGATCCAAGAAAGTTTTCGAAAGGGAAAGTCGAAAAGTTGTTTAAACTGCCTAGCTTTCGGACAAACTCATCCAAATGAAGAATAGTGTGAAGATTGAAACTTATAAACTTCTGGCCGTAAAGATGGGCAGCCCGTTCAACAAAAACTTCAATGCAAGTTTTTGCCTGCGTCCACCACTTGGAGTACCTTTCGTTGGAGTATGCGTAAATGGCGAAATGGAGGTAAAGAAAGTGGTTATACCTTTCTTCATTTAAAATGCCTTTGAAGAGGACAGGTCCTAGGTACAGCAAGTACTGTCTGAATTCAGTAGCCTTCATGTGCTTTAGTTCCAAGTCGATTTTCCGGGGTCTTCGTTGAAAGTTTGAAGGTGTCCAACCGGCAGCCATAGTAATTCGGTCGCCCAATAGGCTCATCGGACCGGGATAGACGAGACACTTCTTGCCATTAGATTTGTCGAAAAATAGGTAAAATAGCTTCCTTGTGACTCCAAGGCAGACGGCATGCTGGTAGTCAGGGGGAAAAGCATCGACAAAACTAATGTTAGGCAAATTTAGAAGGGGCGATAGAGCGATTTTTTTATTTTCCTGGTTAGACTCCTTTCCCTCTCGGTATTGTTGGCTGCTACGAGACTCCCCGACGCTCGTTGAAAATGTTACTCTGATGTCGGTATAAGGTCCAGTAGCCCTGCAGTACATGCAACCGACGTACGACATGTGCCCTAGAGTTACTGAGACCCAGGCTCGAGCAGGCGCATCGCAAACAAATCGGATAGTCGAGAAGCTGATGCTTAAATTTTCGATAATTTTTATGGGACCCGTAAGAAAACGTTTAGCCTCGTCGCAAAATTGTCGAAGATAATCATTCAGAGGTGGCTTGCCACAACCAGCCCATACGGCTACTGGAAAAGGTCTGCTGAATACGCTGGGAATAGACATTAGTATGGGCCAAAGACCGAAGTGGCTTGCTCGGTACAAAGGCAAGCCGTCAAAATTAACGATGGCTTCAATTTTGTAAACCTTCTCAGTTTCACTATCGTGTTGTAGATATTCTGGCTTCATGTGCGCTGGTTTTTGCGAAACATTAGTTCTAGATTTTTCAGAATCGAAATGTAGCGAAAATGGCCTTTTCCCATGGACTCCAATTTTTCCGTTGGATCGCCAGCATTGATGACGGCCTCAATAGAGTTGACAGACTTCGGCGCAGGCAAGCCTATGTCTCTTAGACCATCAACAAGGAATTTTTTAGATCCACGACTTAGGTTGAAACAAGAAAAGTAGACTACCAGCAAGGCGAATATTTTATCTTCTAAAGAGCGGTCATCCTCTTTCTTGTCAATCTCCTCATCTTCATCGCTGCAAACTCGCGCGAACTCGTCAAAATCAGGATAGCTGCCATTGTCGTTGCCAAGATCTGGATCCGTACCTTCATTGACTTCTGCTACAGAGGACTCCGAAGCGATGAAACCGGCGACTCTCCCAGAATCATCTGCTTCGACTACTTTTCTTTTTTTCTCTTGCAGTGCGATGTCTTCCAAAGCTTCTTGTTCTCCTTCCATGAACAAGCCCAGCAAATCCTTATTTGCTTGTCGCCTCAATTGCCTTGTCATTGTTTTCGTCCGAATCAGACTTTGATGATAGTTGACTGTTGTAATAAAGTAATTACTACGATTGCTTATTTCGTATTAAAGAAAGTATATGAACAAAAGCTGGGAAGAATTGAAAACTATTCCTTTGGGGGTTTGTGCGCGCTGATTGGACAGGTATGGGTGCGGGGACGGTAGGGCCAATGAAATTGGAAAAGCCAGGGCGGCCTTTTTCATTCGAAGAACTATAGAAGACAATTGCTTCTAGAAGCAACCTAAACCACTGAATCATTAAATAAGCATAAACTATAGTGTGAGCTCCAAACTCTTGCTTTATTTGGTACTCAGTTTTGCACTAGCATAGTCTAGTCTGCATGCTACAATGAAGTTTTTAGTGATCTTTAAAGACGACCGTCAAATTGTTGAGGTCTCGGAAAGCGAACTGAAGCTTCCTGAAGGCTTTCAAAACCTTAAGGAAGAGGAATGGTTAGAAAAGAGGGACTCCACTGAGAAGTGGAAGTGTGAAGCCTTGTATGAAGGCTGTTTTTACTCTGCTCTAATTATTCAGGTAAGCAACCGATCCCAACGATATTTGAAATGTTAAAATTCTTGAATCGATCTAATATTTGTACGCTCATATTTTCTCATTAATTTAAAGGTAATACTAAGCAACAACCTAGAGCCTGGGAGCTTCCGCTTTGTGCGTGAATTGGTGGCCAAAAAGACCCGACTGAACCGAATTCTCGAGTTGGTTCAACCCAGAGTCTTTCAGGAGCGTGACATGAAGAAAGCACGAAGGCATTACCAGACTAAGGTAAAATTAAGCACAGCCCATATAATTTTTATCGAGAACTTTGTTTTCTCCGTTTTACCTTTTAAACTAATTTTTAAGAAAAGGGAAGAAATTAAATGTGAGAATAATCTTTAAAACTGACATTAACTTGATAATTTCTCATGCCGTAACCATCCCAAACAGAATCTGTCAGACGGCTCAGCCACCGATTCCGAGGCAATCTTCGAAGATAAGAGCAGCCGCTGTTTGCAACCTCCAGCTTTGCTGCCTAAACAACATCCGCCTACGATTGCACAGTTAGCGCCAATGCCTCCTATTAGTGATGATGAAGCAGAAGCTGGCGTAGACGCCGATATGGAAGCTGAGGCGGAAGCTGAAGTGGAAGCTGAGGTGGAAGCTGAGGTGGAAGCTGAGGCGGAAGCTGAAGTGGAAGATGAGGCGGAAGCTGAAGTGGAAGCTGAGGCGGAAGCTGAAGTGGAAGCTGAGGTGGAAGCTGAGATCGGAGCTGAGGTGGAAGCTGAGATGGGAGCTGAGGCGGAAGCTGAGGCGGAAGCTGAGGTGGAAGCTGAGATGGGAGCTGAGGTGGAAGCTGAGGCGGAAGCTGAAATAGAAGCTGAGTTCGTAGCAGATGATCGATCGACGATTCCTAAGTCGCCTCCCACCATTTCATCTTTTAATTTTGGTTCTGGCTTTCTTAGAAAACTAGAAGAGCAGATCCAAGCCGGTGTTAGCTTTGAGCTGGAAAGTCCAAGAGGCATCAAGTTTCTGTCCTTATATGCCCTACGCGAACTTACTATGCGCAAGAATGAATTGAAAGCATTAGAAAATGGTTTGACCAAACAAATCACCGCAATGCGCACTGAAGTGCAGAGCGTGCTACGCTTTTTGGAACCGGTTGGCGCTGACATTCCAACTGATAATTCTGAGCCTTCATTCTGGCCGATCAACTCCTGGGAAAAATATGTGCAATTCGCTTCCAATCCAAATGAACATATTTCTACTTTGGTAAGTTCATGACTGAGTTTTTTATTTTCTTTTCATTAGAAGAAATGCTCTAACTACTACTCAAAGCGCACTAGTACTATCACTGTGAAATAACAATCTATAAGTATTCTCACCTGTAAAAATCTAAACAGAAGAGCCTGCTACGTTCATGCAAGCGAGACAAGTGGTCCGATGCTTTAATGGCAATGCTTAACGAGAGCTTGTCGAAAGAGATGCAGGCGGTTATTAATTTAATCGGGTCAGACATGCGAAGCCGAGCTGTTGCTGCTGGAGTTGCGACCAACCTTGCTGATGCGCAGCTTGGATTTCAGAGCACTCTGCTCAGCCATTTCCAAAGTAAGTCTACTTAATCAACGTTCAATGGGACTTTTAGAGCTAAATATCAAGAAATTAGACGAGCACAGTGCATGCTATTCATAGTAACTTTCAACTTTTTTCCTAACAGAAGCAATCACATTCATCTATGGCGCGACCGCTGAAGCCGGCAGGCCCTCTGAACAATCTGTAAGAAATACTTGCAGACAGCAGCTAAAGCATGGCGGTGACCGATTAAAGGGGCGGTCGCATCGCACAGGAAGCCAGCTGCTTTCCGGAGTCCAGACTCAAAGCCCCGCTTCTGACAGCACCGTACAAAGACAGTCTCTGGTGGCAGCGACTCCAAGCCCCGCTTCTGGCAGCGCCGTGCAAAGACAGTCTCTGGTGGCAGCGACTCCAAGCCCCGCTTCTGGCAGCGCCGTGCAAAGACAGTCTCTGGTGGCAGCGACTCAAAGTCCCGCTTCTGGCAGCGCCGTGCAAAGACAGTCTCTGGTGGCAGCGACTCAAAGTCCCGCTTCTGGCAGCGCCGTGCAAAGACAGTCTCTGGTGGCAGCGACTCCAAGCCCCGCTTCTGGCAGCGCCGTGCAAAGACAGTCTCTGGTGGCAGCGACTCCAAGCCCCGCTTCTGGCAGCGCCGTGCAAAGACAGTCTCTGGTGGCAGCGACTCAAAGTCCCGCTTCTGGCAGCGCCGTGCAAAGACAGTCTCTGGTGGCAGCGACTCAAAGTCCCGCTTCTGGCAGCGCCGTGCAAAGACAGTCTCTGGTGGCAGCGACTCCAAGCCCCGCTTCTGGCAGCGCCGTGCAAAGACAGTCTCTGGTGGCAGCGACTCCAAGCCCCGCTTCTGGCAGCGCCGTGCAAAGACAGTCTCTGGTGGCAGCGACTCAAAGTCCCGCTTCTGGCAGCGCCGTGCAAAGACAGTCTCTGGTGGCAGCGACTCAAAGTCCCGCTTCTGGCAGCGCCGTGCAAAGACAGTCTCTGGTGGCAGCGACTCCAAGCCCCGCTTCTGGCAGCGCCGTGCAAAGACAGTCTCTGGTGGCAGCGACTCCAAGCCCCGCTTCTGGCAGCGCCGTGCAAAGACAGTCTCTGGTGGCAGCGACTCAAAGTCCCGCTTCTGGCAGCGCCGTGCAAAGACAGTCTCTGGTGGCAGCGACTCAAAGTCCCGCTTCTGGCAGCGCCGTGCAAAGACAGTCTCTGGTGGCAGCGACTCCAAGCCCCGCTTCTGGCAGCGCCGTGCAAAGACAGTCTCTGGTGGCAGCGACTCCAAGCCCCGCTTCTGGCAGCGCCGTGCAAAGACAGTCTCTGGTGGCAGCGACTCAAAGTCCCGCTTCTGGCAGCGCCGTGCAAAGACAGTCTCTGGTGGCAGCGACTCAAAGTCCCGCTTCTGGCAGCGCCGTGCAAAGACACAGCCATTCATCTTCTTTTTCCCTAGTGAGTAAAAACGTATCTAAACTGAATAATGAACGATGAATACGATGATTGATAAGCATTAAATACTACTGTCAGTAAGATAAAATGTGCATGCAGTAATTTTTTGTTTTCTTTCCAATGTCACAGACACCATCGCGACTATCAGCGGGAGAAGTGCCGCCAGCGGCGACAGCAAAGCCGAGCTCCCAATCCAGAAAGCGAGCGAGTATTCAGTTGGATTCTCAGCCTCGAAAGCGGAACAACCATCGCCCCCGTTCAGCAAAGTCAAAAACCAACTACCGCACTGACTGCTCTCTCGAATCTGATGACGAAACCGAATCAAGTGGATCAAACTGGTCCGAAGATCAGCGAGAGCTGGATGATGGACAATTTAAAATATTCTAATTATGAGAGCACGTATTATAAATGCTGCGACAAAATGATTTTAAAACTGACATTCTTTCAACACCTTTGTTGCCAACTATTTTTCGTTCTAATATTGTGTTTTAATATCAGTTCCATTTACCTTCGCTAAATAAATTCAAATTTCATTAGATTTAAGTTTCTTATTCGATTTCATTCATAGACTCAAACTAATTTTCTAAAAAACTGCAAAAAATTCACAAAAGGCAAACTTCGTAAGCAAGTAGCAGCAAGGTTGTTTAAATTTATAATGGAAGAGACAATTGCTTAAAAAAAATCAGATAGCTCTGAAAATTACTTGAAGTATTTGGAAATAAATTCAATTTTGAAACAACCAGAAAGCTAGCCTGCTGCCAGAGCAAAATATATCAGTAAAAGCCATGCATACTACTGTTAGTAGAGTAAACCAATTCTTGCCTTAATTTATTGGGCAGTCCACCGGGCGCCGGGTATAAGGCCGGCGCCCCGACTGGACAAAGAGTGCGCCCCGCTACCGGCCACAGGCCACCGGGCGCCGCGGTCTGCGCACCCTTGGGCGTACCAGAATTTCCCACTGGGAAAGAATCTAGCTCACGACTGCGGGGCAGGTACAGTTAATTAAGGAGATAGGAGAGGAGAGAGGAGAGGCGAGAGAGGAGATAAAAGTGAAGAGAAAAGAGGCGAGATGAGATGGAGAGAAGAAATAAGAGCATAGACGAGATAAGTGAGATGAGAGATAAATGAGTTAAATGATAGAGAATAGAAGAAAGAGAATATAAGATGAGAGACGAGATGAAAGAAAGAGATTAGAGGATAGTTATATGAGGAGAGATTAGATGAGAGATGGAGAGAAGAGATAATATAAGAAAGAGAGAAGAGAACTGGAAAGAGACACAAACCTTGAGCGGGCCGGATTGCTATTTTAAAGTTTTAAAGGACCCGAGGGCCAAAATTTGCCGACCCCTCTTTAATAAATCATCTAAAAATTTATATATTGGTGTAATATTCAATTTTTTATCATAAAAACGCAATTTTTTGGCTGTGTCTCTAAAGACTTTTAGGTGTTTTTTTAAAGACTCGATCAACATTTCCATGTCATTAGATTATTTCCTATTCCTATTGTTTAGCTTGTTAACAACTTTTTTGTTTGAAAACCAACTTTTTTTGACTATCGCACTTATGTGCAGTCCTTCGTGTTTTTTAGTCCTCATACACGGTAAGAGCAATATGATAAAGTATAAATCGCAAGGCAAATTTTCATTTAGCAAATTTTGCGCATGTAGTTCGTGTAATAATCGAAATAGATACCACTTTGTTTAATGTCTGTCAGTGTCAAACTGACGATTAACGATCAAAGACATCGAACTAATGCGTTAGTAAATACACTAAAGTGGAGCCGTAGCCCAGTGGTCAAGCGGCGGTGCTCCAATGTGCCAGCGGCCCAGGCTCGATTCCAAGTGCAGTCACATTAATTTGGGGCTTAATTGGAATCTCGGCTTGGCTCTGCTCGTGCAATTAACGTCCTTGAGGGCCAACCCCCAATGCACAGTGAAGTGTACATGCCTAACGATAAATGAGTGTGTGCCTGTGCGTATGACTGCGTACGCATCCGCGCGCTTGTGTGCCTGCTCAGGGGAGTCGGCGGAATGGGCAGTAATGCCTCTCGCCGGTTGTGTGACAATGTCGCTTATAGTGCGCCAGGGTGCACACAGCGCCTGCCTCTAAAACTAGCATAAAATATTAGTAACTTCTTTGCTGTTTCAAGTTCTGGAAAATAACTACTTAACACCCTGTATACATGTAATTAAAGTAAACTATTTCGACTTTAAGTAATTTTTAAATGTAACTCAAACTAAAAAAGAAGCATTTTATTTTTCTAGCAGAGGAACAAAGCTGTTTGCTATTTTGTCAAAGACGAATGTCGTTAGTCTTACTGTTTACTGTTTATTGAATATTTTTCTATTTAGATTTCTTTATCTACTACTGTTTCGATATAATCAGAAAAAAATTAGCAGACGTCAAGACAGTTCAATCATGTAAGCTAGCACAGAAATTTTGTCATGCTTTTCCTGCACTATTTTTTATTCATAACGTTATTGTAAAGAATCTGGATAAAGTTGTACCAATTCGTTTTTTATACCAATTTGATATTTTCTATGCTAATGCACTTTTTTCAATTTGGCATCCCTGTGAATGCTTTAAAATGCTTCCTGAGTAGTTTACATTGCTACTATTGCTATTAGTACTTCAGTTGAAGAAATTGAAACTGAACAGAAAAAAACTGTTTAGAAGTATTATTTAACAAAAAGTCACTCATTTGCAGCGAACCAATTTTTTACTTGTGTAGTCAAGTGCACTGCAGTTACAAGTTTACTGTATATTTAAGCATCTATTTATTGTAATGCACTGTATTCTTATTTGCTTGTAACTCAGCAGCATTATTGCAAAGCTAAGCAGCTGATATATTTGAGCATTAATAAAAATTGGTTATTTTTTGCAATGTTTACAAATACCCGAAAACAATATTTGGCCTTTTAAATTTTACGATTACTTAGAGTTCGTCTACTCATGCCAGTAGAAAGTAGAACATTTTACTGAATTTTTGTAGCGGAAGATTAAAAATGACGCAATTCTTTTTATTATCTATGGCTCGTAAGTCGTGAAAGCAGCTAATTTTTTCGATTTGAAATTCATATTTCAGAGCTTCGAGCACAGCTAATCTGTAAAAAAAGCAACTTGAATCTATCAGCCTCAAAACTAATAAATCAAAAAATTTCTTGTACAATGTCGTCAGCTGCCGACCGACAAGAGCAATACGACAGCCTATATTTGTCCATACTGCAGCGTGAGGGCACTCTGCCGGCTTTCTTTGACAGTCTGTTCAGCTTTTTAATGCGTCGGACTGATTATTATTATCAGCTGACTGAGAACGGGCCGAGAGATCGCGGCTTCCCACCTGGTGCCGCCTTCGATATGGTTAAGCAGTCGTTTAAGAAGCATGAGGCCTTGTTCAAGTGAGCTGGCTTGAGGTGTAAGAGAAAATGATTTAGTGAGAGTGGAAAAGGTTAGATGAATGGATGAAAGGGGATAGATTGAAGGAGAGAAAGGGGGTAGATGGAGGAGAGAAAGGGAGTAGATTGGAGTGGAAAAAGGGAAGATTGAAGGAGTGAACAGGGCAGATTGGAGTAGAGTAGAGAGAGGGTAGATTAAATGATAGAAAAAGAGTAGATTAGAGGAGAGAAAGGGGTAGATTGGAGCAGAGATGGGGTAGATTGGAAGAGAAAGGGGTAGATTGGAGGGGAGAAGAAGGTAGATTGAAATAGAGGAGGTAGATTGGAGGAGAGAAGGGGGTAGATTGGAGGAGAGAAGGGGGTAGATTGGAAGAGAGAAGGGGGTAGATTGGAAGAGAAAATGATGTAGATTGGAGGAGAGAAGGGGGTAGATTGGAAGAGAGAAGGGGGTAGATTGGAAGAGAAAATGATGTAGATTGGAGGAGAGAAGGGGGTAGATTGGAGGAGAGAAAGGGGGTGGATTGGAGGAGAGAAAGGGGGTAGATTGGAGGAGAGAAGGGGGTAGATTGGAAGAGAGAAGGGGGTAGATTGGAAGAGAAAATGATGTAGATTGGAGGAGAGAAGGGGGTAGACTGGAGGAGAGAAGGGGGGTAGATTGGAGGAGAGAAAGGGGGTAGATTGGAGGAGAGAAGGGGGTAGATTGGAGGAGAGAAGGGGTAGATTGGAGGAGAGAAGGGGGTAGATTGGAGGAGAGAAGGGGGTAGATTGGAGGAGAGAAGGGGGTAGATTGGAGGAGAGAAGGGGGTAGATTGGAGGAGAGAAGGGGGTAGATTGGAGGAGAGAAGGGGGTAGATTGGAGGAGAGAAGGGGGTAGATTGGAGGAGAGAAGGGGTAGATTGGAGGAGAGAAGGGGTAGATTGGAGGAGAGAAGGGGGTAGATTGGAGGAGAGAAGGGGGTAGATTGGAGGAGAGAAGGGGTAGATTGGAGGAGAGAAGGGGTAGATTGGAGGAGAGAAGGGGGTAGATTGGAGGAGAGAAGGGGGTAGATTGGAGGAGAGAAGGGGGTAGATTGGAGGAGAGAAGGGGGTAGATTGGAGGAGAGAAAGGGGGTGGATTGGAGGAGAGAAAGGGGGTAGATTGGAGGAGAGAAGGGGGTAGATTGGAAGAGAAAAGGAAGTAGATTGGAAGAGAAAATGATGTAGATTGGAGGAGAGAAGGGGGTAGATTGGAGGAGAGAAAGGGGGTGGATTGGAGGAGAGAAAGGGGGTAGATTGGAGGAGAGAAAGGGGGTAGATTGGAGGAGAGAAAGGGGGTAGATTGGAGGAGAGAAAGGGGGTAGATTAGATCAGTGTGAGGAGATGAGGGAATGCAGTGACAAGGAAGCGCATCTTTTCCATTGCGCACTTTCCAATCTGAATTATTCCGCCATTCCAACTTTTCATTCGTCTCTCCAACTGAAGACGAGCTCATGAGGCGAAGCAACAGCAGCAACAACAGCAGCAACAGCAGCAGCAACAGCAGCCAATTCCTAAGTCCTCCAGCGCCTCTGCTGCATCCCAGTCGACAGTTTCTAAGAAACCCGAACAGCCGCCGGACGAGAAGAAGCCGACAGCCAGTTCAACTGTAATTAACAAAGCCACAGGTGAGTTGGCCTACTCAGCCGATCCAGAGTGCTACAACGGCGCTACCAGGGATGGCTACAGTTGGAGCCAGAGCATCACCGAGCTAGACATTCGAGTTAACGTCGATCGTTCGCTGGCCAGCAAAGGCTCCGATGTTCGCGTGAATGTCGGTAGGAAATCGTTGAGGGTCGATTGTCGCAGCGGCGGTGGAGCTCGGGACTTCTCAACCGTGTTGGATCGGCAGCTGTCCCACGAGGTTCGAGCTGAGGAGGCCGTCTGGTCTCTGGTGCCTAGCGACGGCGTGGTGCAGGTGAGCCTGTCTCAGTGTCTGTATGAGTGTCCGTCTGAGTGTCTCTTAGTGTCTGTCTCAGTGTCTGTCTCAGTGTCTGTATGAGTGTCCGTATGAGTGTCTCTTAGTGTCTGTCTCAGTGTCTGTCTCAGTGTCTGTATGAGTGTCCGTATGAGTGTCTCTTAGTGTCTGTCTCAGTACCCGTCTTAGAGTCTGTCCTAGTGTCTGTCTTAGTGCCTGTCTCAGTGTCTGCTTTTGTGTCCGTCTCAGTGTCTACCTCAGTGCCTGTCTCAGTGTCTACCTTAGTGCCTGTCTCAGTGTCTACCTTAGTGCCTGTCTCAGTGTCTGCTTTTGTGTCCGTCTCAGTGTCTACCTCAGTGCCTGTCTCAGTGTCTGCTTTTATGTCCGTCTCACTGTCTACCTTAGTGTCTGCCTTAGTGCCTGTCTCAGTGCCTGTCTTGTTGTCTGTCACAGCATGTCTGTCTCAATGCCTTGCCTGTCTTAGTGTCTGTCTTACTCTTAGTGCCTGTCTCAGCTTCTACTTTAGTGTTTATTTTACTATCGTTCTGCGTTACTGTCTACCTGTCGTAGCTCTTAGTGCCTGAGTCTGTCAAAATTGAATTCCATAATTGCCCCCCCCCCCTGCAGATCAGCCTAGAGAAAGTGCAGGAACGCTGGTGGGACTGCTGCTTCACTGGGGAAGAGAAAATCAATACCAGAGAGATCGACTGCTCGCGTCCCATGTCCGACTTAGACGAGGAGGCCCAAGCTAAAATCGACCAGATGATGTTCGACCAGCGCCAGAAGCAGATGGGCCTGCCAACTAGCGAGGAAGCAAAAACTTTGGACCTGTTGCGCAAAGCCTGGGACGCCGAAGGGTCGCCATTCAAGGGGACTCCGTTTGATCCGAGCGTGATTTCTAACCAGATGCCCGCTGATCTGTTGAAACAGCAGCAGCAGCAGTAACATCCAGTACAGTTATTGATCAAATTCAACCTCTAATTTGCTTGTTACTGCATCGATTTATTTATATTACTATTGATAGCTGGGTAAATTGGTAAGAAATGGGTAAGATAAGGCAGATAGGGATAGGGGAGACAGAATTGGAGATAGGGAAAGAGGGAGATAGAGAAGAGGGAAATAGGGTAGACGGAAATAGGGGAGACGGAGATAGGGGAGACGGAGATAGGGGAGACGGAGATAGGGGAGACGGAGATAGGGGAGACGGAGATAGGGGAGACGGAGATAGGGGAGACGGAGATAGGGGAGACGGAGATAGGGGAGACGGAGATAGGGGAGACGGAAATAGGGTAGACGGAGATAGGGGAGACGGAGATAGGGGAGACGGAGATAGGGGAGACGGAGATAGGGGAGACGGAGATAGGGGAGACGGAGATAGGGGAGACGGAGATAGGGGAGACGGAGATAGGGGAGACGGAGATAGGGGAGACGGAGATAGGGGAGAGGGAGATGGGGAAGAGGGAAATAGGGGAGACGGAGATAGGGGAGACGGAGATAGGGGAGACGGAGATAGGGGAGACGGAGATAGGGGAGACGGAGATAGGGGAGAGGGAGATAGGGGAGAGGGAGATGGGGAAGAGGGAGATAAGGGAGAGGGAGACAGGGGAGACTGAGATAAGACAGAGGGAGATACATTACAGGTGGATAAGAGGGATAAGTAGATAATGGATAAGTGATTGTTAAGTGATACGGGAGAAGTAGATAGCGTTGTGTGCAATGCGGAATGATATTTAACGGGGGTAGGAAGATTTTTAATGTCACTTAGCAATATTAATCTTCCATACACTACAGCCATAATCGGGTTATACTAAGCCGATACGAAAACAATTATTAAGTAATAAAAACTCGGTGTGAATAATCATTTTCATATTAGTAAGTATACATCGTTGTATCGCATTTATATTCTCTATTCATTTTTCGACTAATTTTCGCATCAATATAGTTTATACTACTTATTACACAACTTACTACTTATAATTATAGAAGTGGATTTGTAAACTTACTGAGTAATATTGCTGTGCATGCTAATAACGTACAAATAAACTGGATTTTGTCGATTCATTTATTAAAAATAATTATTTCTGTTCTTTTCTGTTGGCTACTACAGTTTTTCTTAGTAAGAAATAGGAAATACCTGTGTTAGACCACATATACCATTCTAGATGAGCCCACTCAGCACATTTGCGTGTAAACTACTTTCAGTTCAGTAGTAAGTGAAACTGAAGCATTTTAATGTACTTTTTAAAGCCAATGCTCGTTTATTGGTTCTTACCCTCTTACCCCCCCCCCAGCTTAAACACTCCAACCGAGCCTTTCCACACTACCCCACCCCAATTTTAATTGCCTTTCTCGGAATTCCAGCCTAAAGCTGCCCTGTACATTTCAGTGGACTGGCCAATGTACATTATTGCTGAACCAATTAGCAAGCTGTTTACGCCTGCAAGCTTTGGGCTTCTAAACTTATTAAAGTCATTTCAGCTACCTTTAGTTTTATAAAATAGCTTATGTATTCTTCTTTGCTACTGGCCTGAAAGTAGAAAGCTGTTTTACTAAGTATAAAGCCTGAGTGGCCCATCTAGTTATTTTAATATCTATGTACTAGACTAGATTGTACTTGCAAAATTTTGCCTTAAATTGTTTGCTGCATGGCGTTTGAGCTGCTTCTTTGCGGCAGAAGCTGAAGCAACAACAACAATAACAACAACAATAATATCAACAACAACAACAACAAGAGGAGTTGCGCCGATATGGAGGCCTTCAACAGCAAAGCTAGCGGAACTCGGATTCTAATAGCGGTGTTTTTCTCCTTGCTAGGCTTGGGCCTGCTGTCGCTATGCGTCAGTCTGGCCGAATTAATCATTGGCTGCCTGCATCTGACCAGACTGCGGCATTCCAATGCAACTGGCAACTACCGCGGCGTTGCCATAGCAACGTATCTAATCGTCAGCGGCATATTTGGCTGCTTATTCAGCTGTTTGGCCAGTTGCAGTTGTTTTCGTCGAGACCGATTTGCTGCTAATGCTACTACTGCTACTGTTAGTAGTAGAGGCGGCAAAAATAATTGCTATCGTTGTTGCTTATTCACGGTAGCGAGCGTTGGCCACTTGTTCTCGTTGGCCTGGCTGACTGCGGGCTTCTATTGGGTCTATTATTTTGATGACGCAGATAGTGCACCGACTGACTTATCGACTGTGTCCTCTATGAGTACGCTGGACTATTCGAATTCTCCGCCTTTGACGTCGTCCTTGACAACAGCAGCAGCCGCAGCAGGGGCTTCCGATTTGTCAACTTCACCAGCCACTGCTGCTGCGGCGTCCGCCGCTCGTCCGTTGCTATGGCTTCGATTGGTTGTCAGCTGCCTAGAATTGGCTATAGTTGTTGCTATGCTGTTATGCTGCAACAATATTGGCAGTCACGTTTACAGCAGCAATATAGAAGATTTCACAATCATAAGCGACAAAAGCCGGTCTAAAATATCCACGAATATTGTTGATAGCTCTGCTGTTAATGCTATCGAAGCAGAGGCGTTGCATTCTATGCAGCAAATGATGGGCGATGGTCATGACTTAAATTCGACTTCACTCAAGTCTTAGTAACGACTTTGATTACGCTGTGGGGACGCGCTTTATTTCCTAATTAACAATTCAACGGCACCTTGCAAGCTATTAAAAGTATGCGTTTTTGCACTTTGTTTTGATTTGCAAACAAATCAAAGTTATGCAATTACGCCCTGACTGACTGGTGCCATAGACAGTGCAACTGATAAGGTTGGCTATAGACAGCAGATACACCCTGACTATCTGGTGCCATAGACAGTGCAACTGATAAGGTTGGCTATAGACAGCAGATACACCCTGACTGACTGGTGCCATAGACAGTGCAACTGATAAGGTTGGCTATAGACAGCAGATACACCCTGACTGACTGGTGCCATAGACAGTGCAACTGATAAGGTTGGCTATAGACAGCAGATACACCCTGACTGACTGGTGCCATAGACAGTGCAACTGATAAGGTTGGCTATAGACAGCAGATACACCCTGACTGACTGGTGCCATAGACAGTGCAACTGATAAGGTTGGCTATAGACAGCAGATACACCCTGACTGACTGGTGCCATAGACAGTGCAACTGATAAGGTTGGCTATAGACAGCAGATACACCCTGACTATCTGGTGCCATAGACAGTGCAACTGATAAGGTTGGCTATAGACAGCAGATACACCCTGACTATCTGGTGCCATAGACAGTGCAGCTGATAATAATGCTGGCTGTAGACAGCAGATACACCCTGACTGTCTGGTGCCATAGACAGTGCAGCTGATAATAATGCTGGCTGTAGACAGCAGATACACCCTGACTGTCTGGTGCCATAGACAGTGCAACTGATAATAAGGTTGGCTGTAGACAGCAGATACACCCTGACTGTCTGGTGCCATAGACAGTGCAGCTGATAATAAGGTTGGCTGTAGACAGCAGATACACCCTGACTGTCTGGTGCCATAGACAGTGCAACTGATAATAAGGTTGGCTATAGACACATTTATTGGTGGCATCTTGACAGTTGCTATTAAATATAGTATGCATGTAATGCGTCATAAATAAGTAATTTATCATTCTTCTTTATAAGTTGTTATTTTTAACTTGTGTTATGCCGTCTACTGAAGTGTTAAAATCGGAAATTTTTGCGAGCAATAAGTTCAAGTTATTTATCTACTTCCATTATTTATCTACATTGTATATAATTCTGAAGGCTTTAATTAAATTTTTAGTTTATATTATTCCGCCATTTTTTACGAATATTGGATTCCTTTTTATCAAAACTTTTATCTACTATTATCCGCTTTGATTAAATTGATAATTTTTCAATTTTAAATGAAGCAAAACCAAAAAAATGTTTTTTTTAAAAAGCAGTCTATCCAACGAAGATAAAGCTCCTATATTTTTCTGTTTTGGTGACCTTTGTTTTCCACAGCCACAGTCGCAAAGACACTTGAACTGCACTGCACTTTGCTAAATACAGAGCTTTTTCTGTCGCTGAAAATTTCTTTTAAAAAACAAGCGATACTTATTACACGGTTTATATTATTTTTTAAAACGTTTTGTTGTATCGTTTTGAAATTGTTTTTCGGGGCAGTGTTAGCTAGCCGGATTAAAGTGTCTGGTGTTATGAATGTGATAGTGAGTGACTGTAATTATTAGGGAATTAGGTGATGGCGAGTGATTGTAATTTTTAGTGAATTAGGTGAATTAAGTGAGTGACTGTAATTATTGTTGAATTAGGTGATAGTCAGTGACTGTAATTATTAGTGAATTAGGTAATAGTGAGTGAGTGCAATTATTAGGGAATGTGATAATGAGTGACTGTAATTATTAGGGAATGTGATAGTGAGTGACTGGGATAAATGCAGATAAAGAAATTATAAGACATATTGTGGTGCCATAAGGTAGTATGCAGTCTTATAATAGTTGTTGTAGAGTTGTAAATCGACAATCATCACGTTTTCAGTCTTCGGTTTTGCTATTGTATTCATCTAGAAGACACGCATTAAAAGCATGCAAAACCTCTGTTTAACCAGTGCTCAAAATTATGAGCTGTCAAAGTCGCTAACAGATTCTGGGAACTGGAACTCTTGGCCATTCCTATCTGAGAGTCAACTGGACTCGAATGCTATCTATCTAGCTAGCGATTCTCTGGTTGCTAAGGTCTGTCTTGTTGCCATAGGTGACGGCTCTCAATGCCAGGCATTGTCCTTGGCCGACTCTATGCCTGGTTACCATGACAACGCCGTAGCTTACAAACTGGTGAATTTGACTTGCGTGCTAAATGGCCAGGCGGATGACGAATGGCTCTGTCTGTGCACCACTCACTGCATCTGCGCTGTGGAGTTCGGCCCTGCTGAGACTG
Organism: Macrostomum lignano; assembly: GCA_002269645.1. Taxonomy (NCBI): domain Eukaryota; kingdom Metazoa; phylum Platyhelminthes; family Macrostomidae; genus Macrostomum; species Macrostomum lignano. Next base: position 275,803 of record NIVC01000027.1, read on the forward strand.
GCTGTGAGCAGCCTAAGGTGGGTTGGACAGAATGACAATGAGTCCCATGAGAATCCCCATGAAAATGCGCATTCCCCATGAGAATCCTCATTGATGAGAATCCCCAGTCCCCATGAGAATCCTTATTGATGAGAATCCCCAGTCCCCATGAGAATCCTCATTGATGAGAATCCCCATTCCCCATGAGAATCCTTATTGATGAGAATCCCCATTCCCCATGAGAATCTTCATTCCCAATGAGAATCCCCATTCCCCATGAGAATCTTCATTCCCCATGAGAATCCCCATTCCCCATGAGAATCCTTATTGATGAGAATCCCCATTCCCCATGAGAATCTTCATTCCCCATGAGAATCCCCATTCCCCATGAGAATCTTCATTCCCCATGAGAATCCCCATTCCGCATGAGAATCCCCATGAAAATGCGCATTCCCCATGAGAATCCTCATTGATGAGAATCCCCAGTCCCCATGAGAATCCCCAGTTCCCATGAGAATCCCCAGTTCCCATGAGAATCCCCAGTCCCCATGAAAACCCCCAGTCCCCATGAGAATCCCCAGTCCCCATGAGAATCCCCAGTCCCCATGAGAATCCTCAGTCCCCATGAGAATCCCCAGTCCCCATGAGAATCCCCAGTCCCCATGAGAATCCCCAGTCCCCATGAGAATCCCCAGTCCCCATGAGAATCCCCAGTCCCCATGAGAATCCCCAGTCCCCATGAGAATCCTCAGTCCCCATGAGAATCCCCAGTCCCCATGAGAATCCCCAGTTCCCATGAGAATCCCCAGTCCCCATGAGAATCTTCATTCCCCATGAGAATTCCCAGTCCCCATGAGAATCCCCAGTCCCCATGAGAATCCCCAGTCCCCATGAGAATCCCCAGTCCCCATGAGAATCCCCAGTCCCCATGAGAATCCCCAGTCCCCATGAGAATCCCCAGTCCCCATGAGAATCCCCAGTCCCCATGAGAATCCCCAGTCCCCATGAGAATCCCCAGTCCCCATGAGATTCCCCAGTTCCCATGAGATTCCTCAGTACCATCGATAGCCGTTCAACGCCAGTCTCCCATTCACCGTCTCGCTGCAGCTGCAAGTGATGGGAGAGTTCGACAACGAGATTCTGGCGGTGTCCTGGAGTCCCGGCTGCGACAGTGTGGCATTCGTGACTGGCAACAGGCGGCTGCTGCTGATGGACAGCCAGTTCGAGCCGCTGTGGGAAGCCGAGCTGGATCAGGCAGGCTTCGGCCGGGGTGAGGCTGATGTCTGCCTGCCTGTCTGTCTGTCTGTCTGTCTGTCTGTCTGTCTGTCTGTCTGTCTGTCTGTCTGTCTGTCTGTCTGTCTGCCTGCCTGCCTGTCTGTCTGTCTGTCTGTCTGTCTGCCTGTGTCTCCATGTCACCCCCTTCTATCGGCAGTTCCCAATTCCCAACCTCCCAATTCCAGAGGCCTTCATCAACGTGGGCTGGGGCAAGAAAGAGACTCAGTTCCACGGTAGCGCCGGCAAAGCAGCTGCAGCGCAGCCAAAAGAGGTGCATGACAGCCGTTTGGAATATATATTTATAATATGAATATTTATCTGCCAATGTGCAACTTCGATGCCACCTTACCCATCTAGTGGGATCTTACACTATCTAGTGGAATCTCACACTATCTAGTGGAATCTCACACTATCTAGTGGAATCTCACACTATCTAGTGGAATCTCACACTATCTAGTGGAATCTCACACTATCTAGTGGAATCTCACACTATCTAGTGGAATCTCACACTATCTAGTGGAATCTCACACTATCTAGTGGAATCTCACACTCTCTAGTGGAATCTCACACTATCTAGTGGAATCTCACACTATCTAGTGGAATCTCATACTCGATCCAGTGGAATCTCACACTAGATCCAGTGGAATCTCATACTCGATCCAGTGGAATCTCACACTCTATCCAGTGGAATCACACACTCGATCCAGTGGAATCACACTCGATCCAGTGGAATCACACACTATCTAGTGGAATCTCACACTATCTAGTGGAATCTCACACTATCTAGTGGAATCTCACACTATCTAGTGGAATCTCATACTCGATCCAGTGGAATCTCACACTAGATCCAGTGGAATCTCATACTCGATCCAGTGGAATCTCACACTCTATCCAGTGGAATCACACACTCGATCCAGTGGAATCACACTCGATCCAGTGGAATCACACACTATCTAGTGGAATCTCACACTATCTAGTGGAATCTCACACTATCTAGTGGAATCTCACACTATCTAGTGGAATCTCACACTATATCCAGTGGAATCTCACACTATTTAGTGGAATCTCACACTCTATCCAGTGGAATCTCACCCTGCTCCCCACCCACATCCCCTATCCTGCCTAGGTCGCCCCCGCCCCCTCTGCGCCGTGGGACACCGGGCGGGTGGGCATCTCGTGGCGCGGCGACGCCGCAGTCCTGTGCACCTCCGTCGTTGGCGCGGCCACTGGAGTCCGCCAGATTCGGGTCTGGTCGCCGCAGGACGCTGGCGCTCTGCTGGCAACCAGCGACTCTTCCTGCTCGGGGCTCGAATGGGCGCTGGACTGGCGGCCCAGCGGGTCGCTGATTGCGGCTTCCAGACGGCGCCTGACAGACGGCCAACTTCAAGTGCAGCTGTTGGAGAGGAACGGCCTGTGTCACGGAGAGTTTAGCGTGCGAGCAACTACTGACACTACTGATGTGAGTAGTAGTGTAGCTATAATTCAATTTCAAACTATTTTCTCCGCCATGGTCCGGGGCCGGAGAGAGGGTGGATAGTCAGGGCGGCTTTACACCCTATGTGAGCATCTGTATGAGTGCGTGCCTTTATGACTACAGTGTATACTTTTCAGATTGAGCGGATACAATGGAATTCCAGTTCGGAGCTTCTGCTTGTGGAGCTGATTGATCGAGTGGATTCTAATGGACCGAAAACTGGTAATTTGGCACTGCTGCTGCGGATGCACTGCTGCAATGCCGAAAGATTGAAGTACAGACCATTTAGACTACAGACGATAGAACAGGGACTGGGACCGACATTGAGACAAGCAGTAAGACAGGTGCTGAGACAGGCATTAGCATGGGCACTACGACAGACAGACAGACAGACAGACAGATAGAAAGACAGATAGGCAGACAGACAGACAGACAGACAGACAGACAGACAGACAGACAGACAGACAGACAGACAGACAGACAGACAGACAGATAGGCAGACAGACAGACAGACAGACAGACAGACAGACAGACAGACAGACAGATAGACAGACAGACAGACAGACAGACAGACAGACAGACAGACAGATAGACAGGCAGACAGACAGACAGACAGACAGACAGACAGACAGACAGACAGACAGACATACAGACAGAGACAGGCAGACAGGCAGACAGACAGACAGACACGCAAATCTAAAACAGCAATCCGTATCTGCTCCCTGCAGTGCAGCTGTGGAGCAGCTGCAATTATCACTGGTACCTGCGCTGGTCCAGCAGCTACCCCAGACAGACCGTGGTAAACTGGAGCAGTTCTCACTGGTGCAGCCTGAATGTGCTGGACCAAACCAAAGGCAGACTAATCAGGCTGAGATTTCACTGGGAAGTGAGTCGATGCCGGAGTCAGCTGCCCGAGTGCAACACAGTTTTGCCAGTCATCGACGGATGTGAGTGTCAATTTTACCAATATTTGAACAAACTTTTGGAAAGAATTTCTACAAATCTTTAATTTTGAAGTGCCAAGTTAGCAGCAGTGGAACCAGTTAATAATACTTTCATATGGGCTTACATTCTTGTTCAAAACTTGCTTTGTTCCAATAATAACAATAAAATAATAGAAATTCTGGCTACCTGCACGCAGTTTGCAGAGCCAGCACTGTCCAGTATAAACACAGTCTTTAGTCCGGAAGCTCGCCTCTCCAAAATCTCTACGGCTAACAAATCACCACGTCTAGAAAAAGCGTTTGACGGTGGGTTCAAAGCCTTCTGCTGCAGAGCTGCAGGCACGCCGCGCTGCTGCCTTACCGTGCCAGTCAGCAGGGTTCCTCGTTGCAGCAGCCATTCAGCAAGTCGTGCAGACGAAAACCAAGTGTCGCAAAAAATTCTGTAGCCGAGGTCCAGGATGTCACGTGACAGTTCAACAACGATACGTTTGGAGAGCGACAACTGCGGTGCATCTTGGCCGAATAAGTTGTCTTGGGCCACCGTTGAACAAGAAAGTTCCATAAGTAGCTGCTGTTTGATTCCGCTAGACAGTATAACTTGATGCCAAGTTTCGCTTTCTTGTTCGGCATGTAGTGGCGAAGATGAAGCCTGCCTTTGAAAAGTATCAATAACTCGTCGATCGAAATGTTCTGCTGTAGCATATATTTGTTCTAGCAGATCGCCTGCACCAACTTCAGAAATGGTCGAATCTTGCACAAAGGGTCAGCCTCATCAACCTCAGCACAGTTGTAGCAACGAAACCAAGTCAATATAAGTTGGAATCTGTTTCGCAAAAGACAGGACTGCGCATGATAAAAATCCTGGCGATAAACAGGATCCATTGACCAGTATTGGCTGATATCAGGCTTTTGCACCAGACCCATGTGTAGCAGGATGCCACTAAACTTTTTCATCTCGTTCATATTGCATGGTTTCCAGCTACGCAATTTCCATGGCAACTCTCCGCCACCCTGCTGAACGTGCTGAATCTCCATAGCTGCTCTGCTATTTGTCCAGTCGCACAAGGACTGTACAAAGCTGTCAGGAAGGAACTGTCCAATGATAGTCGAGATTCCATTCTCGATGGCCCCTGGCACTATGAAGTTTGGATGTAAGCCAGATGTTCCGAAAAATTCGGGAACTGGGTTTGGCCGAATATCAGTTTCCGTTCTTGTATCATGCCAGTTTTCGTCAGCTTCTGCTTGCTGAGCTTCGGCAGGACCTCCGCAGGACCGCTGGCCTTGCTATTGTTTGATCCATCATCATTGTCACAAATGAGTCATCATCTGAATCACTGTCCAAGATGAAGTTCTGTAGATCTGAGCCGGCGGCTTGCATTGTCTCATGCGCAATTGGCCAAGTCAATATGTATATATGATCTGCTGTCTCTGTTACTGGTCTAATTGAAATTCATAGACTATATAATCTAAACTAAATTCGATGCTATGTACAAATAGTCAAGGCAGTCGCAAACCTGATATCTATGGTAATTACTGCTCTCTTTTCAATTGCATAGATTGCATAGTTGAACAGAGAAAAGAAAATCAATATTACAGAGTGTCTGGGTTATTGGCCATAGACTGTCTGAATTCGACTCAAGAAAAATATTTTTCTTCAGCACCCGACCATCTACTCTGGTACAGATTCAACTCATACTACTTACTTTTTTGGCTTAAAAACTGTGGGAGGGTAAGGGAGTGAGACGTGCCTCAAGCTTTTTTAACTGCTGCTTAAACACTCTATGACAGCAGAGCTGCTGTGGGAGGTAACGGGTGTGAGCAAAAATAGGCGCGGGAGGCTAGTGGAAATGTAGACTGCTATGGAACGAAATCAAGCCAAAAATTTTATGAAGTAAAGAATACATAGGCTGGCTATAAAGTATTAAAGAATAAAAAAAATATATGTATTGAAGCTGCAGCAATCGTCTGAGATGATTTAGTTGAAAGTAATTAATTTTACTTACCCGTTATCAGTCATAGCCAAATCCTGGGCAGAAATTCTTTTTAACTCTGCAAAGCTTACATTTTTCCGTGCTAACTGTTGCTGAACAGAGTATGTATATTAGAGTTGATAAAGGCTTAGGTCGAGAACAGTCTTGAGACAGTCTTGAGACAGTCTTCGATACAAAAAATTGGTTTATTTGCAATATAGCACAAACATAGAAGGAAAAGCATTATGTCATAGCCATTAATTTTTAATGACGAAATATAATTCAGTAAATTAATTTCAAAACAGTTTCTGTTAAACATATTGTGGCGAAAGTTTCATCCAAATTGACCGAACCAATTATGTCTCAAATATTTTCAATTGAGGATAATAAACAAACCGAATTATTAGCAGCTCCTGCCCTCCATGACGGCGAAGTGAAGCCTTGCTGAGCAGACTGCCGTTATGAATGAGCAAAGTCAATCGCATGCCAACTGGCAAAGCAAGCACCTCAGCAAAGCACCGGAGTTCCTAGGCAGGCAGTGCAAACGATTGAACAGTGCTTTTAGTTGGAACTTATGCGTAACACACCCGACAACGCTTGCGAGGGTGCTGAGCTCTTTGGCTCGAGCAGCAGCTATGCCCGTCGGTCCCATCACGGTTCGAGTGCCCCAGTCCATCGGGGGCATGGTCATGGACACTGCCTTGACGTGGCGAACCGACATAATCCCGTCGCCGGCTCCCGCCGGTTGCCGACGGCAGGAGAACAAAAGTGCCCACCCTTCGGTTGTCGGCAGGGACACTGCAGCGTTTGCCTACGTCCCTGTTGCCCCGATGGCAGGCAGGCGCTCCGACGTGGCTGGGAGTGCTCGACCGACCAGGCCCTCCGGAGTCCAGGATGATGTGTGGCCGCTAGCCCTTGCTCCTCCCTGCTTTTCCTCTACCAATTTCATATTTCATTTTTACTCCATTTGTTTTCAAATGGTGTTTTGAGTTAAAGAAAAAAATGCTAAAAATCTGGTTAATAAAAATGCACTGTGCCGGTATATTTAGACAAACTTGATACAAATTGACCTATTTTAATTTTGATTGAAGCGTAAGGTGTAGGACATCCCCAAATAACATCGATACATTCCAAACATACGCTCGTAGACGCCATTTTAATTTATATTCATGCAGACTTTTTTATGAGTAATTACATTAAGTCAAGGCGACCGAATCAGCTCTAAATAAGAATTTCAAAGGAAAAGTTTAGTGAATTTAAAAACTGTCCTATTCACTATTTGATTCTGAGTCGATCTCACTTGGAGTGTCATGTCGATACTGAGCAGTTGTTTTTCGAGCGATTTCCGCTTTGCCCTTGACCTGTTATAGTTGGCTCCACTTCTTCTTGGTGACCGCTTCCTCAAACGTAGCTCCGATTCTTCGGTCCTTGTCGCAGCCACTGCTACAACCGTTGGGCTTTTTCGCACAGCATGAGCAGTGGGTGGGGCTGATGCCAGTGGCCTGGAAGCGACAGCTATAGCCGGTGCTTCAACGCCTAGAAGTTTGCTTGGCCAGCTTGGCAGATAATTGGGGTGGTTGAACTTGACGCGGCTTCAATACTGACAGCTGACAAAGTGCTAAATTTCCGATGCTGCCTCTTCTTCAATCGGTCTGTCCCATGGTGAAGCAGCTCCCTGCAGACTGTGTGGACCTGCTTATTTGTTGGCCTACCAGCCTCTACTGAATTGCCGTAGATACTTGTGATGGCCCCTGAAAAAATGTAGTTTAAACTTAGCCATTTGCCATAATTAACCATAGTTATCAAGCATTTCTACTTATATCGACTAGTAAGCGTTGTGCCATGAGAAGAAAATACCTAGATATTTTTGCATTCCATTTCTAATGAGCCAATGTCCTATCGAAAGCCCTATTCAGCAACAACACACCTTTAAAGTGATGCAGCATTGTATCCTTGAAGCAAATCAGCGTCTGCATCCGCTCCGGCCTCCAGTGTTGGGTTCTTCAAGTCCCAACCACTAAAATTGACTGCGGCCTACATCTTTATTTTTTCATACCAATAATTTCTTATTTTTAACGTCTTTTTATTTGGGTATATTTTCTATGATCTCAAAATAAAAAAATGTTTTTGATGTTTTTAAATAATAAATAAAAAGTCAAGTAATTCAACTCACCAATTCCGAAATGGATTCCACAGGTTAAAATTTGCACTCTAAATGTATGCTTTCCATGAACTAGTGAGAAAAAATTTTGGGCGCTCCGGTTCATTGTCATTCGCAGAACTTGAAGATTGCTTTCTCGCCATCTCAGCTCACATCGCCGCAACTTCTTTCAGGCATCGATCCAGCTTGAACTCTTGCCTGCTGTAGCACATAGAAAGCTCTCGAAGAATAGAAAATTGGACGAAAAGTATCCCTCAAAAGCTTCCTAGTGGGAAGTCCGTGATAGCTTGAATTTGTTGCTCTATTTTTTAAGGGCACTAGGCCCAAAGGCAAAAAATGGTATGTAGAAGGACTCCTTATTCTGTCTGTGCTAGACACTTACTAGCCAAATCTAAACATCTAATCGCATCTAAGCATTTGTAAGTAAGGTCTAAAAAGTTCGTAAACAATTGCAGGACATTAACAGAATTTACACAGATGAAAGTCCGTAAATTTCGTAAAGAGAGTTAGCAGAAATAACTACTAGAGTAGCAAGAAACATATAATAACAGCTAAGAGAGCAAACGTCCCTTGCAGTGAACGTTTAAGTCAAATGCAACATCAGTCACCTAGGTGGATTCCCATTTTACATGTAATCCCCGGGAAATCAGTTCGTGCTGCAACAATGCCATCTTCATCTTGATCTTCTTGTTCTTTAGTTCAAGGTGATCCATCAGCAATTCGTCTTTCCTCTTGTGACCTTTGCGACACGAGCACCCAGAGCTGTTGCCCTGACGACTTGGTTCTGATGGTGGAGCAGCCGATCCACATTGCAACTTGTCAGTGCTTGTTCAGATGCGTCTCCAGTAAGCAATTGCAGCATCGAAGGTGATGAACTAGAATGTGGAGCAGATGGAGCAGGCAGAGCACTATGCGGCATGCTGAACGCGCTTGCGGATGTGACTATACACGTTGGCTTGTATTTGATCACCGTGCTCTCAGAAACCTGCAGGCCTTAACTTACTGACTATGGCGATTCCTTGCTCAAGATTTGAAGGACGATTTCGTCCACGTCAGATAACCCTGCTGCCTTGCCCCTGCAGCCCCGGTCTGCTTGCTTTCTTCAAAGTCGCACTGCGCATACTCTTCCAAGTGACATCCTTGAATCCGTTGGCGTGCAAAACCTCAATGATTTCCGACCATGAATCCTTCTTCTACCGGTTACCATCGCTGAGATTAGCAAAGCTTCCGAACAGAATGTCTTTGCGATGTAGAATGTCGCGCAAAATAAAATCTTTTGATTCTTAGACAACATGGCCACTAAAGAGGGGTTGAACGAAACAAATCTGCGTGTTAAAGAGCAAGCCAGTCAGCTAAAATATCTTTTCAGAATAAGGTTGGGTTCGATTTGGAAAATATAAACTCTTGCAGCTTGCTGCCCGACAAATATCGATTTTTTGCTGCCGTTTGTTTTGCCCTAGTCAGTGTACACTCTGGTGTGGATAAGATTGAGAGAGAGAGAGAGAGAGAGAGAGAGAGAGAGAGAGAGAGAGAGAGAGAGAGAGAGAGAGAGAGAGAGAGAGAGAGAGAGAGAAAGGGGGCGTCCGAGCTGATTCATTAAAAGATTAACTCTTGAGGGAAAGGCTTGAGCCTTAAGTCTGTCTTTTAGGTTTAAGAATCAACACAACGAAATAGAGAGCTGTAGCCAGTCAGCTAATATTTCTGTTCATCGAGATAGAAAGAGCGACGCAGTTTCTTATCGTATATATGGGCCAACTCTGTGCTTTGATCTGTGCTTCGTAAAATCGAAATTATCAGCAGTGGTAACTGATAACCAGTGCTTCGTAAAATCGGCCCCTGTCGAAAATCAGGTCTCCGTCTACTGATACACTGATTGATTTTCCCGGATTTCCCCATTTAGAATGCATTAGAATTGGCAGAATTGCCGCCTTTGAAAAACCTGAAAGCTGAAAGAGACATAATTCTGCGCTATACACCGACTAGCACTCTCTAATAAACTATAGAATCTCACATCTGAGTGTGCTGACACAGCTTGACAAATTAAAGTTATATTTCATGGACTTTACATATCTAACTACACTAGAATTGGTAGAAATTTCACCTTAAATAGTTTCGAAACCAATCAATACAGAGGCTAGGACTAAAAAAACTCTGCTGTAAAACAATAAAAGTTTGTTAGATTTACAGCCTGTAAAGTTTTTAAGTGCAATAAAATCTCCAAATCAAAAATATTCGCAGTATACACTGAAATTAGAGTGTGTGTGATGCACGACATAGATGTCATTTTTGTGAAAACACAACAAAATATTTATTTGCAAACCCAACACGCATATACTTTTTGTGAAAACACAACAAAATATTTATTTGCAAACCCAACACGCATATACTTTTTGTTTACAGTATAATAAAATTTGTTTGAGATTGTAATCGTAGCGAATTACAAAGAGTTTCAACACTTTTCTTCAATTACTCGTAGATCATAATCAATTCAGTCTTATAATACTTCGAGTGCAAAGAAGCATAGTTTTCTAACTGGGCGCCTCATATGCGACTTAACGTACAACAAGGCGTATAGGTAATTTACAAAAAGAAAAAACTCTAAAGTATTATGTCTTGCTTCAGAGAGAAAAAACTAACATCTGATGAAAAACTGCTCATTAATGGAATTAAAAAGTAAAAAAAATCGACTTCTGAATTTGGGCAATGTTTTGGGCGCTATACGCCTGGCCGTGCGCCCTCCATAACTCGCTCGAGTTGGCTTCTACAACAATAGCAACAACACCCGTGTCCTCACCCAGGGTCTTGATCGTCAGTCTCAAGAACTTTAGGAATGTCTTGCTGCCACCACACTGTTTGTAGACAATCCAAGAGTTTCGAATTAGCAAAAGCAGCAGGTGAAATCAGAGTTTTTGAAACCAACCAATGGTTATTCGTTTTGCCAAGTAAAGGGTACAAAGCGGAGTCCAAGTGATCAACGCCACCTATACTGGCAGTGTAAGCTAGAATGCTTGCTGGCTTTGGAACAATCTGAACGCCACCACCACGGCGAAGGCTATGGCCAGGACCCACAGAAGTCCGCGTCTTTAGTAGAAAGCTTCAGTTAAGGAATTGAGTTAAAAATTTCATTCTTATTTTTTTCATGGGACGAAATCGTTCCATACCGTCGACAAAGGGTGCGACAGGACAGGACGTGAACCACCTATTGCTAGCGAAAGTGATTAAGTCATTTACTGTTTAAAACTTATGGATTGAGTGAGAATAACTGGGGAAGAGGAAGAGAGAGAAACAAACAGTCTCTCCAGCAGAAATATTCATTTTAGCAGTATGCCTCAGTTGGTACAGAAAAAAAGTTTTTTTTACTTCGGTTTCTCATCCAAGGTTACAGTTATAGAGAAATCCTCAGATCCAAGGACTGGGCAGACGCCACACATCCTCAATTACCCCAGCTAATGCTGGCACCCATTTTACAGCTGGGTGAACTGAAGCAATGCAGGGAGTTAAGCGCCTTGCTTAAGGACACAAATTGTTCCGAGTGGGTCGAAAATCGACCATCCACTTTTCAGTCGTGAGTCCGACGCTGTAACTAACTAGGCTACAGCCCCGTCAGACGTAAGTGGCTAGTCGGTCTCTTACTGCGAAAACGCAATTTGTTCAAAATTCACACACAGAACAGTTGGTCAATAAACACTTCAGGTAGTCCTACTTTTCAAGGGGCTGAATCTGGCCCCTGATGCAAAATGGTTAAGCGCGATTCTGCTCGTTCTACTGACTCCTGATACAAGCGCTCCAATACTGTACGCAAGCACGCACTCGTACACACGCTCACACAGCAGCTCTGCTTAACGCAGTACTTTTTATGAAAAAAAACTCTCAGGCCGACTTCAGGTGACCCCGATTCGTCTGGCGCTGGTACCGCCGCCAATGTCGGCATTTGCTGTTGATTTCGGCTGCAGCAGGCAGGTGCTGTGGTGCCGGCCCTTGCCCGATCGACCTAACTGGATTGTCGGAGCTTTGTCTACTGGTACTATCTGTCTGCTGTGTCCCGCCAGCGAGTCCGATCTGCTTTTAGGAGCAGATTCCATGCCAGATGCTTCTATTACTGCCGATCAGTGCAGCTCGGGATTTGGCTTTGTCAATAGTGTGCCCGAGTATCGGTGTCTGGATACTGGGTGAGTGCGGGACTGCGTTTGTGCCTGCCTCAGTGCCTGTCTTAGTGTCTGTCTTAGTGTCTGTCTTTGTGCCTGTCTTAGTGCCTGTCTTAGTGCCTGTCTTTGTGCCCATCTTAGTGTCTGTCTTAGTGCCTGTCTTTGTGCCAATCTTAGTGTCTGTCTTAGTGTCTGTCTTAGTGCCCATCTTAGTGTCTGTCTTAGTGTCTGTCTTTGTGCCCATCTTAGTGCCTGTCTTAGTGCCTGTATTTGTGCCCATCTTAGTGTCTGTCTTAGTGCCTGTCTTTGTGCCCATCTTAGTGTCTGTCTTTGTGCCAATTTTAGTGTCTGTCTTTGTGCCAATCTTAGTGTCTGTCTTAGTGTCTGTCTTTGTGCCCATCTTAGTGTCTGTCTTTGTGCCTGTCTTAGTGCCTGTCTTAGTGCCTGTCTTTGTGCCCATCTTAGTGCCTGTCTTAGTGCCTGTCTTAGTGCCTGTCTTTGTGCCAATCTTAGTGTCTGTCTTAGTGTCTGTCTTAGTGCCCATCTTAGTGTCTGTCTTAGTGTCTGTCTTTGTGCCCATCTTAGTGCCTGTCTTAGTGCCTGTATTTGTGCCCATCTTAGTGTCTGTCTTAGTGCCTGTCTTTGTGCCCATCTTAGTGTCTGTCTTTGTGCCAATTTTAGTGTCTGTCTTTGTGCCAATCTTAGTGTCTGTCTTAGTGTCTGTCTTTGTGCCCATCTTAGTGTCTGTCTTTGTGCCTGTCTTAGTGCCTGTCTTAGTGCCTGTCTTTGTGCCCATCTTAGTGCCTGTCTTAGTGCCTGTCTTAGTGCCTGTCTTAGTGCCTGTCTTAGTGTCTGTCTTAGTGCCTGTCTTAGTGTCTGTCTTAGTGCCTGTCTTAGTGTCTGTCTTAGTACCTGTCTTAGTGTCTGTCTAAGTGCCTGTCTTAATGCCTGTCCTAGTGCCTGTCTTCGTTTATGTGTTTCCTCGACTTTTGAGTGTCCATCTTTCCTTTTTATCGTCCCGTCTGTTTTATTACCAGCCTACATGTGACAATCATGCCACAACCGCTGCCGTCAACCCGCCCACAGGCTGACCCTCGCAGACGTATCAATCTGTCATTTGGAGCCGCTGGTCAACTGTGAGCTGGCTGTATTCAACTCTACAGAGTGTTCTATTAGCGTGTACTGTTTTGCTAAACTGCTTCAGGAGAAACAGGGAAAATCCGGCAGGTAAGTCTAAAGCGGCGCTCTCATGTGCCAGCGGCCCAGGCTCGATTCCAAGGAAAGTCACATTATTCTGATGCTATCTCGGCTTGGCTCTGCTCGTGCAATTAACGGCCTTGAGGGCCAACCCCCAAGGGACAGTGAAGTGTACATCCTGTGTGAGTGTGTGGCTGTGCGTATGACTGCGTACGTATCCGCGCGCTTGTGTGCCTGCTCAGGGGAGTCGGCGGAATGGGCAGTAATGCCTCTCGCCGGTTGTGTGACAATGTCGCTTAAAGTGCGCCTGGGTGCACACAGCGCCTGCCTCAAATAAAAAAAGCTAGGGCCTTGTGGGGTTGGCCTTCATGGGTGTAAACATGAAGCATAGCAAATCGGCGAAATGCGTTTTGAAAACAGTACTTACTTGGTTTTTTAACGTCTGAATATAACAGTTCTATTTGGCGTCCTAAAAGTTTCTTATAGCCACAGATACTAAATTAACTAGATGGGCTACTCAGGCATTTATACTTAGCAAAACAGCTTTCTACTTTCAGTTCAGTAGCAAAGAAGAATACATAAGCTTGCACGCAAATGTGCTGAGTGGCCCATCTAGTTATTCTAGTATCTCTGTGCTCTTACCAAAAAAAGTTGCAGAAGTCTGCAGACTCAATTTTCAACGTATTACTCAATCGTCACAATTGATAGAAATCTTGAAATTCGAAGAATGTTGAGTGTTTAAGTGTTTGAGTATTAGTTATTTTTGCTAAACAACAAAACTGAAAACTTCCAATCTTGCTAATGGACTTTGCTGCTGTATCCGGCATTTTTAATTCTATCTAAAGTTCGAATTCTATGTTTCTATTTATAACTAGTATGGAGTAAGCAGTCAGCTGAGCATTCAGTATCTTGCATTCCAGCTGCGCCAAGACGCCTGTATCACTGTCAAACATTTTGGAGCCAAATGAATCCGTGATTAGTTTCAATGCGCACTGTTGCAACAGCAGCCTGATGTACTTGCAAACTGATGCTGGCAAAATTGTGTCTGCGAACTTGGGTGAGTTGCATTGTTGTTCAAAACTTCCTGTTTCTTCAGGGAGTTCAGCTACCCCTATTCATGATCCTTCAGGCAGTTCAGCTACTCCTATTCATGATCCTTCAGGCAGTTCAGCTACCCCTATTCATGATGGTTCAGGCAGTTCAGCTACTCCTATTCATGATCCTTCAGGCAGTTCAGCTACCCCTATTCATGATCCTTCAGGCAGTTCAGCTACCCCTATTCATGATCCTTCAGGCAGTTCAGCTACCCCTATTCATGATGGTTCAGGCAGTTCAGCTACCCCTATTCATGATGCTTCAGGCAGTTCAGCTACCCCTATTCATGATGGTTCAGGCAGTTCAGCTACCCCTATTCATGATGCTTCAGGCAGTTCAGCTACGCCTATTCATGATCCTTCAGGCAGTTCAGCTACCCCTATTCATGATCCTTCAGGCAGTTCAGCTACCCCTATTCATGATCCTTCAGGCAGTTCAGCTACCCCTATTCATGATCCTTCAGGCAGTTCAGCTACCCCTATTCATGATCCTTCAGGCAGTTCAGCTACCCCTATTCATGATCCTTCAGGCAGTTCAGCTACCCCTATTCATGATCCTTCAGGCAGTTCAGCTACTCCTATTCATGATCCTTCAGGGAGTTCAGCTACCCCTATTCATGATCCTTCAGGCAGTTCAGCTACCCCTATTCATGATGGTTCAGGCAGTTCAGCTACCCCTATTCATGATGCTTCAGGCAGTTCAGCTACCCCTATTCATGATCCTTCAGGCAGTTCAGCTACTCCTATTCATGATCCTTCAGGCAGTTCAGCTACCCCTATTCATGATCCTTCAGGCAGTTCAGCTACCCCTATTCATGATGGTTCAGGCAGTTCAGCTACCCCTATTCATGATCCTTCAGGCAGTTCAGCTACCCCTATTCATGATCCTTCAGGCAGTTCAGCTACCCCAATTCATGATCCTTCAGGCAGTTCAGCTACCCCAATTCATGATCCTTCAGGCAGTTCAGCTACCCCTATTCATGATCCTTCAGGCAGTTCAGCTACCCATATTCATGATCCTTCAGGCAGTTCAGCTACCCCTATTCATGATCCTTCAGGCAGTTCAGCTACCCCTATTCATGATCCTTCAGGCAGTTCAGCTACCCCTATTCATGATGGTTCAGGCAGTTCAGCTACCCCTATTCATGATGCTTCAGGCAGTTCAGCTACCCCTATTCATGATGGTTCAGGCAGTTCAGCTACCCCTATTCATGATGCTTCAGGCAGTTCAGCTACCCCTATTCATGATGCTTCAGACAGTTCAGCTACCCCTATTCATGATGCTTCAGGCAGTTCAGCTACCCCTATTCATGATCCTTCAGGCAGTTCAGCTACCCATATTCATGATCCTTCAGGCAGTTCAGCTACCCCTATTCATGATGCTTCAGGCAGTTCAGCTACCCCTATTCATGATGCTTCAGGCAGTTCAGCTACCCCTATTCATGATGGTTCAGGCAGTTCAGCTACCCCTCTTCATGATGGTTCAGACAGTTCAGCTACCCCTATTCATGATGCTTCAGGCAGTTCAGCTACCCCTATTCATGATGCTTCAGGCAGTTCAGCTACCCCTATTCATGATGCTTCAGGCAGTTCAGCTACCCCTATTCATGATACTTCAGGCAGTTCAGCTACCCCTATTCATGATGCTTCAGACAGTTCAGCTACCCCTATTCATGATGCTTCAGGCAGTTCAGCTACCCCTATTCATAATGCTTCAGGCAGTTCAGCTACCCCTATTCATGATGCTTCAGGCAGTTCAGCTACCCCTATTCATGATCCTTCAGGCAGTTCAGCTACCCCTATTCATGATGGTTCAGGCAGTTCAGCTACCCCTATTCATGATCCTTCAGGCAGTTCAGCTACCCCTATTCATGATGGTTCAGGCAGTTCTGCTACCCCTATTCATGATGCTTCAGGCAGTTCAGCTACCCCTATTCATGATGGTTCAGGCAGTTCAGCTACCCATATTCATGATCCTTCAGGCAGTTCAGCTACCCCTATTCATGATGGTTCAGGCAGTTCAGCTACCCCTATTCATGATCCTTCAGGCAGTTCAGCTACCCCTATTCATGATGCTTCAGGCAGTTCAGCTACCCCTATTCATGATCCTTCAGGCAGTTCAGCTACCCCTATTCATGATGGTTCAGGCAGTTCAGCTACCCCTCTTCATGATGCTTCAGGCAGTTCAGCTACCCCTATTCATGATGGTTCAGGCAGTTCAGCTACCCCTATTCATGATGCTTCAGGCAGTTCAGCTACCCCTATTCATGATGGTTCAGGCAGTTCAGCTACCCATATTCATGATCCTTCAGGCAGTTCAGCTACCCCTATTCATGATCCTTCAGGCAGTTCAGCTACCCCTATTCATGATGGTTCAGGCAGTTCAGCTACCCCTATTCATGATCCTTCAGGCAGTTCAGCTACCCCTATTCATGATCCTTCAGGCAGTTCAGCTACCCCTATTCATGATGGTTCAGGCAGTTCAGCTACCCCTCTTCATGATGCTTCAGGCAGTTCAGCTACCCCTATTCATGATGCTTCAGGCAGTTCAGCTACCCCTATTCATGATCCTTCTGGGAGTTCAGCTACCCCTATTCATGATCCTTCAGGCAGTTCAGCTACCCCTATTCATGATGGTTCAGGCAGTTCAGCTACTCCTATTCATGATGCTTCAGGCAGTTCAGCTACCCCTATTCATGATCCTTCAGGCAGTTCAGCTACCCCTATTCATGATGGTTCAGGCAGTTCAGCTACCCCTATTCATGATCCTTCAGGCAGTTCAGCTACCCATATTCATGATCCTTCAGGCAGTTCAGCTACCCCTATTCATGATCCTTCAGGCAGTTCAGCTACCCCTATTCATGATGGTTCAGGCAGTTCAGCTACCCCTATTCATGATGGTTCAGGCAGTTCAGCTACCCCTATTCATGATCCTTCAGGCAGTTCAGCTACCCCTATTCATGATGGTTCAGGCAGTTCAGCTACCCATATTCATGATGCTTCAGGCAGTTCTGCTACCCCTATTCATGATCCTTCAGGCAGTTCAGCTACCCCTATTCATGATCCTTCAGGCAGTTCAGCTACCCCTATTCATGATGCTTCAGGCAGTTCAGCTACCCATATTCATGATGCTTCAGGCAGTTCAGCTACCCCTATTCATGATCCTTCAGGCAGTTCAGCTACCCCTATTCATGATGGTTCAGGCAGTTCAGCTACCCCTCTTCATGATGCTTCAGGCAGTTCAGCTACCCCTATTCATGATCCTTCAGGCAGTTCAGCTACCCCTATTCATGATCCTTCTGGGAGTTCAGCTACCCCTATTCATGATCCTTCAGGCAGTTCAGCTACCCCTATTCATGATGGTTCAGGCAGTTCAGCTACTCCTATTCATGATGCTTCAGGCAGTTCAGCTACCCCTATTCATGATCCTTCAGGCAGTTCAGCTACCCCTATTCATGATCCTTCAGGCAATTCAGCTACCCCTATTCATGATCCTTCAGGCAGTTCAGCTACCCCTATTCATGATCCTTCAGGCAGTTCAGCTACGTATCATTTAGCGTATCATTCAAATTGCAGTCGTACTTTAAGTATTAGCTGGTTAGCTCGTGTAGTTAGTTGGTTAGACTTCGTGACTTTGCTTGATTTCGAGCTTAAATTACCTTGGAATGAGTATTCAGTGCGTAGTTGGCGCGCCTATATTTTAGGTACCGAATTTCTCAGTGCCAGTTGCATGCCGGATGTTAATGGCACGTGAAGTCAAGTGGATCGTAATGCACTTCGTAGTTTAGAGCGCCAATACATAATTGTAATTAGACTCGATCCAGCTTAGACTCGTACAAGATACATATTAAAACTTGTACAAGATTTAGATTTAACTCGTACAAGATTTAGATTGAACTCGTACAAGATTTAGATCGAACTCGTACAAGATTTAGATTGAACTCGTACAATATTTGGATTGAACTCGTACAAGATTCAGATTGAACTCGTACAAGATTTAGATCGAACTCGTACAAGATTTAGATTGAACTCGTACAATATTTGGATTGAACTCGTACAAGATTCAGATTAAAACCCGTACAAGATTTAGATTGAACTCGTACAAGATTTAGATTGAACTCGTACAAGATTTAGATCGAACTCGTACAAGATTTAGATTGAACTCGTACAATATTTGGATTGAACTCGTACAAGATTCAGATTAAAACCCGTACAAGATTTAGATTGAACTCGTACAAGATTCAGATTAAAACCCGTACAATATTTAGATTAAAACTCGTACAAGATTCAGATTAAAACCCGTACAAGATTCAGATTTAAACTCGTACCAGACTCAGATTGAAACTCAGAAAAGAGTCAGCTTACTACTTCAGTCTCGATTGAGTTAACCAATATGATGATAAAATCTTGTTTTTAGGCAGCGGCGCTGTACTAGCATCAAAGCCGTTGACTTTGCCAGAACAGTGCCACCTAGTTGAAGTGGGCACATTCAAAGACACAGCCTATCTGCTCTGTCTCTCCGAGAGTCTCAACTTCTACTGCGTGTCGTTGGGCGCCGAAAACGAATTCTGCGCCTCCCTGGAAGCTCGAGTTACCGGCGTTACATCATTCTGTCTGCACGACACTTTCCTGCTAGTTACCGGCGTAGCTCACGTTCTGGTGTCCGCAAATCGTCGCTTAATCATGAGCGAAGCGTTCCGTGCCTTGAATGAAGATTTAAGCCAACAGCAGCAGATATTGCAGCAGCAGCAGCGTCAACTACAAATTCAACAGCAATCAGCTGCCAGTTGCTATAGCGACCGGGTTCGAAGAATCGAACGGGGCGCTAGATTAGTGGCTTGCTCGGCTAATGACAGTCTGACTGTGTTGCAGATGCCGCGCGGCAATCTGGAGGGTGTGCATCCGCGGTCTCTGGTGCTGCTTCGGGTCACCGAGATGCTGGACAGGTGAGGGGTGGACAAGGTGTCTGTTGGACAGGTGAAGGGGTGGACAAAGTGTCTGTTGGACAGGTGAGGTTTGGACAAGGTGTCTGTTGGACAGGTGTCTGTTGGACAGGTGAGGTGTGGACAAGGTGTCTGTTGGACAGGTGTCTGTTGGACAGGTGAGGTGTGGACAAGGTGTCTGTTGGACAGGTGAGGTGTGGACAAGGTGTCTGTTGGACAGGTGTCTGTTGGACAGGTGAGGTGTGGACAAGGTGTCTGTTGGACAGGTGAGGTGTGGACAAGGTGTCTGTTGGACAGGTGAGGGGTGGACAAGGTGTCTGTTGGACAGGTGAAGAGGTGGACAAAGTGTCTGTTGGACAGGTGAGGTGTGGACAAGGTGTCTGTTGGACAGGTGAGGGGTGGACAAGGTGTCTGTTGGACAGGTGAAGAGGTGGACAAAGTGTCTGTTGGACAGGTGAGGTTTGGACAAGGTGTCTGTTGGACAGGTGTCTGTTGGACAGGTGAGGTGTGGACAAGGTGTCTGTTGGACAGGTGTCTGTTGGACAGGTGAGGTGTGGACAAGGTGTCTGTTGGACAGGTGAGGTGTGGACAAGGTGTCTGTTGGACAGGTGAGGTGTGGACAAGGTGTCTGTTGGACAGGTGAGGTGTGGACAAGGTGTCTGTTGGACAGGTGAGGGGTGGACAAGGTGTCTGTTGGACAGGTGAAGAGGTGGACAAAGTGTCTGTTGGACAGGTGAGGTGTGGACAAGGTGTCTGTTGGACAGGTTGCTGTTGGACAGGTGTCTGTTGGACAGGTGAGGTGTGGACAAGGTGTCTGTTGGACAGGTGAGGGGTGGACAAGGTGTCTGTTGGACAGGTGAAGGGGTGGACAAAGTGTCTGTTGGACAGTTGAGAGGTGGACAAGGTGTCTGGTGGACACCTAAGAGGTGGACAAGGTGTCTGTTGGACACCTAAGAGGTGGACAAGGTGTCTGTTGGACAGTTAAGTGGTGGACAAGGTGTCTGTTGGACAGTTAAGAGGTGGACAAGGTGTCTGTTGGACAGTTAAGTGGTGGACAAGGTGTCTGTTGGACAGTTAAGTGGTGGACAAGGTGTCTGTTGGACAGTTAAGAGGTGGACAAGGTGTCTGTTGGACAGTTAAGAGGTGGACAAGGTGTCTGTTGGACATGTGAGGGGTGGACAAGATCGATAAGTTTCCATGAAGCAGTCAAAATGAGAAATATTTTTACGGGTTTTAATTTCTAGGAAACTCAAAAATTGGCATTGAAATAAAAGAAAATTCTAGAATTCGCGTCATTAATTTAGCCGCAAATTCAATTTATGTCACGAACTGAATCTGAATAAAGTTTCCATTTTCGTCTCACAGTTATGTCTGTAGTAATTAAATTGCCACGAATTCTGGCAGTCAAAATAATGCTTCTTATCTTTGACGCACTGTTTAGATTTGTACTTAAATATTTAATAAATTGCCAATTCCTTGCTTACACAGCAATAAATTTATCCTGAAAGCCAGCGCTCTATGATAGTCGAAGATCTTTCAGTTCATATAAAGACGCGTAAATTATTCAAAACATTTTCTAATACATGCGTTGTGCAATGAATTTGAATAAAAGTAAATACACATGCACAAAACTAGTTCCTTGGTTGGAATTTAATTCACTACCACGGATGCCGCAGGCAGTTGTCTTAGCAGACAGTTGTCTTAGCAGGCAGTTGTCTCAGCAGACAGTTGTCTCAGCAGGCAGTTGTCTTAGCAGGCAGCTGTCTTAGCAGGCAGTTGTCTCAGCAGGCAGTTGTCTCAGCAGGCAGTTGTCTTAGCAGGCAGCTGTCTTAGCAGGCAGTTGTCTTAGCAGACAGTTGTCTTAGCAGGCAGTTGTCTCAGCAGACAGTTGTCTTAGCAGGCAGTTGTCTTAGCAGGCAGTTGTCTTAGCAGGCAGTTGTCTTAGCAGGCAGTTGTCTTAGCAGGCAGTTGTCTTAGCAGGCAGTTGTCTCAGCAGGCAGTTGTCTTAGCAGACAGTTGTCTTAGCAGACAGTTGTCTTAGCAGACAGTTGTCTTAGCAGGCAGTTGTCTCAGCAGGCAGTTGTCTTAGCAGGCAGTTGTCTTAGCAGGCAGTTGTCTTAGCAGGCAGTTGTCTTAGCAGACAGTTGTCTTAGCAGGCAGTTGTCTCAGCAGGCAGTTGTCTTAGCAGGCAGTTGTCTCAGCAGGCAGTTGTCTTAGCAGACAGTTGTCTTAGCAGACAGTTGTCTTAGCAGACAGTTGTCTTAGCAGACAGTTGTCTTAGCAGGCAGTTGTCTCAGCAGGCAGTTGTCTTAGCAGGCAGTTGTCTCAGCAGGCAGTTGTCTTAACAGGCAGTTGTCTTAGCAGTCAGTTGTCTTAGCAGGCAGTTGTCTTAGCAGACAGTTGTCTTAGCAGGCAGTTGTCTTAGCAGGCAGTTGTCTTAGCAGGCAGTTGTCTTAGCAGGCAGTTGTCTTAGCAGGCAGTTGTCTTAGCAGGCAGTTGTCTCAGCAGGCAGTTGTCTTAGCAGGCAGTTGTCTTAGCAGGCAGTTGTCTTAGCAGGCAGTTGTCTTAGCAGACAGTTGTCTTAGCAGGCAGTTATCGCTGCAGGCAGTTTTGCGTAGGCAGTTGTCGCGCAGGCAAATTGTCGTAGAACCGAAGATTTTACCATCTTGCTGGGTGTATATTACTCTTAAAATGTATTATATACTTACTTATCCTCCTTTAGGCTTGGAATCCCGAAAATCCCTTTTCGAGCCTTGGGAATCTCATTAATCCTTTAAGCTCTGACGAAACAAAATAATTTTGTTGAAAATTTTTGATTAAAAAATATGCATAATCTATCATATAGACATCAAATTCAAATTTGAGCTCCCACTGCGAGTAAACATCTACTGTTGATGAATCCCACTTGGGATGTTTGAGTTCGAGCTTGCAAGAGCGAATTTGGACTTCAAGTGCAAATGACTGCTGCTGTTTCACTTGACGCGGGAATGTCTGTGGTCACTGAGCAGCATTGCATAGACTGCACAGACAGGCAAAACTGTAACAGGCAAAGGCAACAGTGCTTTTGTACGACCGAGACTAATTTGCTAATTACCTGCCCAGTGTCTTTGTTTATTCGATGGCTTGGAAAATTTCCTGCTCAGCCCCCTAATTCTGCTTAGTACTTTTACATAAATGCAGCGATTAGTTTCTCCGGGTACTGCAGCACTGCTTACTAATGGCATCAAATTAAGTAATTTTGAGCCTAAATGTAATGGTAGTTCATTTTTCATCAAGTCAAAAGGCGGTTTGATAATTTAATGAATGAAAGAAGTTCTATTTTTATACATTTGTTTTGGTGCTACGCAGCTTCTCCATGTATAAATCATTGAATGACAATCTTTTAAGTTGACTGATTCGTCTGTGTTAAATGTATTTATCATTGAATCGAAAATGATTGAAAATCCGAGAACAACTGTCTGTCATGGTCGGATATTTTTATCAGAGCCTTACAGAGTTAGCTAAATCAACCTAAACGTAATACTTAAGAGACAAAAGGTAAAAAATGGCCCAGTCTATGGCCCAAAAGTTTGATAAGTCCATATACTAAAAATGGCCTGTCGGTAGGTTCGTGTGTGATCGATTAGAGAAAAAACTGCTCAACCGATTTTCTTCAAACTTGCACTGTAACGCTTTTCACATAACTTCGGAAAACCGAAATCATGCTTGAACTTAAGTTTTCAATTACAAATGTAGGATTCTATGGATGAAATCTATGAGTCTATGGATTCTGGCTGGCCGCAAGGGTGTTCAACCTTTATTTTCCAATTCTTCATTAAGCTACAATCGAATTTTGCGCTAACAATGACAACTTTAAAAACCCAAGTTGGTAAAAATTTGGATGAGTGGATGTTAATGTCAATGCTCTAAGATCTCAAGAATAAGGAGTCAAATTATACGGAGGAGGAGTGAAGACTTAGGAGAAATAGGAGTTAAGGAGTCAGGACTGCAAATGATAACGAGAAGTAAACTACTAGAAGTACCTCAGGACAAGTAACTCCCTTCAGTCATCACTCTTAAAAAATCATCACAAAAAGCCTGAGATGAAGCATTCTCTCTTAGGGAAAGTTCGGGGTCGGGTCTGGTTTCGGTCCGGTCGGGTTTCGGGTTCGGGGTCAGTGTTTCAGTGAAAAAATGGAAACCCGAACACCCCTAATTTCAACATTTTATAATTAGCTACTTAAACGGTCATTCGAATTACGCAAGCAGCATTCAATTTCGAAAATCGGATATTCTATTTAATCCCCGCTTTGGCCCGGCCAGCTGCCTATCTCCTCTGTGTATTTTCATTTCTTGGACTCTAAGAAATAATTGTCTATGGCTAAAAAACATTCTTTCAAATGAGTTGAGACTCCCATCAGGCGTTTCTTGGAGGCCAAGAAACACTTGTCTATGGTAGAAACACAAAGATGCTGTTATACTTTTGAAACAAAAATTTCAGCAGGTAATTCAGGTCACATTTGCTAGCATCCTCCAGCTCAGCGAGAACCATAAGTGACGGGCCTTCACCCATCGCCCAGGCACGCTTCTTCTCGTCATGCCACTCGCGGAAGACGAAAAGGCCCACTGCGCCTTTTTCTTGGTGGTCTTCGGCACGGTCTCTTCAATGTGTCTGGCAAATTCATTCTCCGAAAGTTGCTCGAACCGGCCAGTGAGAGCGGCTTCAATAGGTCCAGCGTTATCCCCGGGCTTCAGGATGAAATCAAGTAGATCCGGCGAAATCTCCATATGCGGGGCTTCAACAACGACAGCAGCAGAGATGTCACCCATATTCGGTACCAAGCTACACACAACTGAAGCTTTTCTGATCTAACACAGAATATTCGGCTTTATAGAGCTTTATATAGTTTCGCCTTGGCCTAGAAACGCAGTCCTCAGCCGTTCCTAGGCCAAAGAAACGAAATCAAGTGGGGATTATCTTATACTTAAACATCAAAGTACGAGTGCAGAGGCAGAGGCGGGCTTCTAGTTGCGCCAGATGGACATAATCCTGCTCGTTTCCGTGTGCGTCAAGAAGGCGGGCTCTGCCTTCGTCAGACACTCGTCCGTATTGCCCTCAGGTTTCAACCTTGTCATCTGCCTCACCGATATTTTCAGTTCTTCATCTCACTGCTTCTTCGAACACCTCGTCGCTCATTCTTCTTATTCGTTATATCTTTTCAAAAAA
Source organism: Macrostomum lignano (assembly GCA_002269645.1). Lineage (NCBI taxonomy): Eukaryota > Metazoa > Platyhelminthes > Macrostomidae > Macrostomum > Macrostomum lignano. The sequence goes on from NIVC01000027.1 coordinate 300,191, forward strand.
ATGATTTCAGTGTATGCTCCCATACATGAAGCTTCTGTCTTCTGGAAGCGAACTTCAAGGAGAGCAGCATTCAGTTTACAGAGGGATGTAATAGAGAGCCATACATGTCAGTTTGAAGTATTTGTTGTTAGCTTAACAGGGGCTATTGAAGATTGATGCAGTACAGTGTACGCTAAAAATGTGCGTCAACAATTTTGTGCTGAAATTGAATGGGAAATCTGCATGCAGAAGCAAGTTTTGTCTATAGCTAGCCAGAATGAACGCCCTGACTATGGTATGACATAGAATATCCGATTGCCGAAATTGAATGGTCCTTGCCGGCGCCGAATTCTAATGACAGTTGAAGTAGCTAAATATAGAATGATGAAATTGAATGTCAGCTTGCCAAAATAGAATGCGAGTTTGATTTAAATTTAACGGAAAAGGTGTAGCAGTATAGCAGAAATTATGTTAGTAGTCCTTGAATGAAACAAGAAAAGAACAGTAAATTGAAACAAAAGCATGAAAAGCTCCAATTATGTACCGGTAACGCAGGCTGTTAATTTTCGCCAGGCTCAGCAACCTAAAGTCACAAAATTAGCTGGCATGCAGACTGAAAGATGGCGTAGTGAGTGACGGTTCATCTCACTGCCATCCGCCACACTTCGCAGTCCTCCACTCTCGCCTCTTCGGCGATCCTCTGCTTGTGACTAGAATCGCTCACCTCTGTCCAAGGCTTCAATGACCAGGTTGCATCTTTCATCACTGATATTTGTCCATGTTCTTGGTTGTTGGTCGCTATCTTCATCTTCCCAGCTCATTTTTGCTGATTTGTACGAGGTTAGAGAGCGATGGTAAGCCTTAAGCAGACTTGAGAAGACTAAGCTACACCTTTCCCGTTCAATTTAAACAAATCTGCAATACAATTTAGACAACTCTAAATTCATTTTCGACAATATATTTTTATACTTTCAGTTGAACTTTCAAATTAGACAAAGCAAACTTCGATTTAGACATCAGATGTTCGCTGTAGACAGCGGATATTCAATTCAAACAGTTCCTCATTCAGAGCAATTTGTCTAAGGTCAAAATTTAAGTCCTAGGGCAAAGCTAACATTCAATTTCGACAACCGTAATTCAATTTACACACACGCATATTAAGCCCTTCAGACCTTTGCTTCCTGTAACTTTTGCCTCTGACCTCGAGAGAGAGAATTGGAGACTAATTTATACATTCCGTAAGAGGGGCCAGCCTCACCTCCTAAAATCGGATGTTTTTGCTTTCAACAACAGTGTGCATAAACACAACAGAACAAAAAAGAAAGTACGTAACAACATGCAAAAACTTGAACAGTCTAGAGGCAGTTCCATAGCTTCGGCAGTTCATTCATCGACTCATTCAGTCGCCGTGGATTGGCACACGTGCCAGGCATCTTGGCACATAAGATAAGCAGTGGGTGTACCATTCGTGGCATTTTCCCTGTGTCACAACGCCCACGGTGATGTCTGCCATGCGCGCGAGTTCGTCTCGCCGATACTGCACCAGTGTTCGGCCAGCGCGGGCCTCCGCGGTTGGGTTGATGAAGCCATCGTGATCTTCACCAAGTTCTCGCTTAATTGCTGCCTTCCATGCCGAGATAGCACTTTCAACTGACGTCAGGAAAGGACTGTAGCGAGGGAGCCGCCGGAATTCATAAATGCCAACAACCTCATTCAGCTTAGCGTCGTTATGGCTGCTCACGTTGTCAAAAACCAGATAGACCACTTTCCCTGGCCAAGCTGCCTGCACGTTTCCAGTCGTGATTTGCAAAAACTCTGCAAACCGATCCTTGGTCATGCCGCTGGTATAGACTTGATAGTGGACAACGCCAAGTTAAGGAGACATAGCCAGACAAACGGTGATGCGTGGGCCCTTCTGTCCCGCGACTCGTCAATACGCTCTTCGACCTTGAATAGCCTGTCCCTGCTGCCGCCGCATCCAACTGTCAAAACCAAACTCATCATTGTATACCTTTGGCGCATGGACAACTTCAGGGGAGCACCACCAGTGGCAAAGGGCCTCTCTCTCCGCCAGAACAGCCGGTGAGTTTCTCTCGGCCGGAGCATCACGAACTAGTTTCACGGAATACAAGAGACCTTCAAGATGCCGATTTAATGTTGACAAACCAACAACTGGCTTGTTGGGAAACCGTGCTTGCAAACGAGCATTGATGTCCTCCAATGTCAGAAGACATGGTTGTCTTCCAGCAACTCACAGCAGTACTGTCCCATCTCACCGTCAAACTTCATATATATCCTACCGCCTCTCGTCCTCTTCTCACGCCGCCCTGTTCGAATGATTGAGCATGCCGTCGTCCTTTTTATATTCATCAGTGCCGCCAAATGCAGAAAGTCCTCGCCGTTGTTATGAGCATCTAGCAGGCGCGCTCGATCCTGATTCGTGATTCGCACGTACGGGCCGCGGCCGTCAACGTCGCTTCCGGCCTCTTCTTCGTTGCTTCCACTGACTTCTTAATCGCTTCCGTTCACCTCTTCCTCCATGTTCGTGTGTTAGATCTGTAGACAAATGTTCTTCACGAAAGAAGCAATTCGAAACAGTATCCTTCTCTTGTTCTCTTTTGCCAAACGACCGCCGTTTTATCTGTGCTAAATGCTAAGACATCGGTTTCCCCAATAGACAATTAACTGAGTACATGTAAGCGAAGAGGTCAGAGGCAAAAGTGATAGGAAGCAAAGGTCTGAAGGGCTTAATATGAGTGTGTGTAAAATTAGCTTTTCCATAGGGCTTAAATTTTGACGATAGACAAGTTGCTCTGAATGAGGAACTGCTTAAATTGAATATCCGCTGTCTAAAGCGAATATCTGATGTCTAAATCGAATTTTGCTTTGTCTAATTTGAAAGTCTAACTGAAATTATAAAAATAGATTTTCGAAAATGAATTTAGAGTTGTCTAATGACATTGGACGCCCGATTATTCTGTCTCACTTTGTCAAGGACACAAATGTCTATGGCACAGTAATAGTAATACCCATGCTTTAAGGGCCCTCTGATTTTCCCATTAACGCCCTTAAAGCATGGGGATTAATATACTATTGCAGATTTGTTTAAATAGAACGGGAAAAGGTGTAGAGCTCCATTGTAATTATACTTTTACCCAGACGCAATGAAAAAATATTTTGGCCATTATTCCACAGTTTTGATGTGTACCATAGACATTTGGATTGAAAAAATCCATCCCTCAGTATTTTTGTTAATAAATACAGAACAACAAGAAGTAAATGAACAAAAAGGAAAAACCATTAAAACTAAAGTACCAGCTACACGAAAAGAGTTAATAATAAATGTCACAGCTAGTGCAGTTCATCAGTTTGAAATCGAAATTTGACAATGTGAAAATCAATTTGTCACCCAAAGTGAAACATGCAGTTCTCAAAGCCGCAGTTCCCAAAGATGCTCGACACTTTAGCCTGATGATTTGGCACTGCAAAAGGAGTTGGTCTATTTTGAATGTTTTCTATAAAGAGAAATACAGGTGCTCAAGTATAGTTGCCGAACTTACCATTTGAAAGATGCACGTCTTGGTTGGCTTGCGACTGATAAGCTTCGTCTGATGGGCTTCTTTGGTTATCGCAGTATCCAAGCTGGGATTCTTTGGGACTGTCGGCTGCTCGACTGAATTGATTGGCCGCTTTCAGGCATCGTTTATAGCCGTCGAGGCGTTGAAGACTGCATGGTCGAGTTTTCTTCCTAGGTAGCGCCGCACGGTTCGGTTCAGTCGTCGACAGGAAGATTTTTTCAATTAATAAGCGCGGCTGTTTGACGAGATGCACCAGCCATAGTTGTTTGACAAGACAAATAGTTTTTTCTCCCACTACTCGCTTTCCTGATTTCTTGCAAGACGCAAGCAAAATCAGCACTCATCACAGTGTTGTCTATCGTCAAACTAAGCCACACAACTCAGTCGTCTATGGGTAAAACAACTCCTAAAACAGCCAATTGAAGCATGATAAAAAGTGTGGAATAATGACAGCGACAAAAGTGTGGAATAATGACTGAGCGCTGAGTGAAAGTATAAATACAATGCACTTGCATAGTATGCAACTGAGTTGAATAATGGCCAAAACTCGAGTGCGCGTTGCATACTATACAATCTACCAATGAAAAGTCTTTGCTCATCAAACTTTTGGGCCATAGATTGGGGGCAGCAGTTGTCTTGAGTGTAGCGTTCTGCCACTGGATTAAGTCAAGTGCTCCTAAGCTCAAACTGGCTGCAAAAAGCGATAGCAATATTGGCTTTCTATTTTAGCTCGGTACTCTCTGATTATAAAGATTGACTTCTAACTGACTCTTATGACCAAGTTCTACCATATGTTCATAGTTGATTGACTTTTGGCTTGTAGGTGTTGCATAACTTTGACAATTTACAAGTCAGTGAATTAATTCACTGCAGAGTGTACTTCTATATTGCGTCAATGCCTAGGGTATTAGAATTTCAAAACAATTCAAATTGGCTAAATTTCAAGTCAACATTAACATTTTGTAATAGCTTCTGCCTTGCTGGATTCCGTTACCAACATCCTTAATTGCCAAGTGATCTTGAGTCTATAGCTGGGTACTTATCTGGCTAGTCAATTTGTAAATTGTACGCAACAGAAGTCACTTTTCCTGCATAGGCAACATCAAAGAGTTTCGATTATAACTTGCCGCCGGTCATCTTGTTGAACACTGTCAGCGAAATCGGCAAGTTAAGTCAAATCGGGCGTGGTTAATATGCAGCTGATAGCTTCCATCGCAACGCATGTTACCTCATAATTGATGCTGATTTGCATTGACAACTGAAAAAACTGAAAAATGCAAAGGTCGTTCATGAGGGAAAGTCTTTAAGCTGTATTTAATCGAATTGGTTAGTGACCCGTATCACAAAGCGATTTACATTCGCATTTTGTTCAGTCCAGTCATCTGTATAATTCCTATCCCCAGACTAATACTGTTTTTCAAGACAGCAAAAGAAAATTTTCAACACTTGCAAATACTGGCAAATCAGATTGCTGATATGTGCTAGCCTTTCTCAGCATTTAGGCGCAGCCTTATCAATTAATGAAAAATCCTAGGGTATAATTAACTTCTTTGACATAAGTCAGATTTTCTAGAGCAACGAGTCACCCTTGAAACTCCTCGCCATGTCGCAACTGCCGCCCATACCGCTTCTTTGTCTTCACCTTCTTTTTACTCGGTCGCACTTTTCCCAATTCCAGGGCAGCGACTTCAAAAAGCTAATTAATGCACACCTGCAAGGTTATAAGAGATAAGTTTTGCAGCATAGTTGCTCCAAAATTCTGATACAACTTATCTGTGCTTAAAATGATAATTAAATAACTTGCAGACTTCTTTCAGTTTCGTATCTTTCGGGGCTTCTTTTAATTTGATTTAAAGTTATGAATATCTTTTTCGTACCTTAAATTTGTCTGAAACATACCAACGAAGTGACACAAACTGTCAACCGAACCCACAAACAGACACCAAAACCCACAAACTGAGAGCAAAACTCAGAATCTGACACCCGAACCCATGAACTATAAACAGAACTACGAATAATATGAACAAAGTAAAGCACTCTGTAATACTTTAGGTCATTTCTGGACCTGCCAATCAGTTCCCCCACATGACGTACACCTTCGCATCGCCCCAATGTTTCTTCCAACAGGTCTAACTACGGCCAAGCATTCGATCTGATGCGCCGCCATCGAATCAACCTTAATCTCTTAGTGGATCACAATCCGCTGTCGTTCATGACTTCAGTTGCAAATTTCATTGATTCTATTGGCAAAGAGGACTACATTAATGTGTTTCTGGCTGAACTTGAGTGAGTTTAAAATGTCAATTCGGATCAATATGCATACTCCTGGTGTTGAATTAAACAAATACAGCACAACTTGAGTTGTGTTGACCCCCATTGTGGCCCCCCTCGATTCTTTGGTGGAGTCTCTTGAGGTGATCCTCTTGTGACCTCCTTGATTCTTTTGTGGAGTCTCTTGAGTTGACCCCCCTTGTGACTCCCTCTTGATTCTTTGGTGGAGTCTCTTGAGTTGACCCCCCTATGTTATCAGTGATGACCCAAAACAAAGAAATGACGCACATCGTAGGGGATACCCGACAGGCCACATCACAGATATGACACTCCAAAAAAATATATCCGACCAGAATATTTCGAAATATGACACATAAAAGTTTCGCAAAAAACTATAAATTTTGCATTACATGCTACTAATAGTAGAAATGCGAAAATAATTCGATCGCAGCTCCAAAGGGTTTCAAATAAATCGCATTAGACACAAGTCCAGCTATTTTAGTTATATATATTATTTACTTGCAAATTTTATAATTATATTTTATGTGCATACGAATTTTAGTTATAATTAATAAGTTTTCAAATATTATATTATCTTTACATGTTTCACATGTTAGAAAATAGTTATATTAGCATGTTGAAATAGTGCATTGGTAGGCAGTCACCGAATGGGCAAATGTACTCCTGCCGGCATGCGACTTGGGCCGCTCAGCTGGGCCGGGCGGCTGCTGGGCTGCGGTGGGCGGCTGCTCAGCTGATCCGGGCTGTGACGCATCGGTCTGAGTAGAGAAATTGCAGTTATTGGTAGAGACAGGGCAGAATGGTAGAGACAGGGCAGTTATTGGTAGAGACAGGGCAGTTATTGGTAGAGACAGGGCAGAATGGTAGAGACAGGGCAGTTATTGGTAGAGAAAGGGCAGAATGGTAGAGACAGGGCAGAATGGTAGAGACAGGGCAGAATGGTAGAGACAGGGCAGAATGGTAGAGATAGGGCAGAATGGTAGAGACAGGGCAGTTATTGGTAGAGACAGGGCAGAATGGTAGAGACAGGGCAGTTATTGGTAGAGAAAGGGCAGAATGGTAGAGACAGGGCAGAATGGTAGAGACAGGGCAGAATGGTAGAGACAGGGCAGAATGGTAGAGACAGGGCAGAATGGTAGAGAAAGGGCAGAATGGTAGAGACAGGGCAGAATGGTAGAGACAGGGCAGTATGGTAGAAACAGGGCAGTATGGTAGAGACAGGGCAGAATGGTAGAGACAGGGCAGAATGGTAGAGACAGGGCAGAATGGTAGAGACAGGGCAGAATGGTAGAGACAGGGCAGAATGGTAGAGACAGGGCAGAATGGTAGAGAAAGGGCAGAATGGTAGAGACAGGGCAGTATGGTAGAGACAGGGCAGAATGGTAGAGACAGGGCAGAATGGTAGAGACAGGGCAGAATGGTAGAGACAGGGCAGAATGGTAGAGACAGGGCAGAATGGTAGAGAAAGGGCAGAATGGTAGAGACAGGGCAGAATGGTAGAGACAGGGTAGAATGGTAGAGACAGGGCAGAATGGTAGAGACAGGGTAGAATGGTAGAGACAGGGCAGAATGGTAGAGACAGGGTAGAATGGTAGAGACAGGGCAGAATGGTAGAGAAAGGGTAGAATGGTAGAGACAGGGCAGAATGGTAGAGACAGGGCAGAATGGTAGAGAAAGGGTAGAATGGTAGAGACAGGGCAGAATGGTAGAGAAAGGGCAGAATGGTAGAGACAGGGCAGAATGGTAGAGACAGGGTAGAATGGTAGAGACAGGGCAGAATGGTAGAGACAGGGTAGAATGGTAGAGACAGGGTAGAATGGTAGAGACAGGGCAGTTATTGGTAAAAATATTGCTCTTCACCTTCACTTACCATTAACTGGAATCGATCAGACGCGGCGAGCTCTTTCTCAAACGACTTTTGCCGCTTAGCGACGTCATAGCATTTGCCTTTGCGGCTTATCAGCTGTTTTATGAACTCCAATTGTTTGGACATTTGGGTTAATTTATTGAAAAAATGAAATTAATTGACAAATAGAAATCTGGCTTTTTGAAAGGCCAACTGAAGTCCCATTTTATATGAAGCGGCAGTTTGACATCAACAAGTTCACTCTAATTTTCATTGGTTCGGAATGGGGTGGTCAAAATATTTCACGTTCATAGTACGTGTCAAATCCACTATGCTTTTAGACTCGAAGGGGTGGACTGCTTCATTTCAGTAGTGACTCATTTTGACACCAAATTACTTTGATTCAAAATGAAACATGCGCATTAACCAGCATGAAACATACATTAGGTACAATATGCCCCACTCACATTCACAGCCTCATTCACAGCCTCATTCACTGCCTCATTCACAGCCTCACAGCCAGACTCACTGATCGACCCTAATCCAGTTTGGGTTTCGAATACTCAGTTATTTCTGCATTTTCAATTCATTGAGTAGCTCTGTGAGATCCGCTGCTGTCAATATACAGTGGGCAGTGGATAACAAATAAATGACACACAATGAATTGGATAGGAATTAAATGAATGATGCAAAATAGAAATTCGAGAAATAGATTAAATATGCAAGAAAAAGACGTATATGCTCAAAAATTAGGATGAAGTCAGTCATCAACAAATCAAAGAGTAGATAAAAATTCATAGGTTGCAATCTTAACTCCACTTTGGTGTCTAATTAAAGTTTACAATTTTACATATTTGGAACTGCTTGACACTATTCTTTACGATAATGGCGCAATCATAAGTTTGGTGCAACAAATTTGCTTAGATAGGTGTCTTCCACCATGAACCACCCATCACTGTCACCGAGCATTGCGCAATCTTGAGCATACCCAGAGCACGTATTTGCTTTTAAGCAATCGTGAGAACTGCGATTCTTATCTTTACTCAAAATCCAGCTACAGTGGAAAGATCGAGAAAAGCGCGAAACACACCTCCAAACAAACCGCTGTGCATAATACAAAACAATATATAGATAAAAAGTGGAACGCTCACAGCAGGTGACCAAACCAAAAGTAAAAGCAAAGCCCAATTGTATTTTGATAAAAAGCCATTACTAAAGAAGCTGGCGAAATATTTCTGAGCTAACCTGTCAATATCAAGTATAAGTTAAAATGTACGAGCGCAGTAAATTCAAACATGGATTTAAACTATAGCGGCGCTGTCAATATATAAAATTAAATGGAGAGCTTAGAAATGACACTCAATGGGGCTGATATACACAGGTGCAAAGATGACGCAGAGCCCGCTACTCTCAGCATCTCTAACTAGCCCTGTCGCTGTCAATATATAGAATTAAATGGAGAGCTTAGAAATGACACTCAATGGGGCTGATATACACAGGTGCAAAGATGACGCAGAGCCCGCTACTCTCAGCATCTCTAACTAGCCCTGTCGCTGTCAATATATAGAATTAAATGGAGAGCTTAGAAATGACACTCAATGGGGCTGATATACACAGGTGCAAAGATGACGCAGAGCCCGCTACTCTCAGCATCTCTAACTAGCCCTGTCGCTGTCAATATATAGAATTAAATGGAGAGCTTAGAAATGACACTCAATGGGGCTGATATACACAGGTGCAAAGATGACGCAGAGCCCGCTACTCTCAGCATCTCTAACTAGCCCTGTCGCTGTCAATATATAGAATTAAATGGAGAGCTTAGAAATGACACTCAATGGGGCTGATATACACAGGTGCAAAGATGACGCAGAGCCCGCTACTCTCAGCATCTCTAACTAGCCCTGTCGCTGTCAATATATAGAATTAAATGGAGAGCTTAGAAATGACACTCAATGGGGCTGATATACACAGGTGCAAAGATGACGCAGAGCCCGCTACTCTCAGCATCTCTAACTAGCCCTGTCGCTGTCAATATATAGAATTAAATGGAGAGCTTAGAAATGACACTCAATGGGGCTGATATACACAGGTGCAAAGATGACGCAGAGCCCGCTACTCTCAGCATCTCTAACTAGCCCTGTCGCTGTCAATATATAGAATTAAATGGAGAGCTTAGAAATGACACTCAATGGGGCTGATATACACAGGTGCAAAGATGACGCAGAGCCCGCTACTCTCAGCATCTCTAACTAGCCCTGTCGCTGTCAATATATAGAATTAAATGGAGAGCTTAGAAATGACACTCAATGGGGCTGATATACACAGGTGCAAAGATGACGCAGAGCCCGCTACTCTCAGCATCTCTAACTAGCCCTGTCGCTGTCAATATATAGAATTAAATGGAGAGCTTAGAAATGACACTCAATGGGGCTGATATACACAGGTGCAAAGATGACGCAGAGCCCGCTACTCTCAGCATCTCTAACTAGCCCTGTCGCTGTCAATATATAGAATTAAATGGAGAGCTTAGAAATGACACTCAATGGGGCTGATATACACAGGTGCAAAGATGACGCAGAGCCCGCTACTCTCAGCATCTCTAACTAGCCCTGTCGCTGTCAATATATAGAATTAAATGGAGAGCTTAGAAATGACACTCAATGGGGCTGATATACACAGGTGCAAAGATGACGCAGAGCCCGCTACTCTCAGCATCTCTAACTAGCCCTGTCGCTGTCAATATATAGAATTAAATGGAGAGCTTAGAAATGACACTCAATGGGGCTGATATACACAGGTGCAAAGATGACGCAGAGCCCGCTACTCTCAGCATCTCTAACTAGCCCTGTCGCTGTCAATATATAGAATTAAATGGAGAGCTTAGAAATGACACTCAATGGGGCTGATATACACAGGTGCAAAGATGACGCAGAGCCCGCTACTCTCAGCATCTCTAACTAGCCCTGTCGCTGTCAATATATAGAATTAAATGGAGAGCTTAGAAATGACACTCAATGGGGCTGATATACACAGGTGCAAAGATGACGCAGAGCCCGCTACTCTCAGCATCTCTAACTAGCCCTGTCGCTGTCAATATATAGAATTAAATGGAGAGCTTAGAAATGACACTCAATGGGGCTGATATACACAGGTGCAAAGATGACGCAGAGCCCGCTACTCTCAGCATCTCTAACTAGCCCTGTCGCTGTCAATATATAGAATTAAATGGAGAGCTTAGAAATGACACTCAATGGGGCTGATATACACAGGTGCAAAGATGACGCAGAGCCCGCTACTCTCAGCATCTCTAACTAGCCCTGTCGCTGTCAATATATAGAATTAAATGGAGAGCTTAGAAATGACACTCAATGGGGCTGATATACACAGGTGCAAAGATGACGCAGAGCCCGCTACTCTCAGCATCTCTAACTAGCCCTGTCGCTGTCAATATATAGAATTAAATGGAGAGCTTAGAAATGACACTCAATGGGGCTGATATACACAGGTGCAAAGATGACGCAGAGCCCGCTACTCTCAGCATCTCTAACTAGCCCTGTCGCTGTCAATATATAGAATTAAATGGAGAGCTTAGAAATGACACTCAATGGGGCTGATATACACAGGTGCAAAGATGACGCAGAGCCCGCTACTCTCAGCATCTCTAACTAGCCCTGTCGCTGTCAATATATAGAATTAAATGGAGAGCTTAGAAATGACACTCAATGGGGCTGATATACACAGGTGCAAAGATGACGCAGAGCCCGCTACTCTCAGCATCTCTAACTAGCCCTGTCGCTGTCAATATATAGAATTAAATGGAGAGCTTAGAAATGACACTCAATGGGGCTGATATACACAGGTGCAAAGATGACGCAGAGCCCGCTACTCTCAGCATCTCTAACTAGCCCTGTCGCTGTCAATATATAGAATTAAATGGAGAGCTTAGAAATGACACTCAATGGGGCTGATATACACAGGTGCAAAGATGACGCAGAGCCCGCTACTCTCAGCATCTCTAACTAGCCCTGTCGCTGTCAATATATAGAATTAAATGGAGAGCTTAGAAATGACACTCAATGGGGCTGATATACACAGGTGCAAAGATGACGCAGAGCCCGCTACTCTCAGCATCTCTAACTAGCCCTGTCGCTGTCAATATATAGAATTAAATGGAGAGCTTAGAAATGACACTCAATGGGGCTGATATACACAGGTGCAAAGATGACGCAGAGCCCGCTACTCTCAGCATCTCTAACTAGCCCTGTCGCTGTCAATATATAGAATTAAATGGAGAGCTTAGAAATGACACTCAATGGGGCTGATATACACAGGTGCAAAGATGACGCAGAGCCCGCTACTCTCAGCATCTCTAACTAGCCCTGTCGCTGTCAATATATAGAATTAAATGGAGAGCTTAGAAATGACACTCAATGGGGCTGATATACACAGGTGCAAAGATGACGCAGAGCCCGCTACTCTCAGCATCTCTAACTAGCCCTGTCGCTGTCAATATATAGAATTAAATGGAGAGCTTAGAAATGACACTCAATGGGGCTGATATACACAGGTGCAAAGATGACGCAGAGCCCGCTACTCTCAGCATCTCTAACTAGCCCTGTCGCTGTCAATATATAGAATTAAATGGAGAGCTTAGAAATGACACTCAATGGGGCTGATATACACAGGTGCAAAGATGACGCAGAGCCCGCTACTCTCAGCATCTCTAACTAGCCCTGTCGCTGTCAATATATAGAATTAAATGGAGAGCTTAGAAATGACACTCAATGGGGCTGATATACACAGGTGCAAAGATGACGCAGAGCCCGCTACTCTCAGCATCTCTAACTAGCCCTGTCGCTGTCAATATATAGAATTAAATGGAGAGCTTAGAAATGACACTCAATGGGGCTGATATACACAGGTGCAAAGATGACGCAGAGCCCGCTACTCTCAGCATCTCTAACTAGCCCTGTCGCTGTCAATATATAGAATTAAATGGAGAGCTTAGAAATGACACTCAATGGGGCTGATATACACAGGTGCAAAGATGACGCAGAGCCCGCTACTCTCAGCATCTCTAACTAGCCCTGTCGCTGTCAATATATAGAATTAAATGGAGAGCTTAGAAATGACACTCAATGGGGCTGATATACACAGGTGCAAAGATGACGCAGAGCCCGCTACTCTCAGCATCTCTAACTAGCCCTGTCGCTGTCAATATATAGAATTAAATGGAGAGCTTAGAAATGACACTCAATGGGGCTGATATACACAGGTGCAAAGATGACGCAGAGCCCGCTACTCTCAGCATCTCTAACTAGCCCTGTCGCTGTCAATATATAGAATTAAATGGAGAGCTTAGAAATGACACTCAATGGGGCTGATATACACAGGTGCAAAGATGACGCAGAGCCCGCTACTCTCAGCATCTCTAACTAGCCCTGTCGCTGTCAATATATAGAATTAAATGGAGAGCTTAGAAATGACACTCAATGGGGCTGATATACACAGGTGCAAAGATGACGCAGAGCCCGCTACTCTCAGCATCTCTAACTAGCCCTGTCGCTGTCAATATATAGAATTAAATGGAGAGCTTAGAAATGACACTCAATGGGGCTGATATACACAGGTGCAAAGATGACGCAGAGCCCGCTACTCTCAGCATCTCTAACTAGCCCTGTCGCTGTCAATATATAGAATTAAATGGAGAGCTTAGAAATGACACTCAATGGGGCTGATATACACAGGTGCAAAGATGACGCAGAGCCCGCTACTCTCAGCATCTCTAACTAGCCCTGTCGCTGTCAATATATAGAATTAAATGGAGAGCTTAGAAATGACACTCAATGGGGCTGATATACACAGGTGCAAAGATGACGCAGAGCCCGCTACTCTCAGCATCTCTAACTAGCCCTGTCGCTGTCAATATATAGAATTAAATGGAGAGCTTAGAAATGACACTCAATGGGGCTGATATACACAGGTGCAAAGATGACGCAGAGCCCGCTACTCTCAGCATCTCTAACTAGCCCTGTCGCTGTCAATATATAGAATTAAATGGAGAGCTTAGAAATGACACTCAATGGGGCTGATATACACAGGTGCAAAGATGACGCAGAGCCCGCTACTCTCAGCATCTCTAACTAGCCCTGTCGCTGTCAATATATAGAATTAAATGGAGAGCTTAGAAATGACACTCAATGGGGCTGATATACACAGGTGCAAAGATGACGCAGAGCCCGCTACTCTCAGCATCTCTAACTAGCCCTGTCGCTGTCAATATATAGAATTAAATGGAGAGCTTAGAAATGACACTCAATGGGGCTGATATACACAGGTGCAAAGATGACGCAGAGCCCGCTACTCTCAGCATCTCTAACTAGCCCTGTCGCTGTCAATATATAGAATTAAATGGAGAGCTTAGAAATGACACTCAATGGGGCTGATATACACAGGTGCAAAGATGACGCAGAGCCCGCTACTCTCAGCATCTCTAACTAGCCCTGTCGCTGTCAATATATAGAATTAAATGGAGAGCTTAGAAATGACACTCAATGGGGCTGATATACACAGGTGCAAAGATGACGCAGAGCCCGCTACTCTCAGCATCTCTAACTAGCCCTGTCGCTGTCAATATATAGAATTAAATGGAGAGCTTAGAAATGACACTCAATGGGGCTGATATACACAGGTGCAAAGATGACGCAGAGCCCGCTACTCTCAGCATCTCTAACTAGCCCTGTCGCTGTCAATATATAGAATTAAATGGAGAGCTTAGAAATGACACTCAATGGGGCTGATATACACAGGTGCAAAGATGACGCAGAGCCCGCTACTCTCAGCATCTCTAACTAGCCCTGTCGCTGTCAATATATAGAATTAAATGGAGAGCTTAGAAATGACACTCAATGGGGCTGATATACACAGGTGCAAAGATGACGCAGAGCCCGCTACTCTCAGCATCTCTAACTAGCCCTGTCGCTGTCAATATATAGAATTAAATGGAGAGCTTAGAAATGACACTCAATGGGGCTGATATACACAGGTGCAAAGATGACGCAGAGCCCGCTACTCTCAGCATCTCTAACTAGCCCTGTCGCTGTCAATATATAGAATTAAATGGAGAGCTTAGAAATGACACTCAATGGGGCTGATATACACAGGTGCAAAGATGACGCAGAGCCCGCTACTCTCAGCATCTCTAACTAGCCCTGTCGCTGTCAATATATAGAATTAAATGGAGAGCTTAGAAATGACACTCAATGGGGCTGATATACACAGGTGCAAAGATGACGCAGAGCCCGCTACTCTCAGCATCTCTAACTAGCCCTGTCGCTGTCAATATATAGAATTAAATGGAGAGCTTAGAAATGACACTCAATGGGGCTGATATACACAGGTGCAAAGATGACGCAGAGCCCGCTACTCTCAGCATCTCTAACTAGCCCTGTCGCTGTCAATATATAGAATTAAATGGAGAGCTTAGAAATGACACTCAATGGGGCTGATATACACAGGTGCAAAGATGACGCAGAGCCCGCTACTCTCAGCATCTCTAACTAGCCCTGTCGCTGTCAATATATAGAATTAAATGGAGAGCTTAGAAATGACACTCAATGGGGCTGATATACACAGGTGCAAAGATGACGCAGAGCCCGCTACTCTCAGCATCTCTAACTAGCCCTGTCGCTGTCAATATATAGAATTAAATGGAGAGCTTAGAAATGACACTCAATGGGGCTGATATACACAGGTGCAAAGATGACGCAGAGCCCGCTACTCTCAGCATCTCTAACTAGCCCTGTCGCTGTCAATATATAGAATTAAATGGAGAGCTTAGAAATGACACTCAATGGGGCTGATATACACAGGTGCAAAGATGACGCAGAGCCCGCTACTCTCAGCATCTCTAACTAGCCCTGTCGCTGTCAATATATAGAATTAAATGGAGAGCTTAGAAATGACACTCAATGGGGCTGATATACACAGGTGCAAAGATGACGCAGAGCCCGCTACTCTCAGCATCTCTAACTAGCCCTGTCGCTGTCAATATATAGAATTAAATGGAGAGCTTAGAAATGACACTCAATGGGGCTGATATACACAGGTGCAAAGATGACGCAGAGCCCGCTACTCTCAGCATCTCTAACTAGCCCTGTCGCTGTCAATATATAGAATTAAATGGAGAGCTTAGAAATGACACTCAATGGGGCTGATATACACAGGTGCAAAGATGACGCAGAGCCCGCTACTCTCAGCATCTCTAACTAGCCCTGTCGCTGTCAATATATAGAATTAAATGGAGAGCTTAGAAATGACACTCAATGGGGCTGATATACACAGGTGCAAAGATGACGCAGAGCCCGCTACTCTCAGCATCTCTAACTAGCCCTGTCGCTGTCAATATATAGAATTAAATGGAGAGCTTAGAAATGACACTCAATGGGGCTGATATACACAGGTGCAAAGATGACGCAGAGCCCGCTACTCTCAGCATCTCTAACTAGCCCTGTCGCTGTCAATATATAGAATTAAATGGAGAGCTTAGAAATGACACTCAATGGGGCTGATATACACAGGTGCAAAGATGACGCAGAGCCCGCTACTCTCAGCATCTCTAACTAGCCCTGTCGCTGTCAATATATAGAATTAAATGGAGAGCTTAGAAATGACACTCAATGGGGCTGATATACACAGGTGCAAAGATGACGCAGAGCCCGCTACTCTCAGCATCTCTAACTAGCCCTGTCGCTGTCAATATATAGAATTAAATGGAGAGCTTAGAAATGACACTCAATGGGGCTGATATACACAGGTGCAAAGATGACGCAGAGCCCGCTACTCTCAGCATCTCTAACTAGCCCTGTCGCTGTCAATATATAGAATTAAATGGAGAGCTTAGAAATGACACTCAATGGGGCTGATATACACAGGTGCAAAGATGACGCAGAGCCCGCTACTCTCAGCATCTCTAACTAGCCCTGTCGCTGTCAATATATAGAATTAAATGGAGAGCTTAGAAATGACACTCAATGGGGCTGATATACACAGGTGCAAAGATGACGCAGAGCCCGCTACTCTCAGCATCTCTAACTAGCCCTGTCGCTGTCAATATATAGAATTAAATGGAGAGCTTAGAAATGACACTCAATGGGGCTGATATACACAGGTGCAAAGATGACGCAGAGCCCGCTACTCTCAGCATCTCTAACTAGCCCTGTCGCTGTCAATATATAGAATTAAATGGAGAGCTTAGAAATGACACTCAATGGGGCTGATATACACAGGTGCAAAGATGACGCAGAGCCCGCTACTCTCAGCATCTCTAACTAGCCCTGTCGCTGTCAATATATAGAATTAAATGGAGAGCTTAGAAATGACACTCAATGGGGCTGATATACACAGGTGCAAAGATGACGCAGAGCCCGCTACTCTCAGCATCTCTAACTAGCCCTGTCGCTGTCAATATATAGAATTAAATGGAGAGCTTAGAAATGACACTCAATGGGGCTGATATACACAGGTGCAAAGATGACGCAGAGCCCGCTACTCTCAGCATCTCTAACTAGCCCTGTCGCTGTCAATATATAGAATTAAATGGAGAGCTTAGAAATGACACTCAATGGGGCTGATATACACAGGTGCAAAGATGACGCAGAGCCCGCTACTCTCAGCATCTCTAACTAGCCCTGTCGCTGTCAATATATAGAATTAAATGGAGAGCTTAGAAATGACACTCAATGGGGCTGATATACACAGGTGCAAAGATGACGCAGAGCCCGCTACTCTCAGCATCTCTAACTAGCCCTGTCGCTGTCAATATATAGAATTAAATGGAGAGCTTAGAAATGACACTCAATGGGGCTGATATACACAGGTGCAAAGATGACGCAGAGCCCGCTACTCTCAGCATCTCTAACTAGCCCTGTCGCTGTCAATATATAGAATTAAATGGAGAGCTTAGAAATGACACTCAATGGGGCTGATATACACAGGTGCAAAGATGACGCAGAGCCCGCTACTCTCAGCATCTCTAACTAGCCCTGTCGCTGTCAATATATAGAATTAAATGGAGAGCTTAGAAATGACACTCAATGGGGCTGATATACACAGGTGCAAAGATGACGCAGAGCCCGCTACTCTCAGCATCTCTAACTAGCCCTGTCGCTGTCAATATATAGAATTAAATGGAGAGCTTAGAAATGACACTCAATGGGGCTGATATACACAGGTGCAAAGATGACGCAGAGCCCGCTACTCTCAGCATCTCTAACTAGCCCTGTCGCTGTCAATATATAGAATTAAATGGAGAGCTTAGAAATGACACTCAATGGGGCTGATATACACAGGTGCAAAGATGACGCAGAGCCCGCTACTCTCAGCATCTCTAACTAGCCCTGTCGCTGTCAATATATAGAATTAAATGGAGAGCTTAGAAATGACACTCAATGGGGCTGATATACACAGGTGCAAAGATGACGCAGAGCCCGCTACTCTCAGCATCTCTAACTAGCCCTGTCGCTGTCAATATATAGAATTAAATGGAGAGCTTAGAAATGACACTCAATGGGGCTGATATACACAGGTGCAAAGATGACGCAGAGCCCGCTACTCTCAGCATCTCTAACTAGCCCTGTCGCTGTCAATATATAGAATTAAATGGAGAGCTTAGAAATGACACTCAATGGGGCTGATATACACAGGTGCAAAGATGACGCAGAGCCCGCTACTCTCAGCATCTCTAACTAGCCCTGTCGCTGTCAATATATAGAATTAAATGGAGAGCTTAGAAATGACACTCAATGGGGCTGATATACACAGGTGCAAAGATGACGCAGAGCCCGCTACTCTCAGCATCTCTAACTAGCCCTGTCGCTGTCAATATATAGAATTAAATGGAGAGCTTAGAAATGACACTCAATGGGGCTGATATACACAGGTGCAAAGATGACGCAGAGCCCGCTACTCTCAGCATCTCTAACTAGCCCTGTCGCTGTCAATATATAGAATTAAATGGAGAGCTTAGAAATGACACTCAATGGGGCTGATATACACAGGTGCAAAGATGACGCAGAGCCCGCTACTCTCAGCATCTCTAACTAGCCCTGTCGCTGTCAATATATAGAATTAAATGGAGAGCTTAGAAATGACACTCAATGGGGCTGATATACACAGGTGCAAAGATGACGCAGAGCCCGCTACTCTCAGCATCTCTAACTAGCCCTGTCGCTGTCAATATATAGAATTAAATGGAGAGCTTAGAAATGACACTCAATGGGGCTGATATACACAGGTGCAAAGATGACGCAGAGCCCGCTACTCTCAGCATCTCTAACTAGCCCTGTCGCTGTCAATATATAGAATTAAATGGAGAGCTTAGAAATGACACTCAATGGGGCTGATATACACAGGTGCAAAGATGACGCAGAGCCCGCTACTCTCAGCATCTCTAACTAGCCCTGTCGCTGTCAATATATAGAATTAAATGGAGAGCTTAGAAATGACACTCAATGGGGCTGATATACACAGGTGCAAAGATGACGCAGAGCCCGCTACTCTCAGCATCTCTAACTAGCCCTGTCGCTGTCAATATATAGAATTAAATGGAGAGCTTAGAAATGACACTCAATGGGGCTGATATACACAGGTGCAAAGATGACGCAGAGCCCGCTACTCTCAGCATCTCTAACTAGCCCTGTCGCTGTCAATATATAGAATTAAATGGAGAGCTTAGAAATGACACTCAATGGGGCTGATATACACAGGTGCAAAGATGACGCAGAGCCCGCTACTCTCAGCATCTCTAACTAGCCCTGTCGCTGTCAATATATAGAATTAAATGGAGAGCTTAGAAATGACACTCAATGGGGCTGATATACACAGGTGCAAAGATGACGCAGAGCCCGCTACTCTCAGCATCTCTAACTAGCCCTGTCGCTGTCAATATATAGAATTAAATGGAGAGCTTAGAAATGACACTCAATGGGGCTGATATACACAGGTGCAAAGATGACGCAGAGCCCGCTACTCTCAGCATCTCTAACTAGCCCTGTCGCTGTCAATATATAGAATTAAATGGAGAGCTTAGAAATGACACTCAATGGGGCTGATATACACAGGTGCAAAGATGACGCAGAGCCCGCTACTCTCAGCATCTCTAACTAGCCCTGTCGCTGTCAATATATAGAATTAAATGGAGAGCTTAGAAATGACACTCAATGGGGCTGATATACACAGGTGCAAAGATGACGCAGAGCCCGCTACTCTCAGCATCTCTAACTAGCCCTGTCGCTGTCAATATATAGAATTAAATGGAGAGCTTAGAAATGACACTCAATGGGGCTGATATACACAGGTGCAAAGATGACGCAGAGCCCGCTACTCTCAGCATCTCTAACTAGCCCTGTCGCTGTCAATATATAGAATTAAATGGAGAGCTTAGAAATGACACTCAATGGGGCTGATATACACAGGTGCAAAGATGACGCAGAGCCCGCTACTCTCAGCATCTCTAACTAGCCCTGTCGCTGTCAATATATAGAATTAAATGGAGAGCTTAGAAATGACACTCAATGGGGCTGATATACACAGGTGCAAAGATGACGCAGAGCCCGCTACTCTCAGCATCTCTAACTAGCCCTGTCGCTGTCAATATATAGAATTAAATGGAGAGCTTAGAAATGACACTCAATGGGGCTGATATACACAGGTGCAAAGATGACGCAGAGCCGCTACTCTCAGCATCTCTAACTAGCCCTGTCGCTGTCAATATATAGAATTAAATGGAGAGCTTAGAAATGACACTCAATGGGGCTGATATACACAGGTGCAAAGATGACGCAGAGCCCGCTACTCTCAGCATCTCTAACTAGCCCTGTCGCTGTCAATATATAGAATTAAATGGAGAGCTTAGAAATGACACTCAATGGGGCTGATATACACAGGTGCAAAGATGACGCAGAGCCGCTACTCTCAGCATCTCTAACTAGCCCTGTCGCTGTCAATATATAGAATTAAATGGAGAGCTTAGAAATGACACTCAATGGGGCTGATATACACAGGTGCAAAGATGACGCAGAGCCCGCTACTCTCAGCATCTCTAACTAGCCCTGTCGCTGTCAATATATAGAATTAAATGGAGAGCTTAGAAATGACACTCAATGGGGCTGATATACGCAGGTGCAAATATTGTTATTTACATAGTTATTTGAATAACTATAACTTCAAATAGTTTTTCGAAGGATTGTAGTTTTGTCTCTTGAAGTCTAATATGTGTCTTTGTTTTTCTCCTTAAAGTAGTGTATCTGATTTTAGCTTTATTTTTGTTGGGATAGGGAAAATCTTGTGTTGTTTTATTGGTTTAAGTTTCGTCATTTTTTTATGGCGTATATTTAGAATATATCCTTTTTAGAAACGGTAATTTTTTGCGCGTCATTTTTAGTTATTTAGAGGATATATTCGATTGTGTCATTTCTACATTCTGCGTCATCCAAACGCCCCGTTGGGGGAAATATGGATAGAATCTCTGTTCTCTACAAGTAACAAAAAGACAGCCAAATAAAGCCTTCACAAAGACGACAGACAAACTGCTCAAATAAAGTGTAATGCAAAAAGAAATCATCCCAAGACAGCAAGCATCCCCCAGATAGCAAGCATCCCCCAGATTGCAAGCATCCCCCAGATAGCAAGCATCCCCCAGATAATTTTCGAATAATACAGTTGAAAAGGCAAAACTTACGACAGAAAATATCTTGTTCGTAGAAAGCCGACATAAACTGCAAAGCACGACAAAAATGAGCAACGGCTGGATGAGTGGATCTCCCCCCCCACCGGACTCCTATTATACTGTGAGAAAAAGAGAACTTCAGCTTTTTTGCTACCGTTTTGTTCATTTGAACTCTGAAAGAGAAGAATGAGCCACGGTTTTGGACTGTCATAAATCACAGTCTGTCCAAACTAACCAGTTCTCTCTAACGCACGTACATCAATCACGCCATCTCGCAACTAACCCCGCCGTACATTTGCATTAAATGCTGCGCGTAGCTAAACCTGTGAGTATAGTAAAATTGATGCCTAGTGGGTATGCCTTCCTTTCCTCGGCCGGTCGTTTGATACGGATTCTGAACTCTACAGTGTACCGTAGCAAGTGCGCGGTGTATTGTCTGACTTGGTAAGCTGCTCTACTGTGCAAATTTTACAGAGTTTTACTCACTGACTCAAGTTGCAAAGCGAGCGCTCCTGTGGGTGGACGCAAAGAAATAGTAAACAACACATTGCGCGGGTCTCAGACAGAACTTTCGTAAGTTCTCAGGCTCAGTCCCATATAGTACAACTGCGCAAACACGAGTAGACAGTGACAATAAATTGAGTCGCGCCATCTTAGTGCACGCAATGATAAAATATAAAACGGTGCTTTTATGGTCCCCAGTAAGACCACTGCTCGGTCAAAAGTTCAAGCAGCAAATCCAAGCCTAAAAGTATTCTCTTCCAGGCATGCATAGCGAATATGCATTCACTCAGCAACGGTTAACTCCCCCCTAATGCGGCACAAAAGTTAACCAATGTCTAAAGCACCAGGGGCTTTAGCACCAGGGGCTTTAGCACCAGGGGCTTTAGCACCAGGGGCTTTAGCACCAGGGGCTTTAGCACCAGGGGCTTTAGCACCAGGGGCTTTAGCACCAGGGGCTTTAGCACCAGGGGCTTTAGCACCAGGGGCTTTAGCACCAGGGGCTTTAGCACCAGGGGCTTTAGCACCAGGGGCTTTAGCACCAGGGGCTTTAGCACCAGGGGCTTTAGCACCAGGGGCTTTAGCACCAGGGGCTTTAGCACCAGGGGCTTTAGCACCAGGGGCTTTAGCACCAGGGGCTTTAGCACCAGGGGCTTTAGCACCAGGGGCTTTAGCACCAGGGGCTTTAGCACCAGGGGCTTTAGCACCAGGGGCTTTAGCACCAGGGGCTTTAGCACCAGGGGCTTTAGCACCAGGGGCTTTAGCACCAGGGGCTTTAGCACCAGGGGCTTTAGCACCAGGGGCTTTAGCACCAGGGGCTTTAGCACCAGGGGCTTTAGCACCAGGGGCTTTAGCACCAGGGGCTTTAGCACCAGGGGCTTTAGCACCAGGGGCTTTAGCACCAGGGGCGCCAGCCCTACATGTACTGAAAAGCCGCTATACACTGGCAGACAGTACTTGTAAATTCAAATCAAAAACTTCCCATCATAAGTCAAGCCACGAGTTACCCAACTTGCTGTAAATTGCAAAGTAAATTGGAACATTAAATTTAATAATTAGCAATTTTGAAGTTTCCACAGAATTTTTAAGCAGTCTTGAGAGCGCGAATCATGTCAAATTGCGTGGAGGGAGACACTACTGACTGTTTTTGTGCACTTTATGGTTTGTGAGAAAAATATACCCTGAACTTCAGCTTTGTTTGAGCTATCTGCATTTTGTCTATTTGAACTCAGTAAAGAGAATGGGCTTCGGTTCGATCGAGACAGGTACAGTAACATTACCCTAGTCATGAATACAGCAAGTGTATACCTACTGCAATCTTTGAATAATGTCACTTTCATAAATGGCTCGCTGTACTAGTGCTGTGCTATTGTGTCTCTCTCTGTCGCTCGCCCCAACCCTCCCAGTCTGCCCTGGGAAGTCACCTCGCCCCTCACCCTGTCGCACTTGAATTATACGATTGCTTCGAATACCATAAAATTGATGGCCCTTTTGGGGGGGGGGGCATGCCATCTTTCTCTCGGGCCGGTCGTTGGCTTCACTTTTTCAACTTTATCGTCACAAGTGCGCGGTGTCTTGCCTGACTAGGCAATCTGCTCTACCTTGTAAATTTTTAGAGCTTACTTATTGACCAACGTTACGAGTACAACACGAGCGCTCACGTGGATGGGCGCAAAACAAAATAGTCAAAAAATTTATTGCACTGCTCTCAGACAGAACTTTCAGAACAGAACTCAGGTTCTCAGTCCAATGGTATACAACTGTGCGCAAAGACGAGCAAGCAGTGGGGCAAAAAATACGGTCGCAAAATCTACTGCGAGCGCTAATATACTCAGAAACATTGCAAACTCGCCACTCTATACGCCAGTGAGCAATTTCTCTTGGACTATTCTGAAATTAAAGATACGAGAAAACTGATCGGGCTAGCTTTAATCCGTCCAAGCCTCGCACGCCGCTCCCCCCATTTCATTCCTGAACTCAAGTCTGCCGCGTGGCGTAGCTAAGTTGCGTCACTCGCAAAGACTGAGAGACTTTACCTGCACTCTCAAAAGTGGCGACCACAGACGGAATCTTCTGTGATGGCGACTTTTCGATGTTGCTGAGCATCCAATATCCGTGCCCCGCGCTGAATAAGATAATAAAGCTAATTGAAATGAAAACACATTGAGATTTGTTTTAAATTCATTACACACATTAAAGTTTTCAGTAGCTGTACGCCACAAGTTCCTACGCCTGAGGATCGAATGTTTTGCACGCCAGGTGTTGTGTCTATTAGCCGGGCAATTCATTTTTACATGTAAATTAATCCATCAAAACTCTACGCAAAGACACTAAGTTCACAAAAAGGTTTATAGTATCACACACACTACATATTTATTTAACTGAAGTGCTCGAAAAAACTGTCAATTAAGGTCTATTTTAGTTTTAAAAAATACGCTTGTACTTAAACGATGTTAAAAGGTTTAAGGACTGAACACACCAGGTAGTAATAAAATTAAATGTCCAATGAAAAAACATAATATTGAATAGTGAAGCGTTGAAGCGTCTATTGAATAGAGCAGGTTTAGCGGAAGCATGAACACCTGCAGAAAGGCATGCCAGCTGTAGTCAGACATGCTTCTGTCAGCTTCGGTCGAGGTGACAACCGGATACAGCAGGTTGAAGAAGAAAACTCCGAACGAATAAAATATGATCACAATAATGACAGAGAAAGGAATCAAGTCCTGGATGATCAAAGTCTTGAGCATGGACACCACCGGACCGATTCGCTCTGAGTAGCCGAGGAAGGCGACAGATCGAAACCCCCAGAGCAGGAACGCGGTGCTCAGCACCATCTGGCAGGCGTAAGCGCTGTACGGAGTCGGCTGGGTCCACGTTCGATTAGCTGACGCACCGCGGAAGAGTGCCTGGTAGGCCGTTGAGTTGGTATTGATGCACATCGAGGAGCTGTCCACCCCTGTGACATAGTTGAAGATGCAGCCCCACATGGCAAGCTTCAGCAGCAGCCCGGCCCACATCAATATCAAGGCGAAACAGTCGAGTAGGTTGAGCACATCCTTGAAGTTCACGGGGAATTTTTTTTATCTCAATGCCACATATTTTGGCACGTCTTCTTTTGCTTCGAGTGCAGATGTCCAGAACTTCTTGCAAAGTAAATGAAAGAAGATAAGCTATCATGACTAAATCTGCAGGCCAGAACTTGAAAGTCGTAGGCAAATCCATTATCCTAGGCTTAACCGAGAATTTGCGTTTGCAGCAATTTTCGCGATAGCGGGAATAGGCGTTGCTCCACTCGGATTCAATCAGATTATGTAGGCAGTCGCTGGCAAACAGATCGCCATCGCCCGCTTCCTCAATCATTTCCATTAGGGTGTAGGGTTTAGTCGAGCCATTTTCCATTCGGCACGGAAACTTGGGACCAGTCGTCTCCCAATCATCGTCCCATAGCGAGCCAGTTATGTACTGGAACAAAAGTTGTCTTTCTTCCTCGTCAGCGTTTGAATACATTGCATCAAGAGCGTTCATGGCTACACTGATAACTTTGCTGTACAGTAGCTGAAGCTGTTCGGACTTGCCCTCCGATTTAGCGATTCTCGGCTGCAGCTGAATGAGCAGATTTATGCATGCAGGAATCAGGTTGAACTGCCGAGTGAGCACAAGATCGATAAGAATGTCTATCTTGTCAAGGCAGACAGCTGCATCGATTATTGATAATTCTGAAGTTTCGTTGAATGGAATTGTTAAAAACCTATCACAAACATTTCCTAGTTCATATTCATTGCTTATGTCAAAAAGCCGTTCTCTGTAAAATTCCGGAAAGTCTGCCTCGGTCTCTGCTGTGACCCGGCACAGTTTCAGTGCGCACCTGTAGATCTCTGGGGAGTCGGACTTAATTGCTTTTATCAAGATACTCATACCGCTTCTTTCATTCGACTTGTTCTGCTCTTTGGCACTAAGATCTTCTGACGCAATTGACGCCTCAATAGATGCCAGACACTCTTTAGCTTTTGTTCGACTTGGGAGCCTGAGAGCTCCAGTTCTTTTGTCTAGTAAATGAATGAAGTTAACGTCGGTAAGCGAACTCTGTCGTGTGATTTCTCTAGATCTTTCGCTAGCATTGTCGTCATAGTTGCTGTCGGCGTCTTCATCGCAATCTTCTTCATCAGGAAATACTGCATCAATGAGTTCATCTAGTTTCTCGCTAGCGTCGGCAAAGTCAACACAAGACAAACCGGAGTCTGTTTCGTCAGACAATCGAAGACCCTGACTCATTAGGTATCTAATATTCTCTTGATTACCCGCCTTGCAGGCAAAGTGTAAGGCCGTTGCACCACTGCTGCGGTGCGCTTGAGTCACTGGGAGACGCAGTAGATCCTGAACTTGTTGATTCGACAGTTTAGCGAGAGGTTCAGCAAGCTGCTTCAGGTCGTGCCTTGCAGCAAATACATGAACCGCATGCAAACCAGTTGGGCTAATGAGAAAGCTTCGAAGCATTTCTTGGCAGTGCTCGCTTAGTGCGGTGTACTGAGCCAGTTTCTTTGAGATGATGCGACTGTCCGCTGTGGCGGTGGCCAGGCAATTCTGTCCGAGATTTTTCTCTGCAAATTGATCGACACCAGCCTTGACGAGACTTTCTGCCGCCTTCCAGAACGCTTCCACATAATCTACGTCTCTGTTGGTCTGGAACAAGGAATGAAGCAGAGTATTCCCGTCGTTATCAACGTAATTAAGTGTCCATTCAGTTTTCAATCTCTTAATTTCTCCAAGTAGCGCGTCGATATTTCCATAGTGCTTCACAGCAAAGTGCAAAACGGACTGCTTTGAGCTGTTCCGCCAGGCAAGAAAATTCCAGCTTCCAAGATGATCTGCCAGGATCTGCAGCACCTTGCTACTCTCATTATTTGCGGCATCGTGTGCCATTGTATTTTTTTCTTTGTCTTGAAGCTTGACCAAACGTTCCAAATCTGAGCTTTCAATGGTCTCTAGAAGCGTCTTCAGAGTTGCAGGACTGCACATTTCTAAGGCTATGTGAAGCACGGTATTGCCAAAGTTGTTGTGCCATGTAAAATATGGATGTGGGGTTCGCGGTGGATGTTTTAATTTGTCTTGGTAGTCAAGAAATGTGGCCAGCGACATTTTATTAGAAGCTGCCTTGTGTAGCACAGTGTGCCTTCAAAGTCCTTCAGATCTTCAAGACTTCTCTTATTGTTTAGTTTATACAGAAGCCACTTAGCGGTTTCTTCATTGCAATCAGTGGCAGCAATATGGAGTGGAGTCACCTTATCCGACCCTAGAGAAGTCAAGTACTTCCAACTTGCGTCGCTTTCTAAAGCATCGATCGCTTTTTGAAGAAATAGTTTTCTCGGGTCACTGCTAATTGCCGCCCAGTGGATGCAAGTGTACTTGCGATTACTCTGCACCTCCGCACATCTTTTATGGCGTCTCGTAGTGCATTCAGACCGCGCCAATCTTCATCAAACAGTTGTTCAATGCCTTTCTCGGCATAACGCATAAAAATGTCGAGCACAGTGACATTGTCCTTCCTCCGCCACATTAGACAGTCTGGCACAGACTCGATGACCGTCTTGAAAATATCGCAACAATTTTCATTTCTAGCCGCGTAGTGCAAACAGGTTGCACCGTTTACATCAGTCATCTGAAGTTTCGAGTCAGACAGAGGCATCCCGAAGTTTGCCTTGAACTGCTTTTCACTGTGATGCCTGGCCGAAAGATGCATGGGCGTGCGACCAGATTTATCTGCTGCGTTTGACAATCCGCTGTAGTTTTGTAGGGCAATCAACTGTTGAAAAAGTTGCTCACCTTCTGCATCATTGGCCGCATAGTGCACGGCAGTTCTCTCAGTGTCTTTGACTTGGTTGATTTCGCTGTATTCTTCATCAAATTCTTTTTTATTTTCGGTGAGATGCTTTAAGGCTTTTTCAAATTCAAGATTTTTAGAATAATAGAAAAGCTTTTTATGCAATTCTTTAATTTTGGTCTTTCGATTGTCATCTTCTACTTGGTTACCATCGGTGGCGTCATTTATTTGATATACAGTTTTAGCGGTAGTACACGTCACGACATCGCGGACTTCTTCCTGTTCAGCTTCAATATCGTCCAATTCAACTCCCTCCAAATGGATGGACATCTCGTCGTCAACCAGCCCTATAGTGGTTTGAGAGCAAATTTGAAACAATTAACTTATCCACTACATGAATATACTAAGAATGGTTTGTCTAACTATAACTTACTAACTACAAGGTACATGTACATGTAACTAATACCTTTCCGCAAGAAAAAAAAACAAAAAAGCAAACAAAAAAAATCGATACGCGTTTGGCGGACAGCGGATTGTCGTTTGGCGGAAATATATAGCAATGTCCTACCAAAAGGAACAAGAAAGTTTTAGGATCTGCTGACGGCTAAGGGTTAGTTAGCTACGACTTCGCGGGGTTTTGCAGCGTTGGCTTGTACGCTATCGCACATGTAGCTTTAAGTCGTCTTGAGCACGCACACGCTTACAAAGGACATACGTCGGCACTAACCTTCTCATATAGTCGGGCAATGCACATGTAACGCTGTGTTTGCCTTGCGGCTTGGCCCCCATGGGCGAGAAATGAGAATAGCCCGAAACGACCCCAGGCCAGCTTCCGTATACGAGTTTCCGAGACGAGTCATTAAGCGAGACATTCACATTAAGCCGCAGGAATCGAACCCAGGCACTATTGCGAGAGAATTAAACATGTAAAAATATGTACCTCTTGCTCATAGAGTACGTATTAACTTACCCGAGCCAATTGACGAGCAATTTGAGAAGCGTTTACGATAGCTACTTTGATGTCAGAATCGCTTGCAAGTGAGCACAATCCAGCTTCTATACCTATTCTTTCTATTCTTTGGCGGACCTTTGCGCTGTCTATTTATAATGTTTCTTTAAGAAGCGCCGCAGGCTTTGTAAACAGGTTTTGTAAACCATAAATCGTGCCCTAAGAAGCCCTGTGCCAGTTCGGCTTGTCTAGTTTAGAAGTCCTCCGCCACAACACAATGCAAACTTTTGAGCTGACGCAAAAGATGCTCAAAACAACAAACTTATTGTAGGGCTATTCTATAAATACAGATTACATTGAAGGGCGATTTTGACTATGACTGATGATACAATAAATCAGCCGACTGACTCTCAAGCAGACATCGAGGAGCAAAATGACATGCATTTGCTGATTTAAAATTGTAGCGGCTAGCGACCCTCCGCAAATGAGGAACAAACTTAAACACGCAGTTTTTACATTTTTATACGGTTGATGCGGAGAGAAACAAAGCGGAACAGTTATTGTACACCCGCGCCAGTGTGCCACAGTTGCACAGAAACAGGTGTATTCACTCACCTGGCATGTCCTTAATGCTGAATCACGTTTAATTAGTAATAACCAAATTTTATATAATGATTAAGCGAGCTACATAAATTGAACCACCTAAAGGCACTCAGCCGTACACAGATTAAAAAAACAATACAAGTACGTTAATAAACTTATGAAAAACACAGTGCACGAGTCTTACAGTGGCTTTGAAGTACATTTTATTACTATTAGTAGTTGTTAAAAAACACAAACAAGCAACGCAAGACGCGGCCAGCTCGCACACGCGTCCTAAAAGGGCATACAAAGCTAAAAAAAGTTCTAGAAGCGACTGGACAAATGACACTACAGCGGATGACGGAGCAGCCACAAGAAAACATGATGACAAAAAGCAAAAACAGATGACTGACGGAAGCGGAGAACCTCAGGGCTCTCTTCAATTTGAAAAAAACATAACAAACAAAAAATTTAAAGCGAAATAACAAAACGAGAATTTATTTTACTCAAATAAAATTTATTCGAAACTACTTACACGACCGAATTATACGCAGTAGACTACTGATCAGCCGCGGCAGTAGAGCGTTGCAAACATTATAGTCTTAAAACAAGAAAATTACACGAAAGAAGCAAAAACAGCCGTTTGTTTATTTATTAGCCAGCTAGCGCGGGAAAAAACTAAAAGACGAAACAATGGGAACGGAAAATTAATTAATAAGGGTCCATTGAACCATACTTGAATTTTGTAAACTTTCACACAAAATAGATTCTAAACCAAGCATTTCTAGATATGCCTAGTGCCACCACAAGCCTACCACAATCAATGCTTGCATAAAAAATCATCTCAAAACACACTTTTAAAGACAGAAAATTTCGGGGGGGGACCTCAATCGAGCGAAAATAGACAATTGCAGAAATCACAGCCATTATTTTTAGTGTTAGTTTTTATAGGGCAATGTTAATTTCAAAAAAATATTAATAAAGCAGTGCTGCATAGCCGAGTGAAGCGTGAACAGGATCTAAAAAATTGAGAGAAATGGTCATTCTGTTTACAAAGTGCTACAATTCGAAACCAAGAACTGAAACCTAAAAATGACTCACTTGATTAGCTAAATTATTAGGTTGGCTGCTGCTGATGCTGCCTGGATTGTTGGTACTGCAGCAGGTGCTGGGCATCCATCAGGTCCGAGTCCAGGCTGCGCACCACCTGCGGGTTTGAGAGCGAGTTTAAGGGTACCTTGGGCGGGGGGGGAGACTTCAGGTGCGCGCTGACGTATCCTCGTGAATCCTTCAGGTGAGCCACCCCTCCCTGATCCTTCAGGTGAGCCACCCCTCCCTGATCCTTCAGGTGAGCCACCCCTCCCTGATCCTTCAGGTGAGCCACCCCTCCCTGATCCTTCAGGTGAGCCACCCCTCCCTGATCCTTCAGGTGAGTCACCCCTCCCTGATCCTTCAGGTGAGCCACCCTCCCTGATCCTTCAGGTGAGCAACCCCTCCCTGATCCTTTAGGTGAGTCACCCCTCCCTGATCCTTCAGGTGAGCCACCCTCCCTGATCCTTCAGGTGAGCAACCCCTCCCTGATCCTTTAGGTGAGTCACCCCTCCCTGATCCTTCAGGTGAGCAACCCCTCCCTGATCCTTTAGGTGAGTCACCCCTCCCTGATCCTTCAGGTGAGCCACCCCTCCCTGATTTTTCAGGTGAGCCACCCCTCCCTGATCCTTCAGGTGAGCAACCCCTCCCTGATCCTTTAGGTGAGTCACCCCTCCCTGATCCTTCAGGTGAGCAACCCCTCCCTGATCCTTCAGGTGAGCAACCCCTCCCTGATCCTTCAGGTGAGCCACCCCTCCCTGATTTTTTTAGGTGAGTCACCCCTCCCTGATCCTTCAGGTGAGCAACCCCTCCCTGATCCTTTAGGTGAGTCACCCCTCCCTGATCCTTCAGGTGAGCCACCCTCCCTGATCCTTCAGGTGAGCAACCCCTCCCTGATCCTTTAGGTGAGTCACCCCTCCCTGATCCTTCAGGTGAGCCACCCTCCCTGATCCTTCAGGTGAGCAACCCCTCCCTGATCCTTTAGGTGAGTCACCCCTCCCTGATCCTTCAGGTGAGCCACCCCTCCCTGACCCTTTAGGTGAGCCACCCCTCCCTGATCCTTCAGGTGAGCAACCCCTCCCTGATCCTTTAGGTGAGGCACCCCTCCCTGATCCTTCAGGTGAGCAACCCCTCCCTGATCCTTTAGGTGAGTCACCCCTCCCTGATCCTTCAGGTGAGCCACCCCTCCCTGATTTTTCAGGTGAGCCACCCTCCCTGATCCTTCAGGTGAGCCACCCCTCCCTGATCCTTTAGGTGAGTCACCCCTCCCTGATCCTTCAGGTGAGCAACCCCTCCCTGATCCTTTAGGTGAGTCACCCCTCCCTGATCCTTCAGGTGAGCCACCCCTCCCTGATTTTTCAGGTGAGCCACCCCTCCCTGATCCTTCAGGTGAGCCACCCCTCCCTGATCCTTTAGGTGAGTCACCCCTCCCTGATCCTTCAGGTGAGCAACCCCTCCCTGATCCTTCAGGTGAGCCACCCCTCCCTGATCCTTCAGGTGAGTCACCCCTCCCTGATCCTTCAGGTGAGCCACCCCTCCCTGACCCTTTAGGTGAGCAACCCCTCCCTGATCCTTTAGGTGAGTCACCCCTCCCTGATCCTTCAGGTGAGCAACCCCTCCCTGATCCTTTAGGTGAGTCACCCCTCCCTGATCCTTCAGGTGAGCCACCCCTCCCTGACCCTTTAGGTGAGCCACCCCTCCCTGATCCTTCAGGTGAGCAACCCCTCCCTGATCCTTTAGGTGAGCCACCCCTCCCTGATCCTTCAGGTGAGCCACCCCTCCCAGATTTTTCAGGTGAGCCACCCTCCCTGATCCTTCAGGTGAGCCACCCCTCCCTGATCCTTTAGGTGAGTCACCCCTCCCTGATCCTTCAGGTGAGCCACCCCTCCCTGATCCTTTAGGTGAGTCACCCCTCCCTGATCCTTCAGGTGAGCCACCCCTCCCTGATTTTTCAGGTGAGCCACCCCTCCCTGATCCTTCAGGTGAGCCACCCCTCCCTGATCCTTTAGGTGAGTCACCCCTCCCTGATCCTTCAGGTGAGCAACCCCTCCCTGATCCTTCAGGTGAGCCACCCCTCCCTGATTTTTTAGGTGAGTCAGCCCTCCCTGATCCTTCAGGTGAGCAACCCCTCCCTGATCCTTTAGGTGAGTCACCCCTCCCTGATCCTTCAGGTGAGCCACCCTCCCTGATCCTTCAGGTGAGCAACCCCTCCCTGATCCTTTAGGTGAGTCACCCCTCCCTGATCCTTCAGGTGAGCCACCCTCCCTGATCCTTCAGGTGAGCAACCCCTCCCTGATCCTTTAGGTGAGTCACCCCTCCCTGATCCTTCAGGTGAGCCACCCCTCCCTGACCCTTTAGGTGAGCCACCCCTCCCTGATCCTTCAGGTGAGCAACCCCTCCCTGATCCTTCAGGTGAGCCACCCCTCCCTGATCCTTCAGGTGAGCCACCCTCCCTGATCCTCCACTGGGTCCTTAAACAAATGTAAAATATGCATTTCCCTCGGATTTATTAAGACCGGAAATGCCTGCAATACATGAGACAAAGTTTCAGTCAGTGAGGCTGTCTCAGCAACTACGATAGGCTGATATTGGCACGAATAAAGCTTATCTGTTTGATATCTGTGCTCTTAAAGCAAAAGAATTATTGATTATTAGTTATGCTGCTAGATGCTGCTAGCAAATCAAGAAGCATACATAATTTAAAAAGAAAGGTATACGATAATTAGATGAATAAACTGGAACTAGGTGCGTAATTCGAATTGGTAATGCAAATGCAAATATAATTGAATTTGAAAAATTTCATTGAAAACTACTTAAAAATCCATCTGGGATGAAGCATTGCTTGTCGGATGCTGGAATAAATGAAATGTTTAGCAATACTTCATTAAGCTTCTTATCTGGCTATTTTTACCACTGAGCAACAGATGAAGCCTCTTGCAACATCCTAGCGGGGAATTCCTTTTTCAAAAAATCCATAATGGAGCATTTTTCAGAAACAACCTAAATTGGGAATTCCTTTACCAATCAATAATAGGGAATTTCTTAGCAAGAACCCACAATGGGAATTCCTTTTGCCACAAGTCATAATGGGGAATTCATTAGCAACAACCCCTAATGGGGAATCCTTATCTAACAACCCATAATGGGGAATTCCTTAGCAACAACCCATAATGGGGAATCCTTATCTAACAACCCATAATGGGGAATTCCTTAGCAACAACCCATAATGGGGAATCCTTATCTAACAACCCATAATGGGGAATTCATTAGCAACAACCCCTAATGGGGAATCCTTATCTAACAACCCATGGGGAATTCCCTAGCAATAACAAATAATGGGGAATTCCTTAGCAATAACCCATAATGGGGAATTCCTTAGCAATAACCCATAATGGGGAATTCATTAGCAACAGCCATAGAAACATCAGCATCAATTAGATATGCTTTCTTATCAATGATGTTTTAAATAAATAAACTAACTTTCTATAAAGAAGCGCCTCAACATTTCGACAGTCATAATGAGAATTGAAACCAGATCGGATACAATTCGCAAGCTCAACACCGATTAATTATAAACAAGGTAAAGAAGGAATAAATAAAAACAATCATAAAGCCAGGTGTTTCAAGGTTTGGATGTCTCAACGACTCTCAATCATATAAATATATGTATACATATGTATAAAGCAGGTAAAACCGCTGCAATTATAAAGATTTCATCCGCGAAAGAAAAATAAATAAATGATGATATTTTGCAGGTATTCGGACTCTAATTAGGTACCTGTTGCCTAGCCTTAGCCTTGGCCAGTCTCTCGCTAGCGACGAGGCCCTCATCCGGTGGCTTCATAGGAGGGAGGGGGAAAGGCAGAGAGGGCCAGGCAAAGATTTCCAAACAGCTCACTTCAAAAAGTACTAACTGCACTTTGGTTTTGTCAAAATAGTATTAGTAGTCTTTATTAGCGGCAGCAGCAGTAGTATAAATGGTAAAAACAACACAAAAACGCGACGGAAGTTAAACCGAAACAGAACGGCAAAAGCAGTTTATATTATAATTCAGGCTATATAAAGTTATTGTTGAGCTAGGGAACCATTAGTAAGGTTTATCAATGCAATATAATATTTATTAGTACTATTTGTTTGTATTTTCACACCTTTCGTAGCCTTCGAAAGTCTGTCACTCTTTAATTATATATCAGACGAACTGTAGTGGGATTTAATTTTTGCTTAGATATTTTATTATTAATTAGGTAAAGATAGCCAGCATTAGCTAGATGACTTGAATTGATAGGTGTAAATTAGGGAGTCTTGAACAGTCTGATCTGAATGCAAAAGTGTACGAGACTAATTGCAAGTACTTTAATTAATTGGTCTCTCAGATAGATAAGATAAAGGTAGCAGATGTGTAATTAAATTTTCGGGTACGACAGGTGACTTAATTGCCCCCAAAGGTAATTAGACAGGTAATAATAAACTTTTATGAGGCCGCGGGTAATTTAAATTGGCTTCTAAGGTAGATAAGATTTCTGGAGGCAGGTGTAATTAACTATAGTGTTGCAACAGGTGACCTAATTGGTCTCTCAGGTAAGTCAAGATCGGAGTAGTTTTTTTAAAAATAGCTTTCATAAAGGTTCATAAAGGTGCTGCAGTTGATTTAATTAGCTTCTCAGACAGAGCCAGCGGGTTCTTATATTACAGGTATTTTTAGGTAATTAAGTAAGTAATTCGATTGAAATAAATATCACTGCAAAGAGTGACAAGGCTTACGTGCGCCTGTAGTCCCTTCAGATTTTCAACTTCCTCGTCGCGATCGATGCTGGTGGTGCTCTCCAGCCTGGGCCTGCTGGGGTCCTGCCGAGGCCTCGCCTGTGGCTGCTGCTTGCCAGCCGGCTCCGCGGGAAATCCGTCGCAAATCACAACGCGGATTTCTGCTGGCAGGTCGCGTAAAATGCTGGCCGCTTCCTGACGGGACACGCCCAGCAGGGTGCGACCGTTCACCTCCAGTAGGCGCATACCTGATGAGGGGGTCCGGGGGGGGGCGATTTGAATGGGGGCTTCACAATAATATTATACAGGTACGTATAGCTTACTTTTTAAAGGCTTATTAACTACGACAAAGACATTATTGCACCCTGTGTCACGCTAAGAAAAATATTGGTCCTTAATTACCCTCTTTACCCTCAGGCCAACCTCTTTACCCTCAGACTGCCCTCTTTACCCTCAGACTGCCCTCTTTACCCTCAGACTACTCTCTTTGCCCTCAGACTACCCTCCTACCCTCTGATTACCCTCAGGCTCACCCTAAAATGTGCCATAAGCTCACTCTCATACTATACTCATGCTGCCATTTTTACTAAAAACGTACCTCCCCACCTCCCAACATAACAAAGACCCTGCTCTACCTCATAATAGGTAAAACCTGTTAAGTTTTAAGGCACCCGTCAGTATCAACGATACACTCTGATTACCCACACTAAAAAAGCCTCAATTCCAGCAATAAAAGACACAATACCAGGCTTGATGCGACCATCCTCGGAGAACACTCCGCCGGGAGTCAGCCTGGACACGAAGATGCCTTCGTCAGTGGGATCGGCTGGATTGGCGGGTGGGGAACCAACCCCGCCAGTGATGGTGATGCCCAGCTTCTTGGTCTTGTCAACCCGATGGATGGTCAGAGTACGCATCCCGGCAGGCGGCGGGTCGTGCCGCACCCGCAGCTTGAACCGGTAGCGATTCTCCTTCAACGCAGAGACAGCTTCGTGATGCGCGGCCTGTCGAAGATCCCGACCGTTCACCGCTAGGATTCGATCGCCCACTCGCAGGTTGGTGCGGCTGGCCGCCCCGCCTGGCACAATGCGGCTCACGAACACGCCGGGCTCCGTGGTGCCGAAGGGGTGCGAGGCGTAGTCGCAGCCACCGCAGATTGACAGGCCCATCTGCTGCGGCTGTCCGGTGGAACCGTCGTCCAATGCCAGCGTGATCTCCTCGACAGGGAACGGCGAGTCGGACGCGTCGCTGTGGGCTGCTGATGAACCGTTCGAAGGCGGCGGCGGGGCCGGTTTGGGGAAGACGAGCTCGCGAACCAGGTCCATGGTGACGGAGGCTCCGGTGGAGTTGGCTGTGAGCAGGGCGACGGCCTCTTCATGCGAGCACTGAGTCACGTCAGCACCATTGATCTGACGGGTGAGCAAGTAGGGGATAAAATGATTTGTGACAATGGCGGTGCATAATGCTGAAACTAACTCATGATTAGTTACTGACACTAGCTCATTACTGATTGCTGACACTTACTCATGACTAATTGCTGACACTAACTCATGACTGATGGCTGACACTAACTCATGACTGATTGCTGACACTAACTCATGACTGATTGCTGACCCTAACTCATGACTAGTTACTGACACTAACTCATGACTGATTGCTGACACTAACCTATGACTGTTTGCTGACAGTAACTCATGGCTGATTGCTGACAGTAACTCATGGCTGATTGCTGACACTAACTCCTGACTGATTGCTGACACTATAACTCATGACTGATTGCTGACACTAACTCATGACTGTTTGCTGACACTAACTCCTGACTGATTGCTGACACTATAACTCATGACTGATTGCTGACACTAACTCATGACTGATTGCTGACACTAACTCATGACTGATTGCTGACACTAACTCATGACTGTTTGCTGACACTAACTCATGACTGATTGCTGACACTATAACTCATGACTGATTGCTGACACTAACTCATGACTGTTTGCTGACACTAACTCATGACTGATTGCTGACACTAACTCATGACTGATTGCTGACACTAACTCATGACTGTTTGCTGACACTAACTCATGACTGATTGCTGACACTTACTCATGACTGATTGCTGACACTAACTCATGACTGATTGCTGACACTAACTCATGACTGTTTGCTGACACTAACTCATGACTGTTTGCTGACACTAACTCCTGACTGATTGCTGACACTTACTCATGACTGATTGCTGACACTAACTCATGACTGATTGCTGACACTAACTCATGACTGATTGCTGACACTATAACTCATGACTGATTGCTGACACTAACTCATGACTGTTTGCTGACACTAACTCCTGACTGATTGCTGACACTATAACTCATGACTGATTGCTGACACTAACTCATGACTGATTGCTGACACTAACTCATGACTGATTGCTGACACTAACTCATGACTGTTTGCTGACACTAACTCATGACTGATTGCTGACACTATAACTCATGACTGATTGCTGACACTAACTCATGACTGATTGCTGACACTAACTCATGACTGATTGCTGACACTAACTCATGACTGATTGCTGACACTAACTCATGACTGATTGCTGACACTAACTCATGACTGTTTGCTGACACTAACTCCTGACTGATTGCTGACACTAACTCATGACTGTTTGCTGACACTAACTCATGACTGATTGCTGACACTAACTCATGACTGATTGCTGACACTAACTCATGACTGATTGCTGACACTAACTCATGACTAAATGCTGACACTATAACTCATGACTGTTTGCTGACACTAACTCCTGACTGATTGCTGACACTAACTCATGACTGATTGCTGACACTAACTCATGACTGATTGCTGACACTAACTCATGACTGATTGCTGACACTTACTCATGACTGTTTGCTGACACTAACTCCTGACTGATTGCTGACACTAACTCATGACTGATTGCTGACACTTACTCAGGACTGATTGCTGACACTAACTCATGACTGTTTGCTGACACTAACTCATGACTGATTGCTGACACTAACTCATGACTGATTGCTGACACTAACTCATGACTGATTGCTGACACTAACTCATGACTGATTGCTGACACTAACTCATGGCTGATTGCTGACACTAACTCATGACTGATTGCTGACACTTACTCCTGACTGATTGCTGACACTTACTCGTGACTGATTGCTGACACTAACTCATGACTGATTGCTGACACTAACTCAGGACTGATTGCTGACACTAACTCAGGACTGATTGCTGACACTAACTCATGACTGTTTGCTGACACTAACTCCTGACTGATTGCTGACACTAACTCCTGACTGATTGCTGACACTAACTCATGACTGTTTGCTGACACTAACTCATGACTGATTGCTGACACTAACTCATGACTGATTGCTGACACTAACTCATGACTGTTTGCTGACACTAACTCCTGACTGATTGCTGACACTATAACTCATGACTGATTGCTGACACTAACTCATGACTGTTTGCTGACACTAACTCATGACTGTTTGCTGACACTAACTCATGACTGATTGCTGACACTAACTCATGACTGTTTGCTGACACTAACTCCTGACTGATTGCTGACACTTACTCATGACTGATTGCTGACACTAACTCATGACTGTTTGCTGACACTAACTCATGACTGATTGCTGACACTAACTCCTGACTGATTGCTGACACTAGCTCCTGACTGATTGCTGACACTATAACTCATGACTGATTGCTGACACTAACTCATGACTGTTTGCTGACACTAACTCCTGACTGATTGCTGACACTATAACTCATGACTGATTGCTGACACTAACTCATGACTGATTGCTGACACTAACTCATGACTGATTGCTGACACTAACTCATGACTGTTTGCTGACACTAACTCATGACTGATTGCTGACACTATAACTCATGACTGATTGCTGACACTAACTCATGACTGATTGCTGACACTTACTCAGGACTGATTGCTGACACTAACTCATGACTGTTTGCTGACACTAACCCATGACTGATTGCTGACACTAACTCATGACTGATTGCTGACACTAACTCATGACTGTTTGCTGACACTAACTCATGACTGATTGCTGACACTAACTCATGACTGATTGCTGACACTAACTCATGACTGATTGCTGACACTAACTCATGACTGATTGCTGACACTAACTCATGACTGTTTGCTGACACTAACTCCTGACTGATTGCTGACACTATAACTCATGACTGTTTGCTGACACTAACTCATGACTGATTGCTGACACTAACTCATGACTGATTGCTGACACTAAGTGATGAAAGATACCTGACACAGGACAGGACAGAATCGCCCAGAGTCTCACCTTGACAATACGGTCACCAACTTGCAGTTTGGCTGCATCAGCCGCGCCGTTGGGAGTGACTCGAGAAATGTAGATATTCTGCAATAAAAAAATATGCATTACGGATCTGTATGATTACACCTATACTTACAGTAGGCGTAGATAACATATAAAGGTTAAATACAGTTTATCAAAATCAATTTGATTGATTCAACATAAAAATGTGAACAATTTACAATTTACTATCACTGTTACAGAAGTACAGAACTTAAGAAATCTTGACCATTATGAACTTAATATTTAATACTAGCATGATAAAATTGTCGTCACATTCACACGGCACTACTGACAGCAACTTTCAGTAGCACGGATGGCACATGCCACTGAATATAAGAGATCTGTTTAACACCAGAAAAGCCAACAAAGCTGAAAATAAAACCAGTGACCAGCAATAACCCAGTGCTCAATATATGATTGAGTATAGAAGTGCAAATTGATTAGGCTAAATATTCTGGGTAGCCTTTTACATACAACATTACGATGGTATGAATTATTAAATAAACATATTTAAGAACATATTTGATTAATTTATCGTGATAATTTGTCTTACCTCGAGAAATCCAAATTTCTAGATTGTCAGAATCAAATTGAATAGTTTAGAAAGAAAAACATTAGCGTAAAGATTACGAAAGCAAAATAATAGAATCAAGTAACTACTTAAGACAGAAATAGGCACTAATAAAAGCACAAGAAACATTGACACTAAAAGAAGAGCAGAGTTGAAGTCAGACTGAGACTCGAAATGCGGGACTAAGACTTGAAAGTGAGAGTCAGTAGAGTGGAAAAGAGAAAGTGAGAGTCAGGGTGAGACATGAAGTGAGAGTCAGGGTGAGACATGGAGTGAGAGTCAGGGTGAGACATGGAGAGTCAGAGTGAGATATGGGGTGAGAGTGAGAGTTGACATTCAGAGTGAGAGTCATAGTGAGACTCAGAATGAGAGTCAGAGTGAGACTCAGAGTGAGAGTCAAGTG
Organism: Macrostomum lignano; assembly: GCA_002269645.1. Taxonomy (NCBI): domain Eukaryota; kingdom Metazoa; phylum Platyhelminthes; family Macrostomidae; genus Macrostomum; species Macrostomum lignano. Next base: position 340,704 of record NIVC01000027.1, read on the forward strand.
AGACATAGGGTGAGAGTCAAAGTGAGACATGGGGTGAGAGTCAGAGTGGGACATAGGGTAAGAGTCAGAGTGAGACATGGGGTGAGAGTCAGAGTGAGACTCGGAGTGAGAGTCAGCGAGACATGGGGTGAGAGTCAAAGTGAGACATGGGGTGAGAGTGAGAGTTGACATTCAGAGTGAGAGTCATAGTGAGACTCAGAATGAGAGTCAGAGTGAGACTCAGAGTGAGAGTCAAGTGAGACATGGGGTGAGAGTCAAAGTGAGACATGGGGTGAGAGTCAGAGTGGGACATAGGGTGAGAGTCAGAGTGAGACATGGGGTGAGAGTCAGAGTGACAGTCAGAGTGAGACTCGGAGTGAGAGTCAGTGAGACATGGGGTGAGAGTCAAAGTGAGACTCGGAGTGAGAGTCAGCGAGACATGGGGTGAGAGTCAAAGTGAGACATGGGGTGAGAGTGAGAGTTGACATTCAGAGTGAGAGTCATAGTGAGACTCAGAATGAGAGTCAGAGTGAGACTCAGAGTGAGAGTCAAGTGAGACATGGGGTGAGAGTCAAAGTGAGACATGGGGTGAGAGTCAGAGTGGGACATAGGGTGAGAGTCAGAGTGAGACATGGGGTGAGAGTCAGAGTGACAGTCAGAGTGAGACTCGGAGTGAGAGTCAGTGAGACATGGGGTGAGAGTCAAAGTGAGACATGGGGTGAGAGTCAGAGTGAGACATGGGGTGAGAGTCAGAGTGAGACATGGGGTGAGAGTCAGAGTGAGACATGGGGTGAGAGTCAGAGTGAGACATGGGGTGAGAGTCAGGGTGAGACATGGAGTGAGTCAGAGTGAGACTCGGAGTGAGAGTCAGTGAGACATGGAGTTAGAGTCAGAGTGAGACATGGAGTGAGAGTCAGAGTGAGAGTCAGAGTGAGAGTCAGAGTGAGACTCGGAGTGAGAGTCAGAGTGGGATATGGAGTGAGAGTCAGAGTGAGACATGGGGTGAGAGTCAGTTGACATTCAGAGTGAGAGTCAGAAGAGGACTCAAACAGCAACCCAGATCGAACAGTGAATTTTAAGGATTCAAGTCCGACTTGCAGATGTCGCATAAAACCCAACCAAGCTTAACAAATCAAATTCAGCGTTAATCCGCATTAGCTAATCTGCTCACCTCGTCGCCTTCCCCTGCTGCTCCACCCCTCGGGAGGCTGCCCCGGCCGCCAGCAATGGAGAAGCCAAGCCCGCCGCCACCGCGGGCGGGATCTCTGGTCAGAGTGACGCTGAACGGCTGAGTGCGCAGCTGCATTTGGGCGTTGAGGTCCTGAAATTTGCGTCAATATTACATGAATAATCCATTCTACTCTGTTTAGTAGAAAGTTAAGCGCATTGAAGACTTTTTCGCGATTCTTTTACGATTCTGCAAATCACGTGATTTCCTCACGTGACTCAAAAGTCGCCTCTCCTTCGCCCCAGAATCATTAGTGAGCTGTTTGCAATGATTCTTTAGCGATTCTTGTCACGGCAACATATAAACACAAAAAACTCTCGCATTTCTACTGATGTGAGTAGATTAACTAGCGCATATGCGGCTTTTGTAACGGCGCAATAAAAACGTCAAATGCCAGCTTTTGTGTTTAAGTTTAATGAATTTTTTAATATTATAGAACTATTATTAACAGAATAAAACTTTGCATTTTTGGATTAAAAACCTCTTCAGATAAAATGAGTTTAATGAATAGTTAGGTGAGCTCAGCTGGCACTATTGAGCATTAATAACAAAATCTGTTAGTGAACAAAAAAGGATTCTTACGTACCGGAATTCCTTTCACTCGCTAAAATAACGGGTTTTAATCGAAACAAGGGGTTTAATTTTTGAAGGAATAAAAATTTTTAACCTATGGGCTTTTAGAGTAAAGCTGACAAAGGCTAGTAATATGATATGCGAGAATTAGTAACAACCCGCAGCAAGTAACAAGTGAATTAGGACACGAATGTGCAAACGAAGGTATAGACTGACAGCCACACAAGACACAAAGACAGACAGACAGACAGACAGACAGATAAACAGACACACAGACAGACAGACAGACAAACAGACAAACAGACACACAGACAGACAGACAGACAGACAGACAGACAGACAGACAGGCAGACAGACAGACAGACAGACAGACAGACAGACAGACAGACAGACAGACAGACAGACAGGCAGACAGACAGTCAGTCCCAGAGCTGCTCACCTCTACATCCGGCAGAGCTCCCAGAGACGGTAGCGGCGGAGGCGGCTGCTGAGGCTGGCCGGCAACACCGCCGGATGCAGGCGTGGAGGCGGCCGTGGGCAGCAGCTGATCGTCATCGGCTGCGGGCACCTCGCGCTCAACCAGCAGGCGCATCTGGTTGCCGCACCGCTTCATGGCCTCCACGGCGGCGTTGTGCTCGGCGCCAACCATGGACCGCTCGTTCACCGCCAGCAGCCGGTCGCCAGGCCGCAGGCCGGCCAGGTAAGCGGGCTTGGCCTCGGCCACTTTGCTCATAAAGATCGAATGGTCGCCGGGTCGCCATGGAGACGAGCCCAAGCCGCCGGCGATGCTGATCCCCAGAGACACGCCCGGCTGCCTGTCGATAACAATCAGGTGCTGCTGCCTCTGCAGACCGGGCAGTGGCGGCTTGGCTGGGGAGGCCCGGATCACCTCGGGCTGCTGCACATCGTTAGACGGCAACACGACCATGGCGTCGGCGGGGTCGGGCCCGGTGCCGCTGTACTTTTCAATCACCTGGATAACGTACTGCGGGTCCTGGTTCTTGCTGATGCGGGCGTTCTTGTTGTAATGCGGAGTGTCGCGGCGTTTTAACGAGGGCGTCTTGCACTCGTTGTCCTGCGTCTCATCTGAAAAGCCGACTCGGCGGAGCTCCTCGATCTCCTCCTGGCGGCGGGCGGGGTGGGGCGAGTTGGGAAAGTAAAATTGAGTAGATTTGGAAGATTAGATGAAAGATGGGAGCTTAGATGAGGGATGAGTAGAGGAAAGAATGGAGATTAGATAAGGGAAGAGTAGAGATAAGAATGGAGATAAGATAAGGGAAGAGTAGAGGAAAGAATTGAGATTAGATGAGGGAAGAGTAGAAGTGAACATGGTGATTAGATTAGAGAAAATTAGAGGCAAGAATGGAGATAAGATGAGATTAGGGGTATGAATGAAGATTAGATGACAGAATAGTACAGGTGAGAATGGAGATTAGATGACAGAAGAGTACAGGTGAGGATGGAGATTAGATGACAGAAGAGTACAGGTGAGAATGGAGATTAGATGACAGAAGAGTACAGGTGAGAATGGAGATTAGATGACAGAAGAGTACAGGTGAGGATGGAGATTAGATGACAGAAGAGTACAGGTGAGAATGGAGATTAGATGACAGAAGAGTACTGGGTAAAATGGAGATTAGATTAGAGAAGGGATGATAAATGCAGATTAGATGACAGAAGAGTACAGGGGAATGGAAATTAGATGATAGAAGAAAGGTGAGAATGGAGATCAGATAGGTGAGATAATACTGTTGGATAGAGTAAAGATTAAATGAAAGGTACATAATGAATATAATGGAGCATAAAAGTATCAACAGCGTGTGCATCCAGAGCACTTTGTTTTCAGCATTAAGTTTCAAAGCATGAAACAGTTTCTAAACGCCGATAGTTCTACTTCTCTATGGCACACGCGCAGAACAGTGGATGCATGAATATTCGGTAGAATTGTGTCTCTTACTAATAGAAAACATGAAAATTACACTATTCATACCAAACACCTGCCGCAAAGGTGCGTAACGCAAATACCAAAATTATCATAATTCAATTTTACTAGCTATTTCGTAACTCGGTATTTAGACAAAGTGAGTGAAACTTCAGTGTGTATATTACTCATTACAATGGAACAAACATATTTTATGCCAACTTTTGCACTGCTTTTTGACATATACATATGCTTTTTCCTAACCTAGCTTTTTTCTATCAATCTATCCATCATCTATCTATCTTATCTAATAATATATTTATCTATCTATCTATCTATCTATCTATCTATCTATCTATCTATCTATTTATCTATCTATTTATCTATCTATATATCTATCTATCTATCTATCTATCTATCTATCTATCTATCTATCTATCTATCTATCTATTTATCTATCTTATCTATCTATCTATCTATCTATCTATCTATCTATCTATCTATCTATCTATTTATCTATCTATTTATCTATCTTATCTATCTATCTATCTATCTATCTATCTATCTATCTATCTATCTATCTATCTATCTTATCTATCTATCTATCTATCTATCTATCTATCTATCTATCTATCTATCTATCTATCTATCTATCTATCTATCTATATATCCATTATCTATCTATCTATCTATCTATCTATCTGTCTATCTTATCTATTTATATATCATCTATCTATCATCTATCTATCTATCTATCTATCTATCTATCTATCTATCTATCTATCTATCTATCTATCTATCTATCTATTTATCTATCTTATCTATCTATCTATCTATCTATCTATCCATTATCTATCTATCTATCTATCTATCTATCTATCTATCTATCTATCTGTCTATCTTATCTATTTATATATCTATCTATCTATTTATCTATCTATCTATCTATCTATCTATCTATCTATCTATCTATCTATCTGTCTATCTTATCTATTTATATATCATCTATCTATCTATCTATCTATCTATCTATCTATCTATCTATCTATCTATCTATCTATCTATGTATCTATCTATCTATCTATCTATCTATCTATCTATCTATCTATCTATCTATCTATCTATCTATGTATGTATCTATTTGTCTGTGTATCTACATCTGAAGTCTTTACCAAGCATGTACGAAGTTAACATTAACACTCCATTGTTAATCAGTTACAAATCCAACTATACTAAATTTAGCTGATTTGGCAGCTTACACAACATAGAGAATAGAGCAGATAACTACCAGAGACAACACAAAATATGAAAATATAAACCAATTAGATGACAACATTAAGTCACACTAGCTAATAGGACAGGCCAATCAAAAGCATTGGGAACAGACGATTACAAACCGGTGTGAGGTTCTGCGTCATTGTTGGCTGGAATATTTGATATGCAAATAATAATAATTTTTATGCGTTAACAGGAACAGAAATGCGACATTATTAATAATAATCTTGAATATTATTATGTATTACTAGGCAAAGCAAGCTGTGCACACAACGTGTCTCAAAACAGAAAGCATTTAAACTTATTTACAATACAAAAACTCAAAAGCTGTCATGTTTTTTTCTTTTCTCTAGTCTATTGTACATGCTATGAAACACATGCTCAGCACATGCTCTATACTTAACAGTTATAGAGTGATCTTGACAATTTATTAATTGCCACAGAATATGTTACTTAGACAAATTAGCTTAAACTACTTGCTCTATGCTTGCCACTGGAGACGAGAGGTACTAAAACTGCTCAAGAGTTACCACAACTGCTCAAGAGTGACTAAGACTGCTGGAGAGCGACCAAGACTGCTGGAGAGTGACCAAGACTGCTCAAGAGTGACCACAACTGCTCAAGAGTGACCAAGACTGCTGGAGAGTGACCAAGACTGCTCAAGAGTGACCACAACTGCTCAAGAGTGACCAAGACTGCTGGAGAGTGACCAAGACTGCTCAAGAGTGACCACAACTGCTCAAGAGTGACCACAACTGCTCAAGAGTGACCAAGAATGCCCAAGAGTGACCAAGGCTACTCAGGAGTGACCAAAACTGCTCAGGAATGACAAAGACTGCTCAAGAGTGACCAAGACTGCTCAGGAGTGACCAAGACTGCTCGGGAGTGACCAAAACTGCTCAGGAGTGACCAAGACTGCTCAGGAGTGACCAAGACTGCTCAGGAGTGACCAAGACTGCTCAGGAGTGACCAAGACTGCTCAGGAGTGACCAAGACTGCTCAAGAGTGACCAAGACTGTTCAGGAGTGACCAAGACTGCTCAAGAGTGACCAAGGCTACGCAGGAGTGACCAAGGCTACGCAGGAGTGACCAAAACTGCTCAGGAATGACCAAGACTGCTCAAGAGTGACTAAGACTGCTCAGGAGTGACCAAAACTGTTCAATGACAAGACTGTTTAGGAGTGACCAAGACTGCTCAGAGTGACCCAGACTGCTTTCTAAATTCTTCAATATTCTACTGTTGAAAATGTAACAACCAGGCAACCACCACATAGCAAAAAATGACACAAGTCGCCCGCGCTCACCCCTCCTGAACTCATATCTTCCTCTGTTGGTCGGCGTTGTTTTGGGGCGGAAGCCGGCGCCTGAGGCGGAGTTGGCGGCCGTGGCTGTGGCGGGGGCCCTGCCTCGGACTCGGACTCAGAGCCGTCCTCAGTTGATGAAGAACCAGATGAGGAGGATGAGGATTCTTCATCATCTGACTGGGAACCGCTGGGCCGCTGGTTGCCAGCAGCATCAGGGGGCGACGCTATCGTTGCCGCGGGGTTGGCGATTGTTGCATACGGTGGAGGCGGGATGGGTGGAGGCACCGGTTGCGATGCTCTGATTGGCTGCGGCTGGGAGCTCGCTGAAACTTTCGGGTTTGGGAGCATTGTTCTGTGCCAGTCGCAGTGCCAGTCTCAATGTATATCTGTGCCAGTCTAAATGTGTCTCAGTGCCAGTCTCAATGTATCTCAGTGCCAGTCTAAATGTATCTCAGTGCCAGTCTCAATGTATCTCAGTGCCAGTCTCAATGTATCTCAGTGCCAGTCTAAATGTGTCTCAGTGCCAGTCTCAATGTATCTCAGTGCCAGTCTCAATGTATCTCAGTGCCAGTCTCAATGTATCTCAGTGCCAGTCTCAATGTATCTCAGTGCCAGTCTCAATGTATCTCAGTGCCAGTCTCAATGTATCTCAGTGCCAGTCTAAATGTGTCTAAGTGCCAGTCTCAATGTATCTCAGTGCCAGTCTCAATCTATCTCAGTGCCAGTCTCAATGTATCTCAGTGCCAGTCTAAATGTTTCTAAGTGCCAGTCTCAATGTATCTCAGTGCCAGTCTCAATGTATCTCAGTGCCAGTCTCAATGTATCTCAGTGCCAGTCTCAATGTATCTCAGTGCCAGTCTCAATGTATCTCAGTGCCAGTCACAGTGTGTCTCAGTGCTATTAACCACTTTATCTCACCTGCAGGAACGGTAGGAGCCTTCTGTCCGTCATCGCTATCAGACTCTGATTCGCTATCAGAACCGGAACCAGACAAGGACTCGCTGTCCTCCGAGTCAGAGGCACCGGCTGTTGGCGCCGGGGGAGGCGGCGGGGGAGGTGGCGACTTTCGCTGCTGCTGAACTGCTGAAATACGGAATGGGCTCAGGTAGTAAGTGTGTGCTGTATTGAGTTCCGACTGATACACTTGATATATTAGGCTTTAAGTACTATTACTGAATCATATTATACTACAGTAACCAAAACTACTTAGGATTAACCAAGACTACTCAAGAGTAACCAAGACTACTCAAAGAGTTACCAAGACTACTCATAAGAAACCAAGACTACTCAACATTAGCCAAGACTACTCAAGAGTAACCAAGATTACTTAAAGGATAGCAAAGACTGAATAAAAATACTCAGAAAATGACCCAGCAAGTCCAGGACAGACCAAGACTCAAACAAAGACTACAATATCGTTAGCCGCACCTGTAGTAGAAGTTCTCTTAGCCGCAGTCGGAGCAGCCACGGCTTGAACAGGCGCAGGCGCAGACGGCTGCTGCCGATGGATTTCCTCTTCTCCATCGCTGCTCTCGCTGTCGCTGCCGCTATCGCTGCTGGAATCGTGATCATCTCCTCCAGCTGCTTTCTCTTCAGGCGCCGGCGACACTCGTCTAGGCGCGAAGCTGAGCTCTTTGCCGCCGTCGGCCGCTTTGTGATGAATCACCGGGCCGTCCACATTGCGCCGATCGAATCTCGGATGATGCTTGAGCCGGAGGTTGGCCGAGTCGCGGTTGGCGGACATTCGCAGCTCCGCGGCGTACGAGGAGGAATCGTGGGGAGGCTGCTGCCCGCCGGCTGGTCCCGGCGGATGTCGGGGCTGCACGGCGGCGCCGGCGGCGGCGGAGAAGTCGGAACCGGCGGCTGTCATGCCAGCGGGGTGGGGCGGCAGAACGGCGGCGACCGGCGGCAGAGCGGAGGGCGGCTGGGCGCTCGGCGGGTAGAACTGAGGGGAAAGGCGGCGAGTGGGGAACTGGGATGTTGATCTGGGCGCTTTGGTAGGCATAAAATTAGACATTGATAAGTAAATAACGTAAAGTAGACAGGTACAGTAGGCAAAGTAGACGGGTACAGTAGGCAAAGTAGACAGGTACAGTAGGCAAAGTAGACAGGTATATTAGGCAAAGTAGACAAGTAGAGTAGGCAAAGTAGACAGGTACAGTAGGCAAAGTAGACAGGTATATTAGGCAAAGTAGACAAGTAGAGTAGGCAAAGTAGACAGGTACAGTAGGCAAAGTAGACAGGTACAGTAGGCAAAGTAGACAGGTACAATAGGCAAAGTAGACAGGTACAATAGGCAAAGTAGACAGGTACAATAGGCAAAGTAGACAGGTACAATAGGCAAAGTAGACAGGTACAATAGGCAAAGTAGACAGGTACAGTAGGCAAAGTAGACAACAGATACAGCAGGCTCCCTCTTGTCTCCAGGCAACTCACCCCACCAATCTGAGCATAGCTGGGAGGCTCCTCGCCGGGCACAAAGCCTTCCTGCGGCAGCATATAGCAGGTGAGAAACTGCTCCCCAGTAGTTGGATCCTCATCAGTCTGCAGGTTAACAATCGGTTGAGACTGTTTATCCGACAGCCACAGAGCTTTCAACGGGCAAGCCGTGATGCTGACAGGAAGCCGGTCGAGTTTATTGCCGGCCACATCGAGAACATGCAGCTGGGAGAGCTGGCCCAGCTCTGCTGGCAGGCTGGTCAGGCGGTTGTCACGGAGCGACAGAATGTTCAGGCTGCGGCACCGGCCCAGCTGCGGAGGACATTGGGGGCGATTGCGTACTGATTAGGGATTTGGAATCTGTACATTGATGACAGGTGAGAATGTACATTGGTGACAGGTGATGTACATTAGTGACAGGTGATGTACATTGGTGACAGGTGATGTACATTGGTGACAGGTGATGTACATTGGTGACAGGTGATGTACATTGGTGACAGGTGATGTACATTGGTGACAGGTGATGTACATTGGTGACAGGTGATGTACATTGGTGACAGGTGATGTACATTGGTGACAGGTGATGTACATTGGTGACAGGTGAGAATTTTTGTGTACCCTAATGACAGATAATGTACCCTAATGACAGAGAATGTACCCTAATGACAGAGAATGTACCCTAATGACAGAGAATGTACCCTAATGACAGAGAATGTACCCTAATGACAGAGAATGTACCCTAATGACAGAGAATGTACCCTAATGACAGAGAATGTACCCTAATGACAGAGAATGTACCCTAATGACAGAGAATGTACCCTAATGACAGAGAATGTACCCTAATGACAGAGAATGTACCCTAATGACAGAGAATGTACCCTAATGACAGAGAATGTACCCTAATGACAGAGAATGTACCCTAATGACAGAGAATGTACCCTAATGACAGAGAATGTACCCTAATGACAGAGAATGTACCCTAATGACAGAGAATGTACCCTAATGACAGAGAATGTACCCTAATGACAGAGAATGTACCCTAATGACAGAGAATGTACCCTAATGACAAAGAATCTACCCTAATGACAGAGAATCTACCCTACAGCAACAATGCACAACAGATGAAAGCAGGAATTCCGGTGACCGTGAATCATAACCCAGACTGATAAAAATGAGAGAGGCTGCACAAACTTGAGTAATCTGACCCTGAGCATTATTGAAAAAGGCTATGAAAACAGGTTGCACTTACATCGGGCACCAGCGATGCAAGCCGGTTTCTATCGACATTCAAGTTGATTAGGCGAGTCAAATTTCCAATTGTTGGCGGCAGAGTCTGGCAAAAACAAAGGGGAGATGAAATTTACATAAATCAGTAAATGTAGGTTTTATATAGAGCTTATATTACACACAGCTTTGCACTTGAGCTGTGTACACATAATCCACTCTCTGACTCTCCCCAGAGCTAACCCAGGAAATAGAGTGCCTTGCGTCGCCAAAATGAGTGTCTGCGGCGCCAAAATGAGTGTCTGACTGAAGGCGCCAAAATGAGTGTCTGACTGAAGGCGCTAAAATGTGTGCCTTGCGGCGCCAAAATGAGTTCCTGTAGCGCCAAAATGAGTGCCTTGCGGCGCCTATGAATGAGTGTCTGTGGTGCCAAAATGAGTGTCTAAAAGGCGCCAAAATGAGTGTCTAAAAGGCGCCAAAATGAGTGTCTAAAAGGCGCCAAAATGAGTGTCTAAAAGGCGCCAAAATGAGTGTCTGTGGCGCCAAAATAAGTGCCTTGCGTCGCCAAAATGAGTGTCTGACTGAAGGCGCCAAAATGAGTGTCTAAAAGGCGCCAAAATGAGTGTCTGTGGCGCCAAAATAAGTGCCTTGCGTCGCCAAAATGAGTGTCTGACTGAAGGCGCCAAAATGAGTGTCTAAAAGGCGCCAAAATGAGTGTCTGTGGCGCCAAAATAAGTGCCTTGCGTCGCCAAAATGAGTGCCTGTGGCGCCAAAATGAGTGCCTTTGGCGCCAAAATGAGTGTCTGCGGCGCCAAAATGAGTGTCTGACTGAAGGCGCAAAAATAAGTGTCTGACTGAAGGCGCCAAAATTAGTGTCTGGCTGAAAGCGCCGAAATGTGTGCCTTGCCGCGCCAAAATGAGTTCCTTGCGGCGCCAAAATGAGTGTATAAAAGGCGCCAAAATGAGTGCCTCGTGGCGCCAAAACCAGTAGCAGCAACAAATTTTCCCAAAAAACAGGATTTTTATCGTGGATTATTGGCTGTGTCTACCCCAGCATTACCAGCATGAATTTACAGTGAAGCCTGAGAGCCTAATAATAGTTGATTCCTGCACGCAAAACAAAGTCAGCAAACGCTCCAACAGACAAATCCTTACAAGAAAAAACACACACAGTGAGTCAAAGGAACTGCGCAAATTCAGTGACTGACTGGCTGAAATGTACTTTTACCAGCTAGGCCTGAAATGCCAAATTTGTTATGCCTCGATGAAAATATCATTTCGACGCAATTGCCTAAAATCCGATTGCGAAATAATAACAGAACAATACCAATTTTTTCTTGAATTGTTCAAGACAAGAGCTTTACTGAGCATCTTGACAATAAATACAATTATTTATCTATTGAATTCATATTTTTGTTGATTGATTTTTCCATTTTCTAGCGGCAGAAGAATGATAAATGCTTTTAAGAAATTTGTGCGTGACTGCAAAAGCGATATGGCGGTAGGGATTTCATCATTGCCTGAGATCAGGCTGCAGTGATGCATGAATCCAATTTGTCTGTCTGGCTTACATTACAGAAAGGTGTTGCTTTTTGTCCGTTATGCGGGCGTTGCATGCATTGGTTTAAATGTGCCAAACTGAATGTGTCAGATGCGCCAAACTGAATGTGTCAGACGTGCCAAACTGAATGTGTCAGATGTGCCAAACTGAATGTGTCAGATGTGCCAAACTGAATGTGTCAGATGTGCCAAACTGAATGTGTCAGATGCGCCAAACTGAATGTGTCAGATGTGCCAAACTGAATGTGTCAGATGTGCTAAACTGAATGTGTCAGATGTGCTAAACTGAATGTG